>CADCXT010000886.1:0-12580 GCA_902806775.1 Microtus agrestis | reverse complement strand
TATTTTTGGTTGTAAGCCTGGCCTTTAATAGGCGAGTGACCTTTCTATCCCTTGAAAGAACAATACTCAACTTCATGTATGAAGACAAAAAAAAAACCCCAAAAAAACAAAAAAGCAAAAACAGGACAGCTATAACAATCCTGTACAAAAAAGGAACTTCTGGAGGCATCAGCATCTCTGACTTCATGCTCTACTCTAGAGGTATAGTAATAAAAACAGCATGGTACTGGCATAAAAATAGACAGGTAAGTCAATGGAATTGAGTTGAAGACCCTGATGTAAATCCACACACCTATGAACACCTGATTTTTTACAAGGAAGCCAAAATTACACAATAAAAAAAATAAAGCATCTTCAACAAATGGTGCTGGCTTGACTGGATGTTCATGAGTAGAAGAATGAAAATAGATTCATATATATCGTCCTGCACAAAATTCAAGTGCAATTGGATCAAAGACCTCAACATAAATACAGATAAACTGAACCTAATAGAAGAGAAAGTGGGAGGTAACCCTGACTGCATGTGATGTGGGATTCCCCTCTGTATGTTGCGAATATGTTTTATTATCATTGGTTAAAAAAGTAGCTGATTTGGGCCTATGAGGATAGAATATAGTCAGGCAGGAAATCAGAACAGAGAGAAAGCAAGCAAAGTTAAAGAGATGCCATGTAGATGCCGAAGGAGAAAGACAACAAAACAGAACCTTACCCAGTAAGCCACAACCTTGTGGCAATACACAGATTAACAGAAATGGGTTAATTTAAGAAGTGAAAGTTAGGTAACAAGAAGCCTGAGCTAACAGGCCAAGCAGTGTTGCAATTAATATAGTTTCTGTGTGATTATTCAGGCCTAGACAGCTGGGAAATAAACGAGCGGTTTCCATCTACATGTATGAACACAGGAGACAACTTCCTGAATATAACACAAGCAGCACAGACACTGAGATCCACAATTAATCAATGGGACCTCCTGACACTGAAAAGCTTCTGTAAGGCAAAGGACCCTGTCAATAAGACAAAAGGGCACATTACAGAATGGGAAAAGATCTTCACCAACCCCACACCTGACAGAGGGCTGATCTCCAAAATATAAAAAGAAGTCAAGAAACTAGATATCAAAATACTAAATAATCCAATTAAAAATGAGGTACAAATCTAAACAGAGATCTCAACAGAAGAACCTCAAATGATTGAGATATACTTACTTAAAGAATTGCTCAATATCCTTAGCTATCAGGGAAATGTAAATCAAAACAACTCTTAGATACCATCTTACACCTGTAAGAATGGTTAAAATAAAAAACACTCACAGCATATGTTGGAGAGGATGTGAATTTAGGGGAACATTCTTCCTTGCTAGTGGGATGCAAACTTGTATAGCCACTTTGGAAGTCAGTATACCAATTTCTCAGAAAATTGGGAATCAATCTACCTCAAGACTTAGCAATATCAAGCTATGTTCATAGCAGTGTTATTTGTAAAATAGCAAGAACCTGGAAACAACCTAAATGCCTCTAAACTGAAGAATGGATAAAGAAAATGTGGTATATTTATGCAAAGGAGTATTACTCAGCTGTTAAAAAAGAAAACGATGACATCATGAAATCTGCAGGCGAATGGATGGAACTAGAAAAAAACATCATCCCAAGTGAGTATGTACTTGGATGTACAAACATGGTACATACTCACTCATAAGTCGATTCTAGATGTAAAGCAAAGGAGAACCAGGCTACAATCCACAGCCCCAGAGAAGCTAGGGAACTGGGAAGACCTGAAGAAGGATGCATGGACTTTCCTGGGAAGAGGAAATAAATGAGATCTCTTGGATAAACTATAGGTGGGGGTAATGGGAGAGGTTTGTGAGGGGTTGGGGGAATGGAAACACGAGGGATTTGGTTGGTTGATTTGGGGAGAAGCACGGAGAGCAGCAGCAATGAAAGAGATATCTTGATATAGGGAGCCATTATGGGGTTAGGGAGAAACCTGGTGCCAGGGAAACTCCCAGGAATCCACAAGGATGACCCCAGATAAGACTCCTAGCAATAGTGGAGAACGTATGTGAACTAGCTGTCTCTTATAATCAGAGTGGTGACTACCTTAATTGTCATCAGAGAGCCTTCATCCAGTAATGAAAACATGCAGACGCAGAGATCCACAGCCAAGCACTGGGTTGAGCATGAGGAGTCCAGTCGAAGAGAGGGAACAGGAATTGTAGGAGCGGATCAAGATCATGATGGGGAAACCCACAAAAACTAGGTGGCCTAAGCTAGTGGGAGCTCACAGACTCTGGACCACATGGACTCTGGGGCTGACTAGCCCACTACATGTGGGTGACAGTTGTGTAGCTTGGTCTGTTTGTGGAGCCCCCTAGCAGTGGGATCAGGACCTTTCCCTGACACATGAGTTGGTATTTTTGGAACCTATTCCCCATGCTGGGACAAGTCTCCCAGCCTTGAGGCAGGTGGGGAGAGCTTGTTACTGACTCAACTTGATATGCTATGTTTTGTTGACTCCCATGGGAGTCCTGTCCCTTTCTGAATGGAGGAGGAGTGGATGGGGGAAGACGAGGGGTGGGGGAGGGAACTGGAAGAGAGGAAGGAGAGGGAACTGTGGTTGGTATGTAATATAAATGAAAAAAATAATAAAAATAATATATATATAATATGAAGAACAGCCTAATGTATTCTTGGGCTTTTTCATGTTCTCTTCATAAATTTTCAAATCCAGCAGAAGGAATTTATGGCTGGAAATCCATTTGATGTCAGACATGGGTGCACCACAGTGGTCTGGCATTTGGGCTTGACCTTGGAGGAGCAGAAGGAACACTTGCCCATGCAACATCCTGGCTTACTTCCAAATCTCAGCAACCTGGTTACTTAGCACTGAGCGAGCAGAGACCAATGTCAGGCAGTACCTGCTTCCTCGGGTCTGTCTTCTGCATTCCTGCCCAACCTCCCTGTCTTCAGCACTGACTTCCTGTCCTCTCCTCCAGATCCACATTCGTCACGCCCACAAGGTCTAGTTCAATCCAGTTTCCTTCGTCCCCTGTTAAGAGCCACCACCCTGCCTTCTTCGGAGTTCTTAAAGCTATAGCAATTCGTTTTACAATGGCAAGAGGAGGGAGTGGCGGAAAGTTGGGATGAATTTATTTCACATGCTGTTTATTTTTCCTATTTACATATTCCTGAGTTATTCCTTTCATTTCTAGCCCAGGAGGACATCTCTTCCCCATCCTGCACACAGGGGAGCCACATTCTCCTCCCACTTAAAGACTTTATATCTTACTCGCCCTCTCTTCTGCATAATCTAATTCTCCCCCCACTGTGTCTTTTCTTCGACATATGAACATATTCCAGTAACTCCTGCCTGTAAGCAGACTGCCAACAAACTGTCCTTTGCGGCATCTTATCCCTTTCCAGATAGATACTGACAATGTTCCTGCTGGTAACTTGGCAAAACTTCCCGAACCACCACCTAATATTTGCTACAGATTCCATAGGTGGCAAACTTTTCCAATTCATTTCAACTCTTGACACCCTGCCTCCAGATGTCTCTTGTTACAATCACCAACCATTGCTAAAGGCAGTGGCTTGCTCCTGGACCTCATCTGACTTCTCAGAAGAGTGGACACTGCTGACAAGTATTTCCTTCCCGAAGCGACTCCCTTCTCCTCAGGTGATGGCTAGTTTGAACTGTCAAATTAATGCAATATATTGTCCAGCAGACAGTGGGTGGGAAGACAGGTCTGTGGGGTATTGTCTTGATTATGTTAATAGATGTGGCAAGACGTAGCCCACTGTGGATGGCACTATTCCCTAGGCAGGGGCTCTTAGACTGCCTATGTGTAAAGGGCAAATTAAACAATAAAAAGCTTGCAAACATTCATTTCTCTCTGCTTTTGACTATGATATCATGTGCCTAGCTGCTTCAAGTTCTGGCTACCTTGACTTTCTGGAATAATGGGATGAAACCTGGAATTTTGATCTAAAGCAAACTCTTTCCCCTCTAAGTCACATTTGTCCCCGTTACCTGGCTGATGATGTCCAGTGGTCTTGGATTTCCCTTGGTTCCTTCTGTTCTTTGGGTCTTCCCCACCCAGGATCTTTGTTCCCTCTCCCTGGATCTTTCCCCAGTTTTTTCTGCTCTTCTCTTCTGGCTTTAGGTCAAATGTCACCTCTCCAGAGTGTGTTTTCACCCAGCCATCCTATCAGTCATTCATATTTCCTTCATAGTCTTGCTAAAGCTTGGAGTTCTGAGGACTTTCTTGGGTCCTTCTTATTCTCCTTCTCCTCATTCTCCTTCTCTCCTCATTCTTTTTGTTCTTGTTCTTCCTTCTTCCTTTCTTCTTCTCTCCTTTCCTTCCATCCTCTCTCTCCCTCCCTCCCTCCCTTCTTCCCCCTTCCTCCCTCTCTCCCTTTCTTCTCCTCCCCCTTCTTGAGTGTGAGCTTCATGTTGGGACCAGTACCTGTTTCATAGCAGTTATTAAACATACAAGTGAGGACGGCCAACAAAAGTACATTTTCCTGAAAATCTGTGAAAGTAGAGCTAGGCAGGAATCATAGCAGCCCCAGGGATATTAAGAATTTCTTCTTCATTTTTTTTTTTTTGGAGCAGTGAAGAAGAGGCAGATTGCTTGGGTTTGAATCTTTGACTCACAGGTGCACATACGCACACGCACACACACACACACACACACACAATTATTATTTACTCTCTTAAATTTGTTTCCTCAACTATCCACCCATAATTTTACTATTCTGTTGTTAATGTTGCTATCACTATTCATGTGCTCGTGCACACCCTTGACAGCACACATGCCGTAGCACGTGTGTGGAGGTTGGGGGAAAACTCTTGGGTTTCCCTTCTCTTCTGTTTTATGGGTTCCAAAATCATATTGTCAGGCTTGGCAGCAAGTGGACCTACCTACCTACTCTGCTGTTCTGTGGGCCCAATCAGTGGAATATAGACAATTTCCAGCTAATAGGTTTTGAAATATTCATAGAAAGATTTTGCTGATATTAAAAACGTCACAACTTTTCTACTTCTGGTAGCCCTCTAGCAGCTCCTTGTTCGTGTGGAGCTAGCAAGGCCCACATCTAATCAGTTCTGGAATTAGTGAAGGCAAACATTTCTTCCCGGTACTCTCAGTGAGACGAAGAACGTGTCTGCGCTTGGCTCCCGATTTCATGTCATTGTTCTCAGGGATAAATATGTACTGAAAACTTCACTTGAAACTTTAATATTTATCCTCATTTAACAAGTCAATGTTAAGCCAGTTTCTGTAGTAGTTTATGCTATTCTTAGGAAGATGAATCTTACTGGCTGTTTTCCTTGTTTTACTCAGCTCCTTTATCTTCCTTGCGCGCGCACAAGACAGGTCATAGGCATCAGCCACACACTGTTTGCTTTCCTTAAGAGGACAAGGTTGCCAGAGGTCCCTGCAAACACTCATGCAAAGTGGAAAGTCCTTTCAAAAGCAAAGGCACCAGCTTGCAGTCAGCCTTACTGTTGCTTTTAAAACTCTTTTGCTCGTTCTTAAGGAGCTCTAGACAAGAGTTCAGACCTTGTTTCCTTTAGCTTTAGCAGAGAAGACGGATAACGGAATTAGACAAAATAGTTGAAAACTGAAGATCAACATAGGAGAGGCCTCAAGTATTTCCATGCTTGTCTGAAACTGTAGCCTTTATTTTAAGAAGCAACTGATTTATGGGATAGCCATGAAATCGTGGATTTAAAGGCAATCTGAGAAGTGTGGTGCTTAAGCACTTCCAATTATTTAGAACTATTGGTACTGATCCAAAAATATTATTTAAACTATGATATTTTGGTAATCAAGTTTTCCAATTTTGCAAGGCTTGGTTTTATTTAAAAAAATGATTAATGACTGGACAGTAGAATTATTCCATTCTCTCAAACTGCTCTTACAGCATCAGTTTTTGAAATCATTCGTACCAACTCATTCATGTTCTTACTTAAATAGTGGAAATAACAGAGTCTTAACAACAACAACAACAAAAAGCACAGTGCTCAAATTTAGTAAAAATGAAAACATTTCAAAAAACTCAACACTTCTAATTCCCATTAGTAAATAACTCCCTAAATCTTTTATAACCTTGGATGATACAGTGTTTCAATTACGTTTTCATACTTCATTTACTTGAGGAGAGAGGAACTAATTTGGGGGCTTTATATTGTTAATAAATTCAAGGTAAATGTGGCAGAGATGAAAAAGGAACCACCTGATGCCTGCCTAGGTGTCAGAACCAGTCAAGTGAGAATGAAACGTAATTCAAGACTTGTTCAGGAGAAATGAGGTTGGGTATGACCCACACCACCACAGCGCTGTTTGCCCTGGGAAATTACACCCACAGGACTGCAGGGATGTCTGGAAGACAGCCAGAGAGACCACTCCCACTTCACCCGCCACACCCCACTTGCCTTCAATGAACACCTCGGCGGATGTGGTGTCTGAGCCGCTGGGGTTTGTAGCCAGACACGAGTAGCGACCTGTGTCGTCCTCAAAGGCCTCAGCAATGACCAAGGTGTGTAGCTCCGCACCGTCGCCCTGGATCTGAATGTCAGGACTGTTGAACAGCTCCTTCCCTTCACAGAACCATCTGCAGGGCAAACAGATGACAGCAGGATGGGTGAGGCACAGAATAAGGCAGAGGCTGCGTGCTAACGAAGCAAGGCTCTCATGCTATGCCGGAAGATGTTTGCTCGGTAAACCTAGACCGTGAAATCAATGACTAGACACACCTGCCCCACGAAGATGTTCTTTGTCAAGCATCTTGCACATTATAGTAGCCTTAAAATAAGTGACCTTGTTTTTTTTTTTTTATTGATTTTTTTTTTAATATTTTTATTAATTAAACTCTTATTTTTTAATTTTTTTTTTTTTTTTTTTTTTTTTTTTTATTTTTTTTTTTTTATAATATTACTTTTTAAGTTGGAATAGGGAAGAGGGAAAAGGGGGGGGGGGGGGGGGGGCGCGGGGCGGGGGGGGGGGGGGGGGGGGGGGGGGGGGGGGGGGGGGGGGGGGGGGGGGGGGGGGGGGGGGGGGGGGGGGGCCCCCCCGCCCCCCCCGCAGCGGGGGGGGAGGGCTGATCCCAAGCGGCAGCAGAGGACAGAGGCGGCAGGAACCGTCGGGACAGCAGATGCAAGCTACAGAGACCGAGCGCTACACCGAGAGCAGATCGCCCCACTACAATTAAAGCAAAGAGGTAGGCCGTTGATTGGCTAGATCCCTAGCAAGGAAGGAGCCAGGTCCTGTCCCTGAAGACCCTTCCGAGGGGAGAGAGGGAACTTGGCCCTGGCTGGAGCCAGGAAACAAGGCGACAGCGTTTTGTAAGAGGAGCCCCTGGCCAACGGGGAAACCTGATCCGGTTGCAGAAGACCCATTAGATAGACTAATAGGAGGAGATGGGCAGGCGCCAAGGCAAGAATTCACCCAATAATCTGAAAAACAACATGAAAACACCAGAACACAATGATCTTACAACAGAAGGACTTGAACACCCTAATACGGAAGAAGTGGAAAAAAATTGACTTTATGAAAGCAATAGAGTCCATTAAACAACATGTGAAAAACGCCCTTATAGAAATGGATGAGAAGTTTAACCAAAAGTTTGGAGAAATGAGAAAATACGTCCAAGATACCCTGGAAAACCAAGAAAAAACGATCAAACAGGTACAGGATACCCTGGGAAACCAGGAAAAAACGATCAAACAGGTAATGGAAACAGTTCAAGAATTGAAAACTGAAAGGGAAGCAAGGAAGAAAACACAAGCTGAGCACCAGCTGGATATGGAAAATCCAGGTCAACAAGCAGAGCCCACGGAAACAAGCATAATCAATAGAATACAAGAAATTGAAGAAAGAATCTCAGATTCTGAGGACACCATAGAGAAAATAAACACACTGATCAAAGAAAACAGCAAAGCCAACAAATTCTCATCACAAAACATGCAGGAAATATGGGACACAATAAAAAGACCAAACATAAGAATAATTGGGATAGAAGAAGGAGAAGAGTCACAGCTCAAAGGCCCAGAAAATATTTTTAACAAAATTATGGAAGAAAACTTCCCCAACATAAAGAAAGATATTCCTTTGATTATTCAAGAAGCATACAGAACACCAAGCAGATTGGATCAAAGAAAAACATCCCTCGCCATATAATAATCAAAACACAGAATATACAGGTTAAAGAAAAGGATATTAAGAGCTGCAAAGGAAAGAGGCCAAGTAACTTATAAAGGTAAACCGATCAGACTTACACCTGACTTCTCTATGGAAACCATGAAAGCCAGGAGGTCCTGGATAGAGGTACTGCAGAAGCTAAGAGACCATGGATGCAAACCCAAACTACTATACCCAGCCAAGCTATCGTTCACTATCAATGGAGAAAATAAGACATTCCAGGATAAGAATAAATTTAAGCAATACGTAGCCACAAATCCAGCCCTACAGAAGATAATAGAAGGAAAATCACAACCCAAAAAGAACCCAACATGGCCAACACTGCCTACAAGAACTCAGGCACCTAGAGACCCTTCACCAGCACAACTCATAGAAGGGAGACACACAAACTATACTACCAAAAACAATAAGAATAACTGGAGTAAACAACCACTGGTCATTAATATCACTTAATATTAATGGTCTCAATTCACCTATAAAAAGGCACAGGCTAAGAGATTGGATACGAAAACAGGATCCAACATTCTGCTGTTTGCAAGAAACACATCTCAACCACAAAGACAGGCATCTACTCAGAGTAAAGGGTTGGGAAAAGGTCTTTCAAGCAAATGGTCCTAAGAAAAAAGCAGGTGTGGCCATATTAATTTCTAACAAAACTGACTTCAAACTAAAATCAATCAGAAGAGATCGAGATGGACACTTTATACTTATAACAGGAACAAATCATCAGGAGGACGTATCAATCCTGAATATCTACGCCCCTAATACAAAAGCACCCACTTATCTAAAAGAAATATTAATAGAACTGAAGTCAGACATTAAACCACACACACTAGTAGTAGGAGACTTCAATACACCTCTCTCATCCAATGGACAGGTCAATCAGACAGAAACCAAACAGAGAATTAAGAGAATTATTGGAGGTAATGAAGCAATTGGACTTAACAGACATCTATAGATCACTCCACCCAAATAGGAAAGAATATACCTTCTTCTCTGCAGCTCATGGAACCTTCTCGAAAATTGACCACATTCTCGGAAACAAAGGAAACCTCCACAGATACAAAAAAAATATCAGTGTCCACCTGTGTCTTATCAGATCACCACGGATTAAAGTTAGAAGGCAACAACAATGCTATCCCCAGAAAGCCGACAAACTCATGGAAACTGAACAGTCAACTACTGAACCATACCTGGGTCAAGGAAGAAATTAAGAAAGAAATTAAAGACTTCCTTGAATTTAATGAAAATAAAGAGACAACATACTCAAACCTATGGGACACGATGAAAGCAGTGCTAAGAGGAAAGTTCATAGCACTAAATGCACACTTAAAAAAAGCGGAGAAAGCATACATTGGGGACTTAACAGCACACCTGAAGGCCTTGGAAAAAAAGAAGCAGACCTGCCCAGGAGGAGTAGAAGACTGGAAATAATCAAACTGAGGGCGGAAATAAACAAAATAGAAACACAGAAAACAGTCCAAAAAATCAATGAAACAAAAAGTTGGTTCTTGGAGAAAATCAACAAGATCGACAAACCCCTATCCAAACTAATTAAACAACAAAGAGAGAGCACGCAAATAAATAAGATCAGAAATGAAAAGGGGGACATAACCACTGACACAGAGGAAATTCAGAAAATCATTAGATCTTACTACAAAAGCCTGTATGCCACAAAACTGGAAAATGCAAAAGAAATGGACATTTTTTTAGATAAGTACCTTCTACCAAAACTTAACCAAGACCAGGTGAATAATCTAAATAGACCGGTTAGTCGCGAAGAAATAGAAGCTGTTATCAAAAATCTCCCCTCCAAAAAAAGCCCAGGACCAGATGGTTTCAATGCAGAATTCTACCAGAACTTCCAAGAAGAGCTAATACCTATACTCCTTAATGTATTTCACAATATAGAAACAGAAAAGTCATTGCCAAATTCCTTTTATGAAGCTACAGTTACCCTGATACCAAAACCACACAAAGACCCAACCAAGAAAGAGAATTACAGGCCTATCTCACTCATGAATATTGGCGCTTAAAAATTCTCAATAAAATACTAGCAAACCGAATTCAAGATCACATTAGAAAAATCATCCACTATGATCAAGTAGGCTTCATCCCAGAGATGCAGGGCTGGTTCAACATACGCAAGTCTATTAACGTAATCCACCATATAAATAAACTGAAAGAAAAAAACCATATGATCATTTCATTAGATGCTGAAAAAGCATTCGACAAAATTCAACACCCCTTTATGATAAAGGTATTGGAAAGACTAGGGATACAAGGATCATACCTAAATATAATAAAAGCTATTTACAGCAAGCCGACAGCTAACATTAAATTGAACGGAGAAAAACTCAAAGCCATCCCACTAAAATCAGGAACAAGACAAGGATGTCCACTCTCTCCATACCTCTTCAATATAGTGCTTGAAATTCTAGCAATAGCAATAAGACAACATAAGGGGATCAAGGGGATTCGTATTGGAAAGGAAGAAGTTAAGCTTTCGTTATTTGCAGATGATATGATAGTATACATAAGCGACCCCAAAAACTCTACCAAAGAACTCCTACAGCTGATAAACACCTTTAGTAATGTGGCAGGATACAAGACCAACTCCAAAAAATCAGTTGCCTTCCTATACACTAAGGATAAAGAAACAGAGAGGGAAATCAGAGAAGCATCACCTTTCACGATAGCCACAAAGAGCATAAAGTATCTTGGGGTAACCCTGACCAAGGAAGTGAAAGATCTATTTGACAAGAACTTTAAGTCTTTGAAGAAAGAAATAGAAGAGGACACCAGAAAATGGAAGGACCTCCCTTGCTCTTGGATTGGGAGGACCAACATAGTAAAAATGGCAATTCTACCAAGAGCAATCTATAGATTCAATGCAATCCCCATCAAAATCCCATCAAAATTCTTCACAGATCTGGAAAAGACAATAATCAATTTTATATGGAAAAACAAAAAACCCAGGATAGCCAAAACAATCTTATACAATACAGGAATGTCTGGAGGCATTACCATCCCTGACTTCAAACTCTATTACAGAGCTACAGTATTGAAAACAGCTTGGTATTGGCATAAAAACAGAGAAGTCGACCAATGGAATCGAATAGAAGACCTGACTTTAACCCACAAACCTATGAGCAACTGATTTTCGATAAAGGAGCTAAAAGTATACAATGGAAAAAAGAGAGCATCTTCAACAAATTGTGTTGGCAAAACTGGATGTCAATCTGTAGAAGAATGAAAATAGATCCATATCTATCACCATGCACAAAACTCAAGTCCAAGTGGATTAAAGATCTCAATATCAGCCCGAACACACTGAACCTGATAGAAGAGAAAGTGGGAAGCACTCTACAACACGTGGGCACAGGAGACCACTTCCTATGTATAACCCCAGCAGCACAGACTGTAAGGGCCTCATTGAATAAATGGGACCTCCTGAGACTGAGAAGCTTCTGTAAAGCAAAGGACACTGTCGCTAAGACAGAAAGGCAACCCACTGACTGGGAGAAAATCTTCACCAACCCAGCAACTGACAAAGGTCTGATCTCCAAAATATATAAAGAACTCAAGAAACTAGAGCGTAAAGGCAAATCAACCCAATTATAAAATGGGGCACTGAGCTGAACAGAGATCTCTCAACAGAAGAAGTTCAAATGGCCAAAAGACACCTAAAGTCATGCTCAACTTCCTTAGCGATCAGGGAAATGCAAATCAAGACAACTTTAAGATACCATCTTACACCTGTCAGAATGGCGAAAATAAAAAACACCAATGATAGCCGTTGCTGGAGAGGTTGTGGAGAAAGGGGTACACTCATCCATTGCTGGTGGGAATGCAAACTTGTGCAACCACTCTGGAAAGCAGTGTGGAGGTTTCTCAGGAAATTCGGGATCAACCTACCCATGGACCCAGCAATACCACTCTTGGGAATATACCCAAGAGAGGCCGTATCATACAACAAAAGTATATGCTCTACTATGTTCATAGCAGCATTGTTTGTAATAGCCAGAACCTGGAAACAACCTAGATGCCCTTCAATTGAAGAATGGATGAAGAAGGTATGGAATATATACATATTAGAGTACTACTCAGCAGTAAAAAACAAGGACTTCTTGAAGTTTGCAGGCAAATGGATGGAAATTGAAAACACTATCCTGAGTGAGGTAAGCCAGACCCAAAAAGAGGAACATGGGATGTACTCACTCATATTTGGTTTCTAGCCATAAGTAAAGGACATTGAGCATATAATCCGGGATCTTAGAGAAGCTAAATAAGAAGGAGGACCCAAAGAAAAACATATAGGCAACCTCCTGAATATTAACCTTCATCAGGCGATGAAAGGAGACAGAGATAGAGACC
>CADCXT010000885.1:0-481908 GCA_902806775.1 Microtus agrestis | reverse complement strand
TCAGTGACAAAGGCTTTATTTTGGTTCTCCATTTGAGAAGATGTGGTGGGAGACTCAGCAGTGGGAATAACTTGAGGCTGTACCAACAGGACCATGAGGCTGCTTGCTCACGTCTGTATGGACCAGGAGGCGGACAGCACACACAAATCAGGACTGAGTTACAAACCTCAAGGCTTGCCCCTCAGTGACTTCTTTCCTTCTGGTTATCTCTACCTGACAAAGGTCTCATGATCTACAAAAGCACTGTGATCAATTGTGACCATGTGCTGGAACACACGAGTCGGTGACAAACATTTTACATTCATGTCATTACAGCTCCTATAACAAGAAATACCTGAACTCTTTATAGTGTGAGGTCTTAGGGGCTGTTCCAGGCAACTGGAATTATTTGGGTAATAAGAACCATGCTGAAAACATTATAAGCTTGGGATATTGGGACTTTTCCTCTTTCTTTCTTTTTTTTAATTTTTTTTTATTTTATTTTTCTCCATTAACAGCTTCAACTGGGTGTGTGGGGCAACAGGACCATTCCCAGCACAACCATGGGTGTGTGGTTCCCGCAGTCTCCCCAGGGCAATGGTTCCTGCAATGATCTCTAGGGGGAAACAGCTCCCAACAGATCCCCTCCCCTCCCATACAAAGGCAGGCAGCTATCACATGGAGAGCACCAGTCAGAGTCAACCATGGTGTCAGACCAAAGGAGAAGGGACTGAGACAAGGAGAGACCCTCCTCTCGAGTGGTGAAGCAATCCACCTCTCCTGGGAACAGAGGGGTGCTCGATGACTCCTAGGTCGAGTGGGGACCAGGCCTTTTTCTTTAACCCTTAGGCGTCCTAGGGTTCCCAGGGCCCTGCCTTAGGTTGGGGATTATCCTGCCATAAGTCGCCCGTCCCTTGGAGCTCCTCAAATAAAAGGCATCTAGCAGGATTAAAGTAAGCAGATCACAGGGCACCCTGTCTTAGGCCATGTGGAGAGCGCCCCTCATACCTGTACCATGCCATGTTGAGCCGGTTTCTACAACCTCTGTATGGTGTGCTCTTCAGGCGAGGATCCACACTAACTCCCGTCATTGGGCCCCTGCGTCTATCATTAATGAAAAGACTGTGAGGAGTTCCTCAAACAAAAGATATAATGATATAATTTTGGCACCAATAACTCCATCTCCAGACAAGAAGAAAGGGCTTTTTCCCAACCCAGTATTCACCTTTTAGTCTGGCCTATGGTATGTCCTCCTTCCTAAGTGCCTACTCCACATAAAGTTACGTGTGCTGCCTGCAAAAAATTAGGGCAGTGTAAAAGGGATCAAAATCTAAACTTTTAACATATGCATTAAACCCAAACACTTTACAGCATGTGTCAAACTTTTCTCAACATCTATAAGCAGTTACAAATATCATTTGATCAATTTCAGTAGGAGTACAATGACATAAATTGATGTTATCAAATACCACCAGTTCCAGTCTCTGAGCAACAGTGACAGGAGCCCCCAGTTTTCCCCCTTCTTAAGTGAAGAGAGGTTAATATTTTAATTAAAATGAGATCTGTGTCCCAAAGTTTAAAGCCGTCTGATGTTTAGTCTGCAACTCAGCTCCAAAGCAGACTAGAGTTCAAGCTGCAGAAGCAGTTTAGCATTTGTGCTCCAGGACAGGTGGGGGGAACCTGGGTGAGGCGAGTTGGATTCAGCTACATGAAGCACATCCTGGCACTTATGTCTGCCGGGTCTCCCTGGACTCTGGAGGCAGGATGACCCTCTGCAGAGTGGTGTAGGTGGTTTTGTTAGCAGGCACTCCTTTCCTTGGGGTAACTCTAAAATATCACAGGTTACTTTCTAAAATATGGAGTTAACACTGACAATCATGACTATCAACTTCAAAAAGAATTGAAATTAAATATAAAGTTACCCTGGAATCAGAAATAAAAATGAGGTGATATGTATTTTAAAAATAAGGGAACTCCCCCCCTAAATAAACCCATATGACTTGACCTTCATATAATGATGGTAAGAAGTACTAGATAAATTCAAAGTGCTGGGCCAACAAGATAAAATGTCAAAGTGGTTATTTTGCATTTCTTGGATGTTAAATGCCTTAAATGTATTTCTTAGCCATTAGTATTTCTTCTGAAAACTGCCTCTTTAGTTCCATAGTCCATCTTGGAACTGAGCTGGATTGCTTGTTTGCTAGTATAGTTCTTTGTATATTTTTGACAATGATATTCTGTCAGATGTATAGTTGTCAATCTACTTCCATTTTGTAAGGTAAAAATGGTCATCTTGCCAAAATCCATGAACAAATTCAATGTAGTCCCTATATAATTGCCACAGTGAAGTATTATTAAACTTATAGCCAACACCTGAGAGATCTTGAAGGTGCCACTTTGAACTGCTTTTCTATTAAGACTATCTTTAAAAGGGCATATTTTTCCAAAGAAGTATCTGATGACTTTAAACATCATAAAGCCAGTATTATTATGCTTGCAAGATACTTATTGAGGTCATGAAAGAGGAAAGTCCTTGAGGTTCTAAGAGAAAAAATGCCATAGAAATTCAAAGTAATACAATTTCTTTATGAGCCAAATGCCATGATCATTAATCACTGAAAATGAAATAATCATACTGACAGAGTACTACACTAGTAGTACATTTTAATGAATTCAGTCCTCTAAAAATTGTTTCTCTATGAAAAGTGACATATAATATTAAAGATGAAAATAAGTAATAAGCATATTTAATCCAGATCATGGAAAATAAATTATCTGTTAACTATTTTAAATAATTTCTACTTACATTGAGGTAAACCATATCCTTAAAAAATTTCTTAAAAATGCTGATTTAAATAATCAATATAGTTTGTATTTTAGTAGTGATGAATATGACAATCTAATTATTTCATCTGAGATATTTTCTTTTTTGGGGGGGGCGGGGGGTTCAACCTGAAGGTTAGAAAAGCAAAACAATCAGCCACTGGCTCTTACCTCAACCTCAATCCGAAATGGTGTTCCTGCCTCCAGGAATCTCAGAATGAGACTGTGACTGAGAGCTGTCATCTCCCATTTTATAATCCTCTCTAGGGCTGGGATTAAAGGCATGCATCACTAGGATTAGAGGCAAGCACCTCGTGATTTTTATGGCAGCTAGTGTGGCTACCGGGATTAAAGGTACATGTAGATACTGGGATTAAAAATGTGTATTATTATTACCTGGTCTGTAAGGCTGGCCAGTGGGGGCCGTTTTACTCTCAGATCTACAGGTAAGCTTTATTTTTTTTTCAGCTTGATAGTGTCTAGTTTCCTTTTTTATTTTTTTATTATTTATTCATTAAAGATTTCTGTCTCCTCCCGCCACCGCCACCCATCCTCCCCATCAACTCCCCTCCCTCATCAGCCAGAAGAGCAGTCAGAATTCCCTGCCCTGTGGGGAGTCCAAGGACCGCCCACTTCCTTCCTGGTCTAGTAAGGTGAACATCCAAACAGCCTAGGCTCCCACAAAGCCAGTATGTGCAATAGGATCAAAACCCAGTGCCATTATTCTTGACTTCTGAGCAGTCCTCATTGTCTGCTATGTTCAGCGAGTCCAGTTTTAACCCATGCTTTTTAAGACCGAGTCCAGCTGGCCTTGGTGAGTTTCCAATAGAACATCCCCACTGTCTCAGTGTGTGGGTGCACCCTCGCCGTCCTGAGTTCCTTGCTCGTGATCTCTCTCCTTCTGCTCCTGGCAAAACTGGATGTCAATACGTAGAAGAATGAAAATAGATCCATATCTATCACCATGCACAAAACTCAAGTCCAAATGGATTAAAGACCTCAATATCAGTCTGAATACACTGAACCTGATAGAAAAGAAAGTGGGAAGTACTCTACAACACGTGGGCACAGGAGACCACTTCCTACATATAACCCCAGCAGCACAGACATTAAGGGAAATATTGAATAAATGGGACCTCCTGAGACTGAGATGCTTCTGTAAAGCAAAGGACACTGTCACTAAGACAAAAAGGCAAGCCACTGACTGGGAGAAGATCTTCACCAACCCCGCAACTGACAAAGGTCTGATCTCCAAAATATATAAAGAACTCAAGAAACTAGACTGTAAAAGGCTAATCAACCCAATTAAAAAATGGGGCACTGAGCTGAACAGAGAATTCTCAACAGAAGAAGTTCAAATGGCCAAAAGACACCTAAGGTCATGCTCAACTTCCTTAGCGATCAGGGAAATGTAAATCAAGACAACTTTAAGATACCATCTTACACCTGTCAGAATGGCTAAAATAAAAAAAAAATCAATGATAGCCTTTGCTGGAGAGGTTGTGGAGTAAGGGGTAGACTCATCCATTGCTGGTGGGAATGCAAACTTGTGCAACCACTTTGGAAAGTAGTGTGGCGGTTTCTCAGGAAATTCAGGATCAACCTACCCCTGGACCCAGCAATGCCACTCTTGGGAATATACACAAGATATGCCCTATCATACAACAAAAGCATTTGCTCAACTATATTCATAGCAGCATTGTTTGTAATAGCCAGAACCTGGAAACAACCTAGATGCCCTTCAATGGAAGAATGGATGAAGAAAGTATGGAATATATACATATTAGAGTACTACTCAGCAGTAAAAGACAATGACTTCTTGAATTTTGCATGCAAATGGGCTGAAATAAAAAACACTACCCTGAGTGAGATAAGCCAGACCCAAAAAGAGAAACATGGGATGTACTCACTCATAATTGGTTTCTAGCCATAAATAAAGGACATTGAATCTATAATTAGTGATCCTAGAGAAGCTAAATAAGAAGGAGGACCCAAAGAAAAACATATAGTCATCCTTTTGGATATTAACCTTCATCAGGCGATGAAAGGAGACAGAGACAGAGTCCCACATTGGAGCACTGGACTGAAACCCCAAGGTCCAAATCAGGAGCAGAATGAGATATTTTCAAATGTTCCCTGTGCATAGTAATGCAAGTTTTAAAACTCAATAGATTTTATATTTATTAAAAATATTTTTAAAGTTTTGAGATTCAATTGAAAGGCAAGTAAGCCCAGAAGCAGTGAAGCGTTCTGACTGATGTACTGCCCCCACCAACCTGCCCCCAAACATGGTGCTTCAGGGACAACTCCAAGAGCGTGATTAACAGATGCCCAGGACACTGATCTTACTGAATCTGATGGCATTATTTCCAGAGGGTGCATCTGCATTCTTACAGAGTGAACCTGAAGTCACCAAATACAGTTCTGGGAAAGACTCTCTCAGTAGTTATTTTAGCTAACATATAGTTTTCTTATATTTTTGACCAATTCTGAAATGGCCACAGAGCAATTGTAACATTAACGTTCATTAGATGCTTGAACTGGTCATAAAGTATAATTGGTTCATTCACAGAAAATATTACGGTACTGGTAAACTTCTGCAGGAGCCCTTGGGACTCAGGATACATCTGAAATCTCTGACACATCACCCATACTGATTGCTACAGAGGCAAATTACATAAACAATTGGAATATTTTAATAATTAAAGAACTATAAGCCTTCTCAACTAATAATTCTGCCTTTGTTTTCATTCCTGATATTCTTTCTCTTACCTGTTTCTCAGTGTTTCTAAACACCAAAGAACAAATAATAAGCCTTGTAAAAATACGCTGTCTTGAACAGGGATCCTTTTCCTGTCTCAAAAGTTGCTTGACTGGTGACCAAAGAAGAACCATCAATGAGAAAATGTGGAAGGAAAGCAACTCAAGAAGCTCAAAAAATTCACTGTTACTTAATTTTATGCCCATTAGTATTTTGCCTCCTAGTGTGTCTGTGCACTGAATGAGTACTTGATAACCATGACAGCCAGAAGCAGGTATTAGTTCCCTTGGAATGGAAGTTACATATGAATGTTAGCTACCATTTGGGTGCTGGGAATTGAACTCAAGTCCCCTGGAAAATCAGCCAGTGCTCTTGACCACTGAGCCATCATTCCAACCACTGAAAACATTTTTTAAAAATAATTTTTTATGTGAGACTAAGGAATTTTCATCATATCCATTTTCTCTCCTGAACTAATTCCTTAGTGTCTCCCCACATCTCCCTCTCAAATTCATGTCCTTTACTTCTATAATTATTTTATAAATCTATATTTATTGTATATGAATACATATAATCCCTGTGTAATCACTACAAGACTTACTGAGTCAAAACTTATAGGACTGAAGACTTGAGAATGAGTACCTTAATAGGGCATGTACTCTTGATCTAATGATTCTTTCCTCAGCAGCCTATAATTTTGTATAATTCTTCAACTAGGGAAAAGGTTATGAGATCCCCTCTCCCTTCCTGCTTAAATGTTGACTTGTGTGATATATAGTTCTCCAGGAATCATTTCTTATTTTAAAATCTGGAGAACCACTAGGGAAGCAAGGCAGATGTGTGTGCAAGTGAATGTCTACAGTTTATCAATACTAATACTACATTTGTCTGTTCATACATACTCGTGTGCATTGCCCAAATAAGTATTGAGTCCCAGAGAGCTAATGCTGCCAGCAATCACACGTGCTAACACAGTCAAGTTTGCTAGCAAGCCCCTTCCTTCCTGTCTTAATTACATATATGTGCAGTAAACACTAAGCTAAGAAATGACTTTCCCTAAAGAAAGTGCTCAATTCTCAATTACCTTTATCCAGAAAAATGATAGCGATGCAACTACATTTCCATAGAGAAATAATTGAAAAGTTCATGATTGACATAGACAAGGTGGACAGTCGCAAGCATGTGGACAGCTTGTACATTCTGACTTCAATATGGGACCTTTAGACTCTGAACTTAAAAAAAATTACAAATTTATTTTTAAGTCACCTTTCTATACTTTTTATGCAGCTATAGGACATTAGACATACATATGCACAAGAATGGTTGTGTGTGAGTGGTGACATCTTGGAAAAGCATCATCTCACATTGGGGCATGAGGAATAAAAGCAGACAAGTTCTATAAATGGTTTGTAATAACTAGTTTAAGAATTTTTTTAGAAGATTAGAGGAGTTTGTTGATTCTCGGTTTGCTACTATTTTTCTTCCACCCCCCCCCACTTTTTACTTCTATTGAGACACTCTCACCATCTAGCCCTAAGAGGCCATCTGTCACCTACCTAATTTTGTAATATAACAAGCTTATTTTCTTCAGTTATAAATGTCCAGAATCTCTATTTTCTATATTTCATCTCTACAACCATAATGCTTTTAAATTTTGTCAAACTGCTTTATTTAGCCTCCATTACACTTATTTAATTTACCCTTGCACCAAGCCTTTATACCTTGATCTTTATTATAACTAAAATGGGAATATATCTGCAAAGGCAATTTTTTGTGCTTTTTTCTTATCATCTCTTGGTCTCCTACTTAGCCTGAAACAATCAACCACTAAGCAGCTTTGCTTTTTTTTCCTTTTAAAATTCATCTTTTCTTTCTAGTTTTCAAAAGCTATCTTTCTTGTATGAGTAAAGTGAAAAATGAAGATATACATATTGTATTTAAATATCATGAGGTCTTTCAAAGGCTGGGGAGACAGTACAGTGGGTACATTGCATGCCAGACAACAAGACCATCTGAGTGCATAGCCCCAGTACCCAAAGAAAACCACTTGGAATGTTGCACGTCTTAGCGCCAAGCCTGGATGAAGAGTGCCTTGGTCAGCCAGTCTATCCAAATTTATGGGAACTGGGTTCAATGGCAGACTCTACCTCTAATAATAAGATGAAGCATGATCAAAGAAAATACTTGACTTTTCCCCAGAGCATTCACATACATGCAGGCTTGCATATACCCTCATGTAAATATGTATTCACCTTATACACCCACACACATACACAGGTACCCAATTTAAAACATATTAAAAAGCAAAAGAAAAACACATCAGTAAACATTCTTTTTAACATTGGAGTAGATTTACATTAATTTTCTCTCCTTTTTCCTTTTCTACCACTGAGCTACCCTTCCTCGAACCCTCACCTGTATACTTCTTACTCTCAAGTTGATAGCTTTTTTTGTCTTAAAACCATAGACACACCAATAGCTAAACAGATTCAGCCCATGTGTGTATGTGCATTTATAAACTCATGTGTAGGAGGAGAGTGCTCAGTCATTTCCCAGCTTCCCAGACCTAAATAATAACACGGAAACTAGTTTAATTGCAACGTTGTTTTGTCAATAGCATAGGCATATTTCTAGCTAACTCTTACATCTTAAATTAACCCATTTCTATTAATCTTCCTATGGGCTATGGACCACCAGTAAGGTTCTGGCTACAGCTGGGGTCTTTCTCCTTTGGCAGCTACATGGAGTCTGCTGGACTCCGCCTACTTTCTCTCTATATCTCTATTCAGATTTCTCACCTGGCTTTACTCTACTAAACCATTGGCCGAAAGAGCTTTTATGTTTATAAAACATATTCATAGCATATAAAAGAGAATCCCACATCAGTCATGTACATAACTATGTAATATGTTGCAATAATAATCAATAAATAAGCATTATATAAGCATTTACTGAGACTGACTAAAATACCTTTGAAAATCCTGTCTTTCAAAACCTATAATTATTGTATGACAATTAAAAGAGTTTCTTTAAAATCATTCATGGTCCATATCTAGTTAAACTCTCAAAAGTAACCAGAAATTTCAAAGGAAGATTTTAAGTTTCAGTAAAAACAAGTAAACATTTTTTTTAATTAGGTCAACTGTATAGAGAAATTATTTTGTTTTCTATGGGACTGTATTATAAATTGATTATTTTTCAATGACAAAATATTACTAAATATTTTGAAAACAACTGTAGAGGGCTGACCTGGAAAGAAGGTGGAACAGAAGGACAGAATGTACCTGTACTGGCAAAGCCTGCACTCCATCTTTTCAGAATCTTTTTTTTTTGTGTGTCTTTGAGATAAACAGCTAGCCACTCTGCTTTCCCCTGGGCATTAGGGAGCCATCTCTTGAATTATGGTCTGTGGTCTGACTTACTGGAGAATGCTGAGAGAAAATAAAGTTGACTTCTTTATTCTGCTCTTGTCAGTGTCAAAAGTATTTTTTTACAATCTTGCCTGAAGCATATTATGAAGAGTATCATCCTACTAATTCATAAATATATTTTCCCTTGTATATTTCAACCTTTGTAAATACTATATCATAAACCTTACACATTTCACTTCTGAATCAAAATACTTTTGTAAGCCATGTTTGTTAGGCTGGGAGCCTAGGCCCCAGTCCCTGGCATCTATCTCAGCCCACAGGCCTGGTCTGGACTTCAAATCCCAGCAGGCCAGGGATTTGATTTACCACTCCTCGGGGTACTTAAATGATTCCCCAAAAGAAGAACACGTGGTTCCACTTTTTATCTCCCGGAGGTCGCCTTCCTGCGGCTTCCCGGTTCCCCCCTCGGGGCCACCTGAGAGTGCAGATCTTCCATTAAACCTGGATATTTCTTAATTTGGTTTGTTTTGATTTGGCTTGATTGGGAATTTTTGCATCGTCAGAGAACTCAGTTAGAAAAATATTCCTAACAATGTTGTCTAAAAGTAACTTGTTTCTTTCTTGATAGTATTGATCTGGAACCCAGGCACACATCCCTATCACACATTTACTGAAAAGTTCATTGATGAGAGAGAGTTATATTCAGTTCTTCAAAATACATCGTATAGATTTCTGAATAATTATGTGCTTATTATTAAATCTAAAATACATATCTAGGAATTTGGGAGTACAATATGGGATATATTTCTTCCTATTCAGTGTTATATATTTCAGTATCTCATACTCATCAGACCAGGCTGAAATCTATGTTTGTAAATTCATTTGTCATGCAATAATGTAACAGCATCTTCACTTTCTTATCTCAATGTCAATTTTATAGTCTTTAGGTCATTAATTCCTTCTGTACCACAGCATGCCCTAGTCTATTTCTAAGCATTGGCACTGAGAACATGAACATTCTTGAGGAAACTGTGTTCGCAGTGGTAGCTTTAACTCTTCTTCTTCAAGAGCAAGAAGTTCCAGCCCTTCTGATGGCAAGGCTGTGGACAGACAGTAAACTTGGCTCCCAGACTCCTCTGGTATCTGCTGCTGGAATCTCTGGTCTGGCCATTGCCAGCAAGGCAAGATTTACATCATTGACTTAAGGTAGAAGATTCTTAGAATCTCTTCCAACTTGAGGGCAATCAGGGAAATGGTAGAGGGCCTTTTCCTCCACACTTCTTCATCCAATCAGGGCCCGGTAAAGGAGTGAGTGATATTTCTGTTCCCTTTGGCCCTTCCTAAAGTCTTCCTCCATAGTATCTGAAATTGTGATTGCCCAGGAATTCTTCACTCTTAGATGCCTCTTTCCCCACTCATGTCCCCCTCCCTTTCCAGTCCAAAGAGCAGTCAGGGTTCCCTGCCCTGCGGAAAGTCCAAGGTCCTCCCCCTCCATCCATGTCTAGGAAGGTGAACATCCAAACTGGCTAGGCTCCCACAAAGCCAGAACATGAAGTAGGATCAAAACCCCATGCCTCCTCCCCGCCTCCCATTTCCCTCCCCCTCCTCCCACTCCTCCCCGCCTCCCCCTCCTCTCCCTCCTTATCCAGACCGAAGTGCAGTCAGGGTTCCCTGCCCTGTGGGAAGTACCAAGTCCTCCCGCCTCAATGTTGGTCTAGGAAGGTGAACATCCGAACTGGCTAGGCTCCCACCAAGCCAGAACATGAAGTAGGATCAAAACCCTGTGCCGTTGACCTTGGCTTTTCAGCAGCCCTCATTGGGTTCACCTTCTTATTTAGCTTCTTTAGTATCACAGAATATAGACTCAATGACCACAATTTGTGGCTAGAAACCAATTATGAGTGAGTACATCCCATGTTCCTCTTTTTGGGTCTGGGATACCTCACTCAGGATAGTGTTTTCTATTTCCATCCATTTGCATGCAAAATTCGAGAAGTCATTGTTTTTTACTGCTGAGTAGTACTCTAGTATGTAAATATTCCACACTTTCTTCATCCATTCTTCCACTGAGGGACATCTAGGTTGTTTCCAGGTTCTGGCTATAACAAACAATGCTGCTATGAACATAGTTGAACAAATGCTTTTGTCATGTGATAGGGTATCTCTTGGGTATATTCCCAAGAGTGGTATTGCTGGGTCCAGAGGTAGGTTGATCCCGACTTTCCTGAGAAACCGCCACACTGATTTCCACAGTGGTTGCACAAGATTGCATTCCCACCAACAATGGATGAGGGTACCCCTTCCTCCACAACCTCTCCAGCAAAGACTATCATTGGTGTTTTTGATTTTAGCCATTCTGACAGGCGTAAGATGATATCTCAATGTTGTTTTGATTTGCATTTCCCTGATCGCTAAGGAAGTTGAGCATGACCTTAAGTGTCTTTTGGCCATTTGGAATTCTTCTGTTGAGAATTCTCTGTTCAGCTCAGTGCCCCAATTTTTAATTGGGTTATTTAGCATTTTAAAGTTTAGTTTCTTAAGTTCTTTGTATATTTTGGAGATCAGGCCCTTGTCTGTTGCTGGGTTGGTGAAGATCTTCTCCCAATCAGTAGGTTGCCTTTTTGTCTTAGTGACAGTATCCTTTGCTTTACAGAAGCTTCTCAGTTTCAGGAGGTCCCATTTGTTCAGTGTTTCCCTTAATGCCTGTGCTTCTGGGGTTAAACATAGGAAGCGATCTCCTGTGCCCAACTGTTGTAGGGTACTTCCCACTTTCTCTTCTATCAGGTTCAGTGTGTAAAGATTGATATTGAGGTCTTTGATCCATTTGGACTTGAGTCTTGTGCATGGTGATAGATATGGGTCTATTTTCATTTTTCTACAGGTTGAAATCCAATTGTGCCAGCACCATTTGTTGAAGATGCTTTCTTTCTTCCAATGTATGTTTTTAGCTCCTTTATCAAAAAAAAAAAGGATAGCCTACAAACTCTTGGTTGGATGTCCAATGGTTATAGCTCTAGTGATAATATTCTTATAGGAGACCTTGAGCTGCTAGGTAAAATTCTTACAAAAACAGTTTCCAATAGAGAGCTTAAAACAGCTGCCTAACAGGTACTCAAGCAGGTAAAATATAAATCAACAGATAAAGTATACAATAATCAACAAATACAGTATATTAATTATAATTCAGATATGGCAAGTGTGTATATTAAATGTAAAACTTATTCTACAACAGTTTTATAAAACATGAGGCTTATGGCTAAATCTTATCAGTTTTGCTTGTTAAGATATTAAGTTCTTAATTTAAACCAGTAGCCTGTCTGATATAAAAGGACAGGATAGAATCTGGATAATGGTTTAACAAAATTCTGACTAGGTTCAAGGTTTCTTATACTAAACAGTAGACTCATTGATAATTTTTAAGATTGATTCCTGGATATTTGCCTTTGCTAAATTCAAAGGCCAAAAACAATGGTCTTTTCCCAGATCATTGCTACAATTTATGCACCTGTATTTTGCTAAAGCTATAGCAAAAAATCCCTTAAAAGATTTTATGCTAAATTTTACAATTGGCTCTTCCAATGGAGGAACTGCATATATGGCTAATTATAATAAAAATTATGGAGCATAACAAGGCTCCTTCAAAGCAACTCATACAAGTTGACAGCAGATCCTGATGCAAACGGATCTGGCTTGTTGACACCAAGCTGACCTTTGCTAAGACAAGGTAAAAAGCCCTTGCAATGCAGCATGAAAAAACCCGACCTATATATATTTGGGGTCGAGGATGTGTTTGTGCTTTTTTCACAGAAAGAAAATGAATTCTGAACGTGATGTCGAGGCTGCGGACACAGAAGAGTTCCAGACTTCCAGAGGTGATTGAGGAGAGATCTTTGGTCCGGTCTTCCCTACCCCCCAAGGAAAGGAGTGCCTGCTGACAAAACCAGCTACACCACTCTGCATGGTGTCACCCAGCCCCCAGAATCCAGGGAGACCCGGCTGACATAAGGGCCAGGATGTGCTCCATGTACCTGAAACCAGCTCGCCTCACCCTGGCTACCCCACCTGTCCAGGAGCACAAATGCTAAACTGCTTCTGCAGCTTGAACTCTGGTCTGCTTTGGAGCTGAGTTGCAGACTAAACATCAGACTGCTTTAAACCTTGGGACACAGAACTCATTTTAATTAAAATATTAACCTCTCTTCACTTAAGAAGGGGGAAAATTGGGGGTTCCTGTGACTGTTGCCCAGAGGCTGGAACTGGCGATATATGATAACAACAATGTAGGTCATTGTACTCCCACTGAATTTGAGCTAATGATACTTGTAACTGCTTATAGATAATGGGTAAAGTCTGACACATGTTGTAAAGTGTTTGGTTTTAATGCATAGGTTTAAAAATTTTGGATTTTGAGCCCTTTTACACTGCCCTAATTTTTTGGCAGGCAGCACACGTAACTTTATGTGGAGTAGGCACTTAGGAATGTGGTCATTCCATAGGCCAGACTAAAAGGTGAATACTGGGTGGGGAAAAAGCCCTTTCTTCTTATCTGGAGATGGAGTTACTGGTGCCAAAACTATATCATTATATCTTTTGTTTGAGGAGCTCTTCAGAGTCTTTTCATTAATGACAGACGCAGGGACCCAATGACGGGAGTTAATGTGGATCCTCACCTGAAGAGCACACCATACAGAGGTTGTAGAAACCGGCTCAACATGGCATGGTTCAGGTATGAGGGTGCTCTCCACATGGCCTAAGACAGGGTACCCTGTGATCTGCTTACTTTAATCCTGCTAGATGCCTTTTACTTGAGGAGCTCCAAGGACGGGCGACTTATGGCAGGATAATCCCCCAACCTAAGGCAGGGCCCTGGGAACCCTAGGAAGGGTAAGGGGAAAAAAAAAAAAAAGGCCTGGTCCCCACTTGACCTAGTAGTCATCGGGCACCCCTCTGTTCCCAGGAGAGAGGGATCACTTCACCACCCGAGAGGAGGGTCTCTCTCTGTCTCAGTCCCTTCTCCTTTGCTCTGACACCATGGTTGACTCTGACTGGTGCTCTCCACCTGATAGCTGCCTGCCTTTGTATGGGAGGGGGGAGGGGATCTGTTGGGAGCTGTTTCCCCCTAGAGATCATTGCAGGAACCATCGCCCTGGGGAGACTATGGGGAACCCTACACCCATGATTGTACTGGGATTGGTTCTGTTGCCCCACACCCAGTTGAAGCTGTTAATGGAGAAAAATAAAAATAAATAAATAAAAAAAAAAAAAAAAAAAAACATTTATGTTTGAATGAAGATTCAAAACATTTCCAGTGTGAAAAATTTGAAAGGTTATAAAAGAGATTTATGAAGAACTTGCTTTGAGTTATCAATTTCACCATCGTTTTAATGATTTTTGAAGTCTTCAAGTCAATATTAAAGTTCTCTTTAATTCATAATGAAAAAAAAAAAAAAAAAAACCCATGCCAATGTCCTTGGCTTCTCATCAGCCCTCATTGTTTGCCATGTTCAGAGAGTCCGGTTTTATCCCATGCTTTTTCAGTCACAGTCTAGCTGGCCAATAGATCAGCCCCACTGTCTCAGTGGGTGGGTGCACCCTCGTGGTCCTACCCAGTTTTGTTGACTTTATCCTTCCCTCTCATTCTTCCTTCTTCCTCCTCTACTTTGCTCTTGTACTTTCTTTCCCTAGTGACTGACTTCCATTTTTATGGCATAAGTTTTCTATTAGCCACCCACAATCCTCCCTTAAAATTTCCAGTATGCTTTTGAGGGCCCCTTTCTGACTTCAGAATTTTTACCCACATTCACTTGCACATAAATTACACAATTCAAAAATTAGAAGCAAAAATATACATATAAGAAAGATCATATAGCATTTGCCTTTTTAAGTCTGAGTTACATAATGTAACAAGTTATTTCCAGTCCAACTCAATTTTCTGCAAAATTCTTAATTCTGCATTTCATTTGGTTGACTAAAATTCTACTGTGTTTATGTACCACATTTGAATAATCATTCATTCATTTTCTGATGAACATGTAGGCTACTTCCCCTTTCCTGACTGCTGTGAACTGAGTAACAGTAACATGGATGCACAACTATCTCTGTAGCAGGATGTGGAGTCCTTTCGGTATATGTCAACAAGTGGTACAGCTGGGTCATATGACACTTTCATTCATAGCTTTCTTATAAACCTCCACACATAGTCCACAGTGATGATCTACAAACTGTAAGCAGATACAGACACGATAGAAAGGAAATTAGATACCACCTTAACTTTGTTCAAACAGTACATAAGTATGTTTCCTGATGTAGGAAGGTCATCTGTCTATGTGTTACTTCCATTGGTTAATAAAGAAACTGCCTTAACTTTTTGATAGGACAGAAATTAGATAAGTGCAGTAAACCGAACAGAATCCTGGAAGAAAGAAAGCAGAGTCAGGCAGATGCCATGAAGCTCCAGCCCAAGATGGACATAGGTTAGAATCTTCCCAGTAAGCTACCACCTCATGGTGCTACACAGATTATTAGAAACGGGTTAAACAAATATGTCAGAGTTAGCCGAGAAGAGTTAGAACTAATGGGCCAGGCAGTGTTTAAATAAATATAGTTTCCGTGTTATTATTTCCTGGGCTAAGCTAGCCCTGCGGGAGCTGGGCAGGAGGAAAAGCAGGCCTGCTCGCCTCATCACTACAGTTTCCTTTATCATTTTTTTCTAATTTCCATTAAAATACAGCAAAACTATGCAATGGTTTAATGATTCTAAATTGTTGGAAATAATAGCCTCCTTTGTGAGGTATGTAAAGAAATACCATTTTTCTCTTTGTCAGGAATCCCTTTGGGAACATATGGATTCCAATATAGTATCTGTGTTGTCTGACAGAAATGCTATGGATGATGGATAGTAAACCTTTTTACAAATGGCTAGACCCATGGCTCCTAACAGCTTTCTGACATAGACTGTAGAAAGTTTCCATGCTCAAGGAAAGCAACAGACGTTCAGAGATAGAGAAAGTCCCGTTTTACAACCTAAAGATGGCGAATAAGTGGAACATCCCTAATTTATGATATGAAGATAAGAGAAATAATTACTCTCTTAATAAGATATGTACTTGAAGAACCCAAGCACCCCCTGCTTGCTTCTAGAATAGAAAAAGTCATTTTTTTTTCTCTTTTTCCATTTGCGTTTTTCAGGCAGCTGCTGATTCACCAGGCTGCCTTTCTTATTGTTTTCTCAAGCTCGAAATTAGTCTCCAGATTTCCTCCTGGGCCCATGTTTACATTCTTTTTAACTATGAGGGCAAAAACCTGCAACATAATGCCATGTCTCCTATGGCAGCACTCGCCTCGTGGCTTCCCTCAGTCACCTCACACCACATGCCCATCTTCTCTACTGAACTCTCTGCACAGTGCTGGCAGCTCTGCTTTGAAGGTATCTGGATCTGTGCATTTTGTAGGAAGACCCCTCTGTGTGGTCTTGCCACATCCATGTTACTTTTGTAGTCAGCTGAATCCCACACTGGCTTCAGATATTTCAGACACACCCATCACCCTCATGGACACCTCTTGGAGACATTCTGATTGAGAGACTCTGTCATTATTTCTTCGTGCTGCCTTTGACAACATCCCATAGCAATTATTCTATGATGCTATTTCTTGTGCCTGATTAACCTTTCCTTTTATGAAGAAAATAGAACATAAAACATTAGACCCTATATTCCTGGGAGAGATTTCACAGAAAATATTGGGACTCTAATTTCCTCAATGAGCTAGGCTTAGTCATCTAACCCATATATGCCAAGTAACAAAATACTGTGGGAAAACAGAGCAGGTAATTATTGAATGGGTACCAATTACTAAAATGAACTATTAAAGAAATCCAGTTCCAAGTCCATACTCAGAGCAATGGCATAAATTTAAAGCACAAGCATAGAAAGAACTGGAACAAGGCGCAAAAGGGGTGCACTTTGTGTAGCTGTGGCTTAAGTGTGCTCTAATTGACACTGTGTAAATTCTGATCTAATGGTGTCCTTAATGCTGTCGTCTCTTAAGTGTTTCATGTAGTGCCAGTAATAAGATTGCTTCTGTTCCATGGTACAACAACACAGTTCTTCAGATGCGGAGTATCTGTCTGGAAAAAGTTTGTTTTTATATCTATACAATAAGCCAAAATAAAAGAGACAAACTAAAAATGAAACAGAGGAGTCTGGCTTCCTTCTTTGATTCAGTGACTCGATCATCCCAAGTGAAGTGTCAGCAATTTTTAGAAAACTACCTTCTAATTTTCATTTCTGGTGGGTTACTCAAAAAACTCACCTCAAAGCCATAGAACTAACAGGATACCGACAGATTAACCTTTGAACGAGCTGCCTTGGAAAAGGACCTGAACAGGGAGAGTAAGCTCTGAGTTCCAAGGAAGAGTTCAAGAGGAGAGATAACCATCCTGTCTCCCCACCACAGGGAACATCATGGAAAGGGCCTTTGAGTCTTCAGAATTAAGTGCTTTATAACTCCGAAGAGTTTTCAGAGCTGGCAGGAAGTTCCACAACATGTAATTGAGCCCGGCCTACCCTATGTAAGCCTAAAGCTTGGTAGATCTTCCAAAATCTTGCCATCTCTAAAATTCTGGAGTCACTTCACTTCATCTTCATGAGCACCATGATGTGACCCTCAGAGATGCCTCATTTGGATGCCAGCCCTATCAGACAATGCTGGCCTCAATGAGTTTTTGAAATCATGGAGCAAGATGCTTTCAGTCTTGGATATTTCATATCTATAAAACCATTGCCATGTGAACAATCCTGCTAAGGTCTTCTGCTATCTTGGAATGGATCCTTTAACTCATGGTTATTCAGGCCTTTGTGTGATGACACTAGGGAAGCACCTTCCTTGGTGGTTGCTTTTGAGCAAGAAGCTCCTTCAGCAACATGCTTTGGCTGGACTCTTTCTTTCCAAACAGACTTAGATTTTTCGAAGATGGAGCCTTCGATATGTTGGATTTTACCTTTGTGGCACCATTCATGTTGTGCTAGTAGAGGGTAGCAGTCCTCTCTTTATTATTGCTGATCTCCTTAATTACTGGTATTTTGTGGTTTATACATTTCACTGTCGAAACATTAAACTGTTAGGAATATTTCCTAAGATGAAAATCTTCACTAGCACAAAAAAATCCAATCAGACCAAATTAAACAGAACTGAATGCCTGTGTTTAATAAATGTTGCACTCTCAGGTGGCTAGGAGAGCATGGCTAGGGAGAAAGAGAGACAGAGGGGATACCAATGCAAACCCAAAAACCACGTGTTCCTCTTTCCAGTACAATCTTAAATACCCTTTGGGGTCAGCGCTTGGCAGACTGGGAATTGGAGCCCAATCGCAAAGTTCATGGCAGGTTGGGGGCAACACTTCCAACTCAGTATTACATTCCAGCCTTTTTGGATATAGGAGTGTTAGAGGACTGGGGTCTCACTTTTGACCAAACACCCCAAAGTCCTTGGATATAGGGGCATCGGCTCAGGTCTGGCTACTTCCTGTGGACATGGGGCAACATGGGAGAGGGAAGAGCTGGGAGTCAGGCTCATGCTCAGTGGGAGGTGTGGCTGAAGTGGCATCTGGTTTGCTGTCATTCTTCAGTCCTCAAGCAGCTGCTCTTTGAGGGAGATGAGAAGGCAGGTGACTAGAAGAAAGAAATATTGTTATTACTGGTCCCAGGCATTAACTGCCAGAAATAATGGAACAGGGAAGCATCAGATACAACCAGATTTTAGTCAGTATGTGTCCTTCATCTAGGAGAGTTGGTACCAATGGTGAAGTCCTGGGAGCTGGTGCAGGTCTTTTGGCATTATCTGGAGAGTGCTTTGTGGGTTGATTTTGGCCCAAGCAGCAGGAGTGACCTGCAAAATATGCTTGAAACTGGCTGGGGTTAGCAAAAGGCTCTGGAGACTGTTAGTTTTTTACCAGGCCTGATTTGGATAAAGCATTAGAACTTTTCCAGGAACCTATAAGAGAACTGGAACAGATTTACATCTTGATGTCATAGCAAGAGCCTGGGAACCATGGATTTTTAAGATACACACCTGAAACCTGTTAATCCTGAACTATGAAGTCTGTTAAATAACAGTACCTTAAGTTGTCAAATGCTCTTAGACAGATCTGGAAGGGATACATGTGCAAAAATGAGATAGCTTTTTAGTTACACAGGCAATCCCAAATCCTCTCCTATTCCTGGGAGTACACTAGTCTTAGAAGCAGTGCTTGCCATTAGCTGCTGAGTATGAGAGGCCCAAAGATTTTTCCTATGTGGGGAAGATTTAGTCTACCTTGCTTGGTAGGATGAGAAGATTGTTTCCTGGGTGAAGCATCCAGAAAGCTGGAGAGATAAAAGGCTGCTGTTTGCTTTGTGGGTTGTTTTGCCAAACCCAGAGGCAAGGCATGGAGATGGAAGGGCTTCCATCTTCTTGGAGGAGCTAAAGGATGCTGTGAACGTTGCATGTGTGTGTTAGAAGCTCTTGTTAAAATTCCATAATCTCAGATCTGTAAAGGTACTTGAGAAAGGGGTGTCATTGCCTGCTATTTAAACTGGGCATATAAGCTAAAGTTAGACATGTACTTTATCCAATTAGTTACAGTTTATCAATGCTAGTAGATGTAAGAAGATTAAAAGGAATATTTTGGGCACATTATAAAGACACATTTACACAGACTGAGCACATTACAAAAACCCATTTGCACATTTACACAGATATAGTGTGGCCACATCATTATGACAGAGAGACAAATAAAACAGTTTTAGAAACCTGTGTCAGCTGACAAACTTAAAAATCCCAGCTTAGTTAGGTGACAGAAAAGTGAAAGGACAGGGAGGAAAAGATTTTTTTTAAATCCCAAAGTGAGAGAAAGAGCAAACAGCTGGGGGGGGGGCACATAGAAGCTGGGAGGGGAGTGCTTGAATCATGGACTATGGAGAAGCAGGAAAGGGGAAACAGGGAGTGAAAAGGAAAAGCGGGAAGGAGCAGGGATGTAGAAAGAGGGAGGAGAGCACATGTAGGCTACAGAGAAGCCGGAGAAGTGGGAGGGGAAGTGAGGAGGGGGAGCACACCAGAGTGGTCCTGCATAGGTGGCAGAGGCCAGGGAAACAGCTGATGAAGAATCCCAGCACAGTGAGGCCTCGCCTGGCGGGAGGGCAAGAAAGAAGGAAGGTGGGGAGGGCAGATTGGGCTGCCAAAGAAACAAAAGTTGGGGCGGGACAAGAGCGCTGGCCATCAGAAATCAGGAGAGAAAAAGAGGCAGAAGGTGGGTGAGATGTTGCTTAAGGGCGTTTAAATAATTGGCTTGGAATTGTAAGAAATCCATTTTAAGCATATGTCTGTGGCTGGAGCCTGTTGCAATGTATCCACCAAAAAGAGCCCTCGAGTCAGTCAAAAAAACAGGGGTGCAAGAAAAATTAATGGGGAAGTCTCCAAACGCATTCAATTCCCATCTCAGCAAAAGGCTTGGCTTTCACTGCGTTAATCAGGCTTAGGGCATGGCCAAGACTTCAACAAAAGCTCGAAAACGAATGGGTTACCCCAAAACCCTACCCGCATGCAGTTTAAAAGGGGAATTCACCAAGTGAAGGTCATCTTGCCTGGCAGAGCGGGCACAAGGAAAGGGCGTTTTCCAGCAGGTAGCCCTGGGCTCTGGGCCCCTGGGAAAAAAAATCAGACCCTTTTTGGTGAGACCGCCAGTTGTTAGGAATATTTCCTAAAATGAGCATCCCCATAGGTGAAAAAAAATCCAGTCAGACTAAATTAAACTAAATTAAATGCCCTTGTTTAATAAATGTTGCAGTCTTGGGTGGATGGGAGAGCATGGCTAGGGAGAGAGAGAGAGAGAAAGAGACAGAGGGGGTACCCACACCAAACCAAACACCACACCTTCCTCTTTCCAGCTCAAGATTAAATACCCTGTGGGGTCATCACTTGGCAGGCTGGGAGTTGGAGTCCAAACACTCGGAAGGCTGAGAATTGGAGTCCAAGTGCAAAACACTTGGCAGGTTGGGAGTGACACTTCCAACTCAATATTACATAAACATGCTCACAACACCTAAACTTGAACTTCTTTAAACAATTTTTTTCTGTCTGATGAATTTTTTTATGGGTGTTTTCTTTTCACCTCACTTGATTCCTCAAGATAGGTTCAGAATGCAGCCATTTATTTAGTCTATGTATTTAGAATAACACACAAATAGTTTCTACGCAGGTTCCTAGGAGAATCTTGCTCCTCCCTGAAATCTTATGAGCTGGACCTTCAATGCTGTGTTTCTTTTTGCATTCTTTACCCAGGCTTCACCAGAACAGTCCGGTAAGTTCTGCTTATAGTGTCCGAGGACTCTTCTTGCCCAAAATAATTCTTCTGCAATTTTTCATAAAACCAGTCCCACACCCTAAAATCTGTATCAGGACTAACACAACAATGGTTCTACTTCTTAGTACTGGCAAGAAGCTGTCTACATTGTCTGATTAAATAAGAAGCACTTTGGTAGTTTGGAAATTGCTTATCTAATACTTTAAATTTTCTTTTGGCCTGTCTTTACCCTTAAGGAGTTAATCTTTGCCCACATCTGAGACAGACCTACAGTTTTACTTGCTTGACTGTAATGTGCACCAGTGCATTTTTTAAAATGTGTTAATGCATGACTTCCTCTGTTCTTTTAATATAAAAACTCTGTGAAACTGTTTCCATATTGAAACCTGGAAACTGGGAGAACCTAGCTCTATGTTTTCAGGGCTATTGTCACTCAAATTAGGCTCCAGAACAAACTGTCTCTTAGTCCTCTTCTGATGAGAGGTATATTTGACTTGTGTGTGTTTGCAATTACGATTTTCCTCTGTTTCCTTTCTTGTTATGTGGTAAAGTATCCCGACAAAACCAACTTCAATAAGAGAAAGGGTTTATTTCCACTCACAGTTCATCAGTCCGGTTTGTCAAGAGCAGGATGTCCCAGTAAGAGGAGCATAAAGCAACTGGTGCATCAGCAGCCAGAAAACAGTGAGGACTGCTGCCACTCAGCCCATTTTCTCCTTAAGAGTCATTCTAGTAACCCAGCTCATGTAATGGTACCACCGGTTGTTAAGGTGGGTTTCCCACCTCATTGAACCTAATCTAATTCCTCACAGATGTGCCCAGATATTTGACTCCTAGGTGCTTCTAGATCTTGTCAAATGACAGTCAGTTGTAACTATTACACAGACATAACATGACTCTTACTCAAGGCAAAAGCCAGGGTGCCAGAAAATTACTTAGGAGACAGTGTCATTTTAGACACCTGATCAAAGTTGGAAGGTATGTGGAGGGTGATCTAAGAGCAAGGATGAGGGGCCTCACTGAACTGACAGAAGAAGATTTTTTGCTAAAACTGGGATTTACATGCAGTGTACATATAGCCTGGGTGAAAGTCCTATAGCCTAAAAAGCATTGGATCAAGCAAAAACACCTTGTCAGCCACTGAACTTGAAAAAGTTTCAAGCTATAATACTTTTCAGCCTTGTCCAGATCAGTTTGCTAGAAAGGGGGAGACGAATGGAGGAAAGGATCTGTCACACTCCTAATGATCTTGTAATTCCATTTTCCATTAGCATTAAAATAAGTCAGAAAATAAATAAGCCATTTCTTTTACAATCTCCTCACTCAATTCTGTTTAAAAGCTTTTCTGGTCTAAGAGTTCGGTATTCATTGAACATCACTCAAGTTCTGGCTGGGAGTTACATATTCATAACGCCGGGGTAGCTTATCTGTGATCACTACAATGAGGCTTTAGTTCTTGCAAGAAAACCTCAACAGCCTTCCCGCAGTGCAGAATAATAGCTGATTAAAATACCAAAAGGCACGAATAAAAGAGAGGAAACAAAAACATTCTATGAAGTGTGTTGAAGACAAAAGCTTAGACCAACACAGCTTTACACTGAATCATAGCCTCATCTTGACAGGATCAAAGGGCAACTCTTGGGAAAGCAAACACCGCAGAAAGCCGATTTCACACCAAATAAAAGAGAATGAAATTATAATCCTAGAATTGAGAGGAATATTTCAGTTACTGAAATAATCAATCATCTTACTTTTCCATTAAAGAATCTCAACTCCAAAATTGTCTACACCTCTGGAATCCTTCAGTTATGCCCTATGAGTTCATATTACAATCCCCCCTTTATATTTTGCATGGATTATTTAGTCCAATATAATGTATCACACTAAAACGGCACTGGAGTCTAAAAATAGTAATCATGTAAAATCTTTCCTCTACTTTCATCTCTGTTACTTGACAACAGGCAATTTAGGAGAGAAATTTAGTGGATAATTCCAAGCCACTGTTCATTGTTGGGAGGAAGTCACAATGTCAGGAGTTTGAGACAGCTGGTCATATCCCACTCACAATCAAGAGCAAAGAGAAATGAATGCATACATGCTGGTTTGTGTTCAGCTCCTTCTCTACAGGTGCAGTCAAGGTTCCCTGCCTATGGCATAGTACATTCCATAGAGGGTAGGGTCTCCCCATATCAATTAATGAGTGAAGTAGCAAATTCCGCCAAACATGTCTACAATCCAATTTGATCAAGACAATCTCTCACTGAGACACTCATCCCAGGGAATTCTAGGTTGTGCCTACTTGAAAATTAAACAAACCATCATTGATCTCATATATTTTCTGAGGACCTACATACCTAAGTAATTTCCAAATGCTTCTTAGTACAGCTTTGCTTTGATTATGGCAATCTGAGTGCATAACATGGTAGAGATACTGCATCTAGTAGCTCTGAAAGTCATGGTGACTTAGGAAAGGAGACAACAGTCACTCTCCATAAGGACCATATCACAGTACAATCCATTTTCTTTGATTTAATTAGTTTACAAAGAATTGGGTTTCTACATACATTTTTTTCGAGCAAAAGTTTCTTTTCTGCTATGTCATGTGTGTCCTTCTTGCCCTCCCCCTTATCCTCTCTTGTTCTCCACTCATACTCTTTATCCATTTTTATAATGCATCCCCACTCTCTTGCTGCCTTATTTACATACACAAAAACGTTTCCTAAAACTGACCAATCTCCAGAAATAGAACATAGTTGAATTTCTTACACTGGAGGTGGGAAGGACCAAGGGCATACATAAAATTTTCTAGTTGGCACAGAGAAAATTACAAATCAACAGCGAAAAGCGTTCTACCCAAGTACCTCCTTAGTAAATTTGGCAGAAATGTAATTCAAATGGATTTTCTTTGTCCATTTAAATGCTGTGATTTATAGCCAATTTTAAGTATAGGAGGAGATGTATTTTGTGTTTGGATTTGGCAAGATCAATTTTCAGAAACCTTTACATGGAAATGAATTAGCTGCCACCTTTTAAGCAAGTAAAACATCTGTGTTGTAAGTTTTATTGTTTGAACATATGTTGCTTCCCTAATGGAGAAAATACTGCAATAACAAGTACAACAACTGTAAGGGTGTATTATAATTAGAGTTAAAAGAAAAAAGGAGTAATGTCACATATGTCAAATCAGACTTCAAGAGCAAAACACAGATAGCATACACACTCCCAATGATGTTCAGTTTTGGTACGGGGGATGGGGAGCAAGGTGGGTCTTGCCTCACCTTGATATGCCAGATTGTTTTGACTCCCCAAAGGAGGCCTTACCTCCTCTGAGGAGCAGATGGGGGAAGTGGGCAAGCAGGCGAGGGGGAGGGAGGAGGAACTGGGGCTTGTATGCAAATTTTATAATTTAAAAAATTTAAAATCATTTGTGCAAAATAATACTTATGTATGCCTATCTGAGTGCACAGCATTGCCACCTATGGCTAGGATGTTGAATAGGCCCAAGCTGCTGCCAGGGGCCAGGTCTGGGTCTGTGGCCCTACCACAGCTAGGGGTTGTGTTGCTGACAGTGGCTCTTGTTACTACTGAAGGCTGTGCAGCAACCCTGGATATGAGGTGACACCTGAAGCCATGCTGTGGTCCTAGGGCAACCTTGCAGAAGGGATCTATACTATTGTTTATAGCCTGGATTCTCACTAAAGGCCACAGGGATTCCTGGCTTCTATTTTGTTATCTGTCACTATTTTGGGGTCCATGGGACATTCATCTTCTGGGGGTCATTCCAAACTGAGTGACCTGTGCTGACATACATAGCCACTGAGTTGTTTGAGCCTGATATGATGTCTAAGACCATATGTGGGTCTATGGTTTCACTCCAGTCAGGGTCTGAGAAGATAACTGTGGCTCAGGTTACCAATGAAAACAGTGCAGATAACCAGTTCCTAGGTCAATACCTGAGGCCGTATATACCTAGGTGACCTGTACTGCTACCTGGAACAATGTTGATATCCATGTTGAAGACCCTACCCAAACTGTTCTGGGGGGCATATCTGATTCTGTGGCCCCAACACAGTCATGGTTTATGTTGAGATATGTGACTCCTAATGCCATTGTTGGATTTGTGACTGCCCAGGATCTCTTCCACCACCTAGTACCATGTTGGAGCCTGGTGATCATGATTTTTCTGGGACCATGCCAATGTGGGACATCTATGCTGCCACCCAGGGCCATGGTGACATCCAGGCCTAAGCTGTAGCTACTGGTCATTTCAGGGTCCATGATCCCACCAGAGCTGTGGACTATGTTTATGAGCTTTGCCTGTATTGCCACAGAGGGCCATGTGAACCATGTGTTGAAGTATTAAGGCCTGCTTAAGCTGGTCCCACCACTCACTGCCCTGGGAAAAGCCACTCCCCTATCAGAAATCTAACCCCATCCAGTGAATTCCCTGGAATAATGACCCCATGACCCCTGCATGGGAAATCTGGCTCTGCCCCTAATAGAAGGGCTGACCCCCAACACTGGGGAAAGATGGACCCAACACTTATCTGAGGCTAGTGATTCCAGAAGCCCAACTGACCAACTCAACGGCCACCCAGGTGCTCATCTAGGGCTTTGAGTTGGAAACTTACAACTTCTAAGCCATCTATGACACAGGTGGAATACATAAATGAACTGGTTCTACAGATCCATTCTTGTATGATCTGCATGACTCAGGGCAACAGCATGATGTCTGGGGAGTTTCTTTGGCCGTTCAGTGTTGATGTTGTGCAGGAGGCCAGAGACCTTGAACCTAACCTACAACACATTACACAAGGGACATTTGTGAGGAATGCCACTTGGACAAAAGGGTATATTGACTGCACAATAGAATGCAGCACCCAATACAGCTTAACAAATGAAGAGGTGATGGAGAGGCAAAGACAGAGGAGCAAAGTGGGTTTTATAGTTTGTTTGTTTTTGTTTTGTTTGTTTTATAATTCAGATTAATCTTGTTTATTTTTATTGTTTTTTATATTTTTAAATAATTATATTCAGTAGAGTAGCATTTCTTTAAAAAGAAATACCCCAACAAATTGCAAATTTTTGTAACTATTGAATCTTTATGGATTTCACATCATGTACCTAGAAACCACTCATCTTCCCATCCTTTGGCACTTGCCCTGCAACCTTGAAAATTTTCCTCAAAGAAAACTTAAAGGAAAAGAAAAATTTTGTTGTGGAAGCTGTAGTGGCACACAGTGAGTCTTATAACAAGTCCTTTGTTCTATACATCTTTACTTACCAGTGTTCATTGCAATGATTGGTCTGTTTCCAGGCCTCTGGTTTCTGCTATACTATCAACACTGGGCCATAACTGAGACTCCTCTTGGATATCCTGTTGTTTCCCTTTTTCATGTAGCTCTTGCTGTTTTGGATCTGCAGGATCAATCCCTTTACATGATCTAGCCGATCATAGACTGGGTGGATGCTGGCATGGGCCAACTTATATTGAAAGACCCCTGAGGAGGACTTCCCCTCTGGAGGAGACTCCCCTGAAGCCAAGGAACAGGCCGAGACCACACAGATGCAAATCACAAGAGGTTTATTGGGTGAACACAGGTACCTGTGGGCAGCAAAGTCTCTCGGAGGACTTGCACGCCTTCAGGTCGGGGTAATGGGTTTATATATGTTTGGGGAGCAAGAAGCGCGGTACAGAAGCGAGAAGCATTGTTATTGGTCAGTTTGAATGTGGCCGAGTTCAGGTCAGGGACAAGGTCCCTAGTTCCCAAGAATTCAGATATGGGCTGCCTTGGTTTTTATCTAGTGCAGGCAGGGTGTCTTTTCTTGGTATTCGCAGTTCCTCCCTGCTAGGGCCAGAAGATGCCTAGCCACATTCTTGGTACTTGCCTTTCCTCCCCCGGCCCAGCCTGAGTGTCTCTATCTCGTTTTGGCAGCTTCTAAACTGCCCTTTGTTCAAACCCTGAATATTCAGTACAAGCCCTGCAAAATGGTGTTACCAGTGCTAAGTTGTTTAACAAGCTGGGCGGGGGGGTCTTTTATCTGGTGCTAAGCTGCTTAGCAAGCTGGACGGGGGTCTTTCAATATCCTTGATTCTGGTATAGGTAGTTGTAGGGATGGTCAGTCTGCCATTTCCTCCAGGTCCCCTCTATATATCTATCAGTTCTGTAGCTTGGTCTTGCAGAACTCCTAACAGTGGGAGCAGGGGCTTTCTCTAACTCTTTGACTTTTGAGAATCTAGTCCTCATACAGAATTATACTGCCCTGCCTTAATACAAGGGGGTGTACTTACTTTCATTGTAATTTAATATGCCATGTTTTGTTGATATTCATTAGAGACTTCTCTTTTCTGAGCAGAAATGGAGGAGGAGAAGACTTGGGGGTGCAAAGTGGAAATTGGAGGAGGAAATGGAAGTAGAGAAGGGAGGGGAAACTGCAGTCGCAATCTAAAGTAAATTAATTTATAAAAGGAGAAATTTAGGGTGAACACATGATGTGGGATGCCCCTCTGTATGCTGTGAATACCACTGGTTAATAAAGAAGTTGTTTGGGCCTGTGATTAAGTAGAACACAACTAGGCAGGGAAAGCTAGGCTGAATGCTGGGAGAAAGAGTGCAGAGTCACTTCATGGGAGAAGCCATGTAGCCCAGCTGGAGACAGACAAGCCAGAATCTGGCTGGTAAGCCACTTCCACATGGCGATACACAGATTAATGGAGATGGGTTAAACTAATATGTAAGAGTTAGCCAATAAGAAGCTTTAGCTAATGGGCCAAGCATTGAATTAAATAATACAGTTTCTGTGTGGTTATTTCAAGAGTCTGGGTGGCTGGGAAATGAACAAGCAGCCTGCTACAACAAACATGATCATATTTTATTATATACTTGCATGAAATTCTCAAAAAGAAAAAAAGAATTATGTATTGACAGATAAAGGAACAAACAATTATGGAAGATGATTGCTTCTATGATTTAAAATATGACTGAAAAGGTTGTGTGTTGTGCTTGTGCTTAGACCATCTGCAGTATACACATAATGAAAACAACTGTTCTTTTGACTTAACCTATGGTATTCACCAGGGTTTTGAGAAAAGCTAATTTTCTGAAAAAAAAAAGTATGCCTCAGTCAAAATTGGTTATAAGAAAGCAGGTTAGAGTGTTTCTACTCAAGAGAATCCAAGAATAAGATGAATTAGACAATAAAGCAGAATAGTGCTGCCATGTTTTGAATCTGAAATGTTCCATCTCAGGCTCATGCACTTTTAATTCCTGTTTCATTGGATTTCTGAAGCAGCTTAAAGAGACAAAAAGCATAAAGTGACCAGTCTGGCCTCTGTTGGTGGGTCTGTTTATTTCAAAAATAAGGAGCAAACACAGTAGGAAAGGGGGCCTACCAAAGGGAAAGGTGATATTTGGGGTTAAGATAGGGTAGATTAGAGGATGGGAAATTAAATGTAACTTCTGGAGCTATGCACAAGCCTGCAGTTTCTCCTTTCATGATTTATTTGTCTAGCACTGACTGTTTTATCTTTAGAACTGCCTTGCTCTGGCTCTCAAGATGTAGATGATGGTGAGTAACTGAGTATAGTAATGATGGTAATCAAGACAAGCCTGTAGTTTCAACATAATGCCTTAGTAGAATCTGTTCAAGGTTTATTAGAACAAGCTTATGATCTTATTTTTAGGGACTGTGCACATTTTAGGAGGTGGACCCTAGAAGTAACTAACCCTAGCTAGAAGTAACTAACTCAGCTCTTTGGGGTTATGTTTTCTGTGGCTCTTTCCTGTCTTACTCTCTACTTCCTGACTGGGTGAAACTAAAACACTCTCCTTCTCCACCTATGCCTTCCACTTTTGGCTTCAGTTCAAGCATTAAGGGCCCAGTAGCTATGGATTTAACCTTACAAAACAATGAGCTGAAAGTAAATCCTTCATTCTTTGATGTTGTTCTAGTAGATATTTTGTCACAGTTACTTGGGAAAAAAGAGGAGAAAGATTCTATGAGCCAGAAGTAGTGGATGTCTTCAGTAAAATAGAATTTCGAAGACATTACAAGCTGTTGTATACATGCACTTACAAAAGTTATACACAAGACATGCATAAGATTAAACCAGCTAAAAGAACAGTATAGATGGGTGATGGAATCATGACATTCAGCCATTAACTATGGAGTTACTGCTACTAATGGTTGGGAAAGGAGAGTCAGTTTTCTTCAGGGATGCCATTAGAGAGACTACTAATGTTCCTAATAGATTACCCTAAAGCTATGTGCTTAGTGGGCTTTTGGGGGGGGGTGGAAATCTCATGAAGTTGGAAATGTAGGTATTCAGGCTAATATAGAAGAAATTGAAAGGGAAAAAGAGTTGGATTTGACAAAAATGTGCTATAGGCATATATCAAATTCTCAGACAATATAAGTGCATTATTTATACATTTGCATATTAGCAAAAGTGTAAAATAAAAAATGCAGAGAATTTTGGGGTCTTAAAGTTTTTAAAGAAACAACTATAAAAAACAAAACCTTAAGTATCATCTCTTATAAGACTTTCCATGTCATTCTTTTTTATGAGTGATTGTGGTCTTTTGAGGCATTGATTCCTTGATAGCAGAGATTAATAGACTTTTGAAATAAAGGCCAGAAATAAATATTTAGTTTGCAGACTGTGTAATCTATCCTACAACTTCTCATCTTGTCATTGTCATGAAAATGCAGCCACAAGATGCACACAAATGTAATATGTACACAGATATCTATGGCTTTATTCCAATAAAATTCCATTTACAAAATCAAGAAGTAAGTTAGATTTGCCAACCAGCATGTTTGTTGATTTACAAATTATGGAAAGACATTTTAAGGGATTATATTGTGCATGAAGTTGAAATGAATTCAAATATCAATATGTAGACAGCTTGGGTAGATAATAGAAACCCATAGCATTTTGTTTCATTTTCAAATGGTATAATACTTCACAGTATTTTACAGGATGACGAACTGAGTTTTAAGTGAAATTCATGAGGTAATTGGAATAATTATCCCCATGTCCCCTGCAGTTCTCTATCATTCCCTTTGGTTCTCCAGGGAGATAATCCTATTAACTAACTGAATTATATTTTAATATCCTCTACCTACAGACTCACCATATATTGTTTAAGTTGATCATTTTGTACAAAATAGGATGATCAGGTAGAATTATTCTGACATGTTTTTAAGTATTTTTTTTATTTCTATAATATGCATTTAAATAGGAATGATCTCGAATCCATGCTAGTTTGCAATTTCTATAATATGTATTTAAATAGGAATGATCTCGAATCCATGCTAGTTTGCAATTTCTATAATATGTATTTAAATAGGAATGATCTGGAATCCATGCTAGTTTGCAGTTGTTTCTCTTCATTTGTTTCACTTCTCTATTTGTAACTAACTTACTCACTAGCTAACTAATTAACTCTATTTTCTTTAAGACAGACTAGCTCTGCAGGCCAGTAGTTAATGGAATTCACTCTGTAGCCCACAGTGGTATCAAAGTTACCAGTCCCTACCTCTTCTTCTTGAAGTCTACATGTTTGACCAACCTCACGATACTGCACTTTATCAGACATTTCCCATATATATGAAAATAAAAATAATTTCCCATTTCTCCTTTTTTTTTTAGCAGAGAGATTGTCATAACTGTCTTGAGATGTTAGGAAACACAATACATTATTCTTCGCCAAATGCCTGAAAAACATAATTTAACATTTCTGTATTATAATTAATATACTAAGCTATCTTTTTTCATAGTGTCTGATTATCATAAGTTGTGGATGATAAGATAATCACTTTTGCATATGTTAGGAACACTTTATTTTTTCTTTCTTGTAAAAGTTTAATTGATCTGCATACATAGTGTATTTTTAATAATGTTTTCTGGACACAACAAGGGAGTTAAAACATATGAACTCATAGAAACTTTGACAATATGCGTAAAACCTGTTCAAGCTTAAACTAGAGAGCATACAAGCACAGAGAGGGGAGATAGCATGTAGTCCTATTCCTAGCTGAAGTGCTATAGTATTTAATAACTTCTAGGATAGGAAGATCTTCAGTTTTCTCTAAGGATAGTCGTAGGTAAACCACACTTTAGTGGAAAGCCACACATCTGTGAGTGTATAAGCAGCACAAACTGGAGTCCATGCATTTAAAGGAGACAAAGCTGTTTGGGTAGAGAAAAGGAAGTAGATTTATCTTGAATTGTAGGGCAGTGGGGGTGAACGTTATTAAAAACACATTATAAAACTTGTCACAGGGCTAATTAAAATGAGGGAGAAAGGGAAAGACAAAAAGCAAATTTGCATACTAAAAATTATGCAGCATAGTGCATGGTTTCTAAAGGACTAAAATAGTCACTCAGAATCTGAAAATAACAGCTCGCTGGTGGATAAGTGGTGGCCAAAGGGTATTTTTAATAGCGGAAGTGTGAAGAAGCAGTTGAAAGATCAAACCACACAGATATCTTTGGGAACAATGAAAGGAACTTTCTAAAGAAAAACATGATTGATTTAAATTGTAGCAAAGAAACAGATTGTCTTGCCCCTCACCACTGCTCAACACCCCTGCCCTGTTTGCCTAGTGTACTAATACATTTAAGTCCACTGCTGCTTTTCAGTGCTTACCATACTGACCCATCTGTCATTCATTCTTGGCCAATTGAGACAATAATCCCATACTGGCAAATACATTGAGTGTTTCATAACCCCGGACCCTACTGAATATGCTGCCACAACTCTGCTCATTGGCATTGTTTTTTGTAGGTTATTGTTTTGCATTGTTAGTTTTGAGAAGCAACTCGTTCTATACACAGGCTGTCTTTAAGCTCCTGCTTTCCATGCCTTACCCCACAACAGTGCTGGCATTGCATTGTGACATACACACCAGGCCATTCCTCTTGGATGCTTTCTTCATTTAAATCCAACATAGTTCTTTCTTTCTTTTTTGCATCACATTTTTATTAATGCATTTTCTTTATCCTTGAGGTTTTCATACTTACACGATGCCTTTGCGGGGATCTCTGCAAACATCATGGATGAAAGCGTAACAATCCATGTGAGGCAAGAAAAAAAAAATCCAGTTCAACACAACCCAGTAGCTGGCATTGGATTAAACATCTAGAGTCTGACACTGGGCAGTTTATTTTGGTGCATTTGAATATAGTGCTATTTTAAAAAAAATTCCTGAGATAACGCAAGGCCATGTACACAAAGAAGCATAATTATAATGAAATGGTTTTCAAAGTACATGCCAGTTATTTCATGAAGGTGGGTTCTAGAGATAGGCTACACATAGGGACTTAGAGAAGGATCTGGTGCTGTCTCAGACATACAGAGATCATTGATTTCTTAGCCATCTCTAGTCCTGATTATGGGAGCTTGGGAGAGCCAGGCATGGCCTGACCTTTCAGATAGTGCTGGAAGTACCTAAGGTATCATCCATCTTCATCCTTAGCCTTCTGGGGGAGAAATCAGGTAATACATCTTTTCCTTTGAAAAGACAGCCCAGCATGTTTAACATTATTGGTTTCCCTACTGCTATCCATGCAAGGGCCTTTGTGCTCCCAACAAAACCTTATTATATCTACTCTCTATTTTTTTCTCTCCGACTCTCATTAAGCAACCCCCATTCACAAACTTGTAGTGTCTTTGAGGGTAGGGTTTTACCCTCAAGTTCTGTAGGATAACCATGGCCAGAGCATGTTTGCAGTAGAATCTTACATATCAACAACCAGTTAAACAATGCATGTGCTGTGCTCTTTATTCAAAAATCTGTGATGTCTATTAGAGGCATTGTCCCTGTTAAAGGATAGCAAAATTTAAATTTCTTTTTATATGCATAAGTATATGTGTGTATACATATGTGTATATTAATACATTTTAAAAGGTTCCTGTTTATTTCTTGATTATTTTTTCTCTTTCCTTTCAATCGTGGCACCTTTTATATACACACCTGCATCATTATTTCTCCCTGCCTTATTGTCAACTTTGCACTGTACAGATGTTTTGAGCTGGTTCCAATCACCTTAAAAATATCACAAGAATCAGAGGAAACCTCATAATATAAGATCACTAGTAACATTTCTCTGCTCAGAAGATCAGATGAAACAAAGACACACAACTTACCTACCCTACTTCAGGTCTCTGTACATAAAAATCTTTCCCAGCCACCTCCTCTGAAAAGCTTGTTAAGAACAAGAAACTAGCACACTACCCACACTCCACGTCCTCCTTGACATGGTCTATCTTCACAGTTACCAGAAATTTTTATTCCAGTGTTCTTATCACTAACTGGCAGACTGTGTATTTTATTTATATTTTTGCTTATTGCCTGTAAACTCTAACAGGATGTTAAACTCTGTGAAAAACAATTTAATTTTTTATCTCCAATGTAACTACTTCTTTATTACTGTCCATCTCTTCTCCTTGAAGACACAGTTAACCTAATTGCTATACCCATAGATCAAAAGTACTTGATTTAACTTCACAGAAATGACAATTGATAAAATGTGTGTACCATGGAATCTGGTTATGTTTGCATAAGATTATTATAATGTATTCTTGTTGCTGCATCTAACTAGAGCTCCCTTCACTTGGGCGTGCTAGTCAAATATAATCGTATCACATTTCACTTGCCTTCTCCCTCACTGGCAGTCACTCATGGTTTCTGCTCTGTTTACTGTATCAGTTATTCTACGATAACTACTTTTTACTGTACACATTTATCTCTGTGGAATATATACAGAGGAGATAGTCTAGGAACACACTAAACATGGCTGTGATATGCTCACTTTAAATACTAAGCATTTTATCTATAATGTATGCACCTGTGCTTGTAGAAAACCACTGGCCTGGAATTTCTATCCTAAGAACACATTTGTCAAGTACAAGTATCAAAAATGCAATGAATGCTTATAAAAGAAGTTGAGAAAAATTTCCTTCTCAAAGGAGAAGTTATTATATACTTTGAGAAAAAGTTATTATATATTTTGTGTCATTTTCTTCTTAAATATGTAATAGTTCACCATTATAATTGAACCAATATAGCCATAAATGATAATTAAGTAGATAAATATGTTAGTGTTAACCTGTATGTCATACATTTATAATAAGTTCTTCATTTTTCTTGTCACCCAATATCTGCGCTTACCCTGGGAAGTTTTGTGCATGCTAAGGATTAATATTTCTTTAAAACCACACGGGGAAGGAGAAAAGACAGCAGGTGCCAAGGGCAGACAGAACAGCTAGATTTTGGGCACAGAGAAGGCTGTGTGGAACTCTGGCACTACCTGATAGGATTCACTGGGATGCCTCACAATTAGGGTCTACATTGTAGGGGTTGCAGGACTTAATCACCCACTTGCGACTATCATCTGATGATCCTGGGAGGGATTTGTACCTTTTTCATGTTGCCTCCTTTCAATCTTCTCCTTTTATCTTAAAGTTCATTCTATTAGTTGCTTAGAGCCAGGGCCAGGTGACTGTCTGGAAAAGGCACATGGGAAGCCAGGGTTATGAAGAGTGAGCAGCTAGTAGACTGACTCTTCAATTGTCCAAGGATAAAGCATCTTAGTATTATCTACATGTGCTTGAGTACTTAAAGAGAGAAGAGCAGGCCAGGCAGGGGCCTGAGCTAATGTAATCGGAAGATCCAGAGAATGTTGAAATCTGTAATTCTTACTGAAAGAAGAGGAACGGTTCTCCAAGTAAAAGAAATTTCCCTTCTTACCTGCAATGGCTTCCATACATTTGTTTCCATTCATGTCATTATTGGTAAGGAAAGTAAACTTACACATCATGACCTCTTCTGCTTTTCCTGATGCTTTGGTTTTAAATTAAATCTGGGGACAGAGGGGAGAAAGGAGAAAATCCGGAGAAGTTAAATTCTGATTCCTGGAGATTTATTCCTGGTTAGTAGAGAAACATGAAAATAAAATGGACAAAAACTGTCTCTTCTTTGTGATGTGCTATTCCCTTACACTTTTGTCTTGTGCAAATTAAGATCCTATCATGATGCTTACAAGTTTAAAAAATGCATTATTCTAAGGACCTATGCCTGGTAATGTGGATAGGTACTGTTCACAACCTATATCTGCTTTGGGAATGAAGGAAGCAAAAAAAAAAAAAAAAAAAAACAACAACAAAAAAAAAGGATTCCATGAAGTAAACTTTAAGAAATGTATGAAGAAGGAGAAAAATATACAGAATTAGACAAGTAGGTGTTTTAGTAAGACAATGAAACTACAGAAAATATTTGGTTTTTCTTTTTGAACAAATAATCCTAAATATTGTGTCTTTCAGTAGCTTGATTTCTTAGTCAAGCTAGAAACACACACACACACACACACAAATAAAATTGCTTTCATGAACACTTGGCTCCTCCCATGCAGTACAGACTAAATCTTCACTGACTGAATGCTCTGGCGTGAAATTGTTCATCTAGAAAACAATGCAAGAACAGCAGATGAACAGAAGCAGTATGAGGATGAGTGAGGATGAGGATGAGGGGGGGCACTGTCCAGGTTAACACTCTAGGTCCTGGATATTTTCAAAGCCAGGGTGACAACTATATTTATAATTATTTTATTTCAAAAATAACCTTCTACAAATGACTGGTTTTGTTCATGTTAACTCATACTTTTGTTTACAGACTGAAGAGTATGCCCAAATGTTGAGACTATAAAATGATTTACTCTTAGGAAGACAAAATTCATACTGAAAGTTTAGAACTCCATTCTTGGACAATCCCAAGTCTTTTTGTTCTGCAGTTCATCAGCTTCAGTGTATATCAACAATGAAGGTTCTTGAAGGTCTGATTTGCTTGTAAAAGAGGGGTTATAGTTAAGCAGCATGAATTTATTGATATTTTGATTGATCACATAGAATATCAATAATCTGTGGTTTCCTGAACTTCTCATGGATATCTTAGCTTTTTTATTCCTTTGCTTTATTTTATGTTATAGTTAATTTATCATACAGGCAAAGGGTATTTTTATAACACCTTACACCTGCATGTCACTGTACTTTAGTTTTATTTGTTGACCTCTCCAGTCCCATTAACCCCCTCAATTGGCTCTATTCCTCCTCTTAGTTAATCCACCTTTTAATTTCGGCTTTGTGTATTTCTTATGCTCACCTCTCATGATGTTCTATCTAGTCTAGGCCTTAGGAAATGAAAAAAGACATCAACTTGGTCAAATACATAACTTAAAGTAGATGTATTAACAAAGAATAGTCTCACGTTGGGATTTTAAGTATTTGGGTTAATGGGAGCTAAAGAAGTGCCTCCGTAGTTGAGAACATTTGCATATCTTGTAAAGGGCCTATGTCCATTTCTCAGCACACCATGATCGTGCACAGCCTTTGGTAACTCTAGTTTCACGGGATCTAGTGCCCACTTCCAGCTTATAGAGTTACGGATCACATATTGTTTATACATATGTCCAACCAAAACACTCATATACATAAAATAAAAATAAATCTTTGACAAATTAAAAGATTTGGCTTAAGATATTTATTCTATACTTGGCATGTTTGTCTTTTAAGGCAATTTTAAAAAGAAGTTTACATGTCAATGCTAACCCAAGCTGTGGAGCATCAGCCTAGTGTGAATATTCGCCAAGATCACTGTCTCTCTCTTATAGGGTCATAAGAAGATCTCTGATAAGAATTCCATTGATGGATTTTAGAGATACTATCCTGATAAATGATGGGGTGAGACATAGAAAGCGATATTTAATAGGGTTTCTGCTCCCCAGTGATAGGTTTCTCGGGTGACACAGTAAGCCTGATCAAGCTGAACTGAAATAGTATAACAACGGCTTTATTCGAGCAAAGCAACACATAGATGAGTTCTTCCACCCCAAAGATTAAGGCCAAAGAAGCTGTGCCCACAAAATAAAACAAGGAAACTTAATAGGTTTTAAGCAGTGATGATATGTCTACCACAAGCTAGGTTTCTGCCCAAGTATGGTCAAAAACTGAACACTTAGACTGGGTCTTACACTGCTGGTGGCAACAGGGAGGGAGTTGCAAGAGTAGCCAAGAATGTAGAACTGAGCTTTTGGTCAACTTTTCTTTGATGAAGACTCTCTGGGCAGGTGAGGTTTGGAGAGAAGAACAGGAATGTAACTTTACAGATCATGCAGGAGAGAGCTGGAGGTCCAACCAAACAGTATTATTTTAACAACCCTTTCAGTGTGTTAAGAAGATAATTATATTTGTCATTTGGAAGTTTGGTACTGGTGATAAAGCCTGGAGGATAAGAACCCAGAGGTTAGACAGCCTAGAGACCTAGGATAGATGCAAATTTGATGGGTAATGAAGAAAAAAAATATTGACTAATAATATTCTGCTATACTCATAGATCATTGCCTAACCCAATTATCATCATAGAGGCTTCACATATCAGCTGATGCAAACAGATGCAGAGGCCTACAGTCAAACATCAGACAGAGTTCAGGAATTCTGTTAAAGAAGGTGAGGCACCAGGCACCAAGAGAAAGCTAACATTTATTTTTACCTATTATCAGCTCACACTTTATATATTTTTTATACATAAGTACTTTCTTTGAGGAGTCTGTTCCTACAACCTATGAACCTTATTAATTTTAGTCTTTCATTATGACCTTGTGCTTTGCTTTCCAACTTAAGATGTGGAGTTTAGATTATAATCTTTAAATTTTAGTATGGCAGAATAGTTGAAATAAAAAAGAAAGAAGAAAAAAAAAGAAGGTGAGGAAGGATTAGCGAGCCAGAGGGTCCAAAAACACCATGGAAAAAGACAGAGTTAACTGATCTGGATTCATGGGGACTCACAGAGGCTGAACCTTCAGTCAGAGAACTTGAATGGGACCAACCTGGGCTTTTTGTGCATGTGTTGCATCTGTTGCAGTCTGTGGTTTGGTCTTCTTGTGTGACTCCTGGCAGAAGAAGTAGGGGCCATCTCTGACTCTGTTGCCTGATCTTCAGACCTTTCCTCTGCTGGGTTGCCTCCTGCAGCTTCAGTAGGAGAGGAGGTCTTGCTGCAACTTGATATGTGATAGCTGGCAGATATACATGGAAGGCATGCACTTTTCTGAAGGGAGGGAAAGGGAGTATGCAGAGGGAAGAAGAGAGGTTGGGGGTTCTAGGAGAAGAAGACAGAAGGTGGGGAAATCTTGGTGGGGCTGGGAAAAATTAATTAATTGATTAATCAATAAAAAATTAAAAGACGAAAGTTTGGTAATAGAGGTGAGGATAAATGAAACATGAGAGTATTTAAGGTGAATAAATTTTGGGGTCTGGGATTCCATGGGACACATTGAGTAGTCTTAAGTAAGACGCCTTTGATAGCTTAGGATAGTCAGTGGTATGTTTAATTAACACTTCTGGAATGTTACAGCTATTACTGCCCTTGAGAAAATAGAGGAAAAATCATTTAAATACTTTGCTATATTCTGAGGTTCAGATTAGGTGAGGAAAATAATTGGGAAAATCCGTACTTATTTCGAGTGGATTGATGAATGGTAGCTGATTTACTAAAGCAGTGACTATGGAAATACATATAAACAAAGTTTAAGAAGTTTTGTTTCAGATTTGGAAATTCGTAAAGTTATGAGGTAACAGTTAATACCCAAACTGCGTGGATTTGGAAGGTTAAGAGTCATATGTTTGATTAATTTCCTTATCATTTATTTGTGGGCATGGCGTGTCATGTGTGCATGTGATCGTGCAGGTGTGCTCACCCACACAGGCACTCCTAGAAGTCAGAGGTTAACATTGGAATATCTTCCTTCACCACTTTTCATCATACTTTTTGAGACAGAGTCTCTTCTCTGAACATGGGGCTTGCTATTGTCACCATAGCAGCTGGCTAGTGAGGTACTAAGACTACCCCATTTCTGCCCCATCTCCAAACCAGCATAGAGGTTACAGATATTGGGTGGTAATACATAGGCTCTACTTGAGTATAGGGATTCAAAATAAACTCTCAAGGAAAGTAAAGCATTCTACACACTAAATCATCCCCTCAGTCACACATTACTTATTTATTTGATTGTTAATATCAGGAGTCGTGACTGAGGTCAAAGAGAGACACATGAAAGAAAATAAACAGTGAAGAAATAAAGGACTGCATTCCAAATAAAATGAGTGAGTTAAGCAGCATTTGATGTTCAAAACTCTGCCATTGGCAAACAAGTAAAAACAATTTTAAAGCCTAATAAATATTTATAAACTATAACACATGAAGAATACTGAAGACAATCTTTGACTCACTAGTACTTCAATATTAGAATGCTAGGCATTGAGGACAAATGCGTGTTTACACGTCATTATACTTTCCTCTTTTTTTTTTAATTACAAGATCTTGGAATAGTAACACAGAACTTAGGGAACTCCTATATATATATCTTTGCTTACCCAACTTTCTTCTCGGAAACCATAACTCTGAGAAGGGAAATGAAGTGACACTGGCCATTCTACTTCATATAGAATCATTTATCCCAGAGGACAGGTTGTTTTCTTCTTAGCTCCTAATCCAATAGCCTCGATGATCTTGGTTTAGCTCATTTTAGGGAACATTCACATCTCTGAACTGTGATTTATACTAACAGCAGTAAATCCAAATATTGTTCTTTTGCAAATCCAACTTAAAAGAAATAGAAACAAATAAACCAAGAAGAAAATGAAGTCATTTCAGGTTTAATGAATCAATCTTGACAGACAAGTTTTCTCCTCTAACACCCTACTGGACAAAGGGACTGGCAAGTGTCATGGCTAATATCTTACATCTAAATGACATACACAGAAGAAATTAATATGGCTAATTGGATAATTTACATAAATATAAACAAAGTATATGGGAAGAAATGGAAAATGATGAAGTGCCTACTTATTGATTCCTTGGGTTATACCTTGCATCATAATTCATGGACATTGCTGCATCTGGTTATCATTAATGCTGCACTGATATCATCTTACACATAATTTTATATGTTCCAAACTTCATGCATTACTATCCCTGTCACTTTAGGTATGAAAGTTTTAGTACTCCTTTGATCTCCTTCCCTATGAGTACACTTCCCAGTCAACTGACATCTTCCTTTGGGCATTTTTGTCCAAAGGCCTCTCTTGACTCAATACTTAACCAGACATAGATGATAGTAAGTTTATTTATAATCCAGGAAACACTAGTAAGCATCTATGTACACATGTATTAAACAAAAGGACTCAATAGAAAGAAGCAACTGTGGGTTCCCTTCCCAGGATGTCAAGAAATTAAACCATGTGTATGTATCTGTAATATATATTAGAGTACTCATAATGAAGTGTTTTAAGGATAACAACCTAGTTGTCCTCGACTTCTTATTGCTCTCATGCTCTTTGGACTCTACAGAATTGAAGGCTTAAGTCACGAACAATGCCACACCAGTTTGGAGTTATGATTAATAGGGTGTTATTTATTTAAAAAGGAAAAAACTTACAGATCACCGTCCCGGACAACAGCCATCTGTGAAACGAGGAAGGGAGTCTAGTCTCCAGCGGAGCAGGAAGTGAAGAGAGAGTGCAGAAGGAAATAGCCGCTTCTTTTAAAGGGAGAGAAACCACGCCCCAATGGGCTGGTATCTCAGCAGCTATTGGTTGGAGGGGCGGAAGGACCTCCCGCAACACAGAATTTATTACCACTCCCTTCCCCTGCAGTTACTTATGTGTAAATATAAATACTACATAATGCATTTATATATTTTCCTTACCCATCTTTCCTAGTCTCCCACAAAGGTGTACTCGTGGATCAGTTAAAACATGTTGTTTATTCATAAGGTCAAAAAGTATATTGCAGGTTATCAAGTGGTAGATGAAGAGGAAATGGGAGTGGCTATAATGGAAATGGTTCTGTTTTTAATAATGAAAATATTATGCTAATGGTGTTAGTGGTTCATAATGATACAAACTTAGTCAAAACCCCTGTATTGGGTCTTTAAAAATAAACACTTTTGTTTATATTTTACTATAGCATGAATCAATTAAGTTCATTCAATAAAAGAAAAGTACAAAAAATGCCCCAGCTTAAATTATTGTGATGTCTGAGGAGATAGTTTCAAAGGATTGATCTCAGGTACTCCTGTGACAGGTTTATCTCAATCTCACAGGATGCAGGAGGTACTGCTCTCCTACCTTTTCCAATTTATGGTCCCTAAGCCTGTCTCCATGCACACAGTACCCTGTATCTCTGAAACATCTTCTATGGATCCCTTTCCATGCCTCCCAAATAGACAAAGAAAAGACAGTCACTTCAGAGTGATATTTCATCCTCCCTGTAGCAACATTTTTATGCCTTTTGTAACCTCTGTGAGTAACATAACTGAAAAACTGAACAACTCTGAGATCTGTCTAGAGTCTGACTCTCACCAAATGTCAGCCACTCCAAAATCATATGAAGATTTTCCAACATGTCCATTAGTTTCTTTATATGAATACAGGGCTTAATCTGGTGTTCTCCCATACTACAGTGTAAACTGTATCCTTCATGAGGCATAGTTCCGCATTTTCAAGGGTGTCATTGATAGGAAACATGGAGTGACTTAATTAGCAATCGATAGCATTCAATCTACTTCAAGCTGCTAAGAAAATATTGATCTTATAATGATAAAATCAAGCTAAAGATTGAAATCTATATCCCCAGATGATGAGACAAGACTGGATTTCCTGCTTCCTGAAATTTCTTTAAAAAATATTTGAGCACGATTCCTAATTAGATTCCAAAATATCTGTGGGAAAACATTCTGCAGGAAATGTGATGTTACACTCTGGCTTTAAAAGTGTTTCTACTTGGAATTTTTATTTTTCTCCTTTTTATACTTGAATAACATTAGTTTCATACAAAGAAACATACAAAGCAAAAGCAACTCAACACAGCAACATTTTTTGTAAACAGTGTGCCAAGACCAAAACTAGTCTATCAAGCACCCTTGGCCACGATAGTGCCATCTTTTATTACTGACGTAGAGGTGATGGAGTTTCCTCTCTTTTGTGGGACTTTGACTTCAGAGCCTGATTGTAACTGGCACAAAGTAGAAAGGGTCAGGTCAGAAAATTTGAGTTCTTGCTGCCTTTACCTCCTTGATGGACAACCTTGGTACCTTTGCTAGCAAAACAAACAACAGAACAGAAAACCAAGCAAAGAAGCAAAATTTCTCAGTGTGATAAAATAAATGAGTTTAAATCATCTCTAACACAGAATCCAATACAGCAAATGCATAAACAATTTACAATTTATGATTAAAAGGGTCTTTGACTTTTTCCACGAAAATATTTTAGGAGAAACCTACCATATATTTTGGGTCACAAGTACCTTTTAAATGAAAATCACTCTAAGTATTATTAATGTTTGCCATTTAGGGAAAATGAAGTTGAAGTTTTAGAATCTCAAACAGCATCTCCTGCAAGAGGAGGTGAAAATCAAGCCCGTTCCATCTCCAATCAGAACATGGAGTGATATAATTAGCAATTGATAGATTTCAGTATACTTCAAGTTACTGAGAAGAGGATTAACCTGTAATGATAAAATCAAAGCAAAGATTAAACATCTAAACGATGTGGTCTAACTTACTACGTAACATATGCATCCTCCACATGGGAGTTTATTCAAAGTGTCACCAATAGGGCTAAAATTTTCCTAATTTTCTATCCTTGGGGAGATGAATGATTCAGCATTTCTGAGCTTTAATTTCTTCTTTTATATATTGAGAATAAATATTTCATAGGAGTGGAGATTGTTATGACTATATTCTCTACAACCTGCTATACAAACACACAGTGTGAAGATAGAAATGGGTAAGTATTTTATAAATACGTCGCTGTTATATTTCTGCCGGGCTGCGACATGTCACATGAGGTTAAGTGTGCAGTTTTCCGTTTACAGCATCATGTTGGTGAGAGATTAGGAATGAGACAAACAGATAGAGGGTAGTCATTACAGGGTAGTAACGTTAGTGAGCTTTCAAGTGGGCTGGCTTCTTCCTTCCCTCCAGACAAAAGCCTGGCAGCTTAAAGCAATTTTTTTTTCTCCACCTGTAGGTCCCCTGCTTAACAAGTTCAAGGCCAGTTCAGGACATTTTTACAGAACAGTGGTGGACCAAACAGCCATCCTGTCTTCAAACTGTTCTTCCCTAAGTAGAGGGAAGATGAACGTTCAGAGGCTTTAAAATCTCCAGCCCTAGAGAAGAGCCTGGATTTGCAGGTTCTCAAGCATCCATCCTTGTCTTGCAGAGGGTCTTTTTCTTCAAGTGTCTGCTGCGAGACACTGTTTCCTCTGCCCCAATACATGCCTTTCTTCACCTAATTATTCTGTCTGCTCATGTGTGGTATTCAAGACTTCCCTGGTGCTCCTGTAGAGACAGAATTTTCCTGCTTTTCGTTCTTAACCTGGCAGAGAAAACAAAATTCATCAGATCCCTAGACAGTAAGTTGAAATGCAAAACTTAGGAATTTGGAGCCTTACAGATTCTATGTATGTTGCTAAATTCTGCCTTGAATTGGAGTACATGCCTTAGTAGTTGAACTGTATGGTTTGAACCTCCACTGTCCTCTCACAATCATAGCACGTCCTATCTCCCCACTTGGTTATTCTCTTTCTTCTAATAATTTTAAGTGGTGTTTTCACTTTTGTCTGTTTTGTTTTAGTGGTGCTGATATTTTAAGACCCAATTTTACACATTCTAGAAAAGTCTTTACCAATGAGCTGCACATCCAGGGCTTAAGTGATAGTTGTAGTATATTATTTTTGGTTAGTTTGTCTGTTTCTATTTCTGTATTTCACTCCTACACTGTGTTGTTGTTTAGTGTGTGTATATATATTGTATATATATGTTATTTATGTATATATATGTAATATATATTGTATATATATATGTATATTTATGTATATATATTATATATATATATATATATATATATATATATATAAAATATTTAACACCTAAATTACTTGAAATGTTTCTCCTCTATTACTTGTGCCTTCTGCATCTCAAGGAGGCTGGCCTATGTTATCTATCTTTCCTCCATGGTTATTTTCCTTCCTGCTTTCCAAAGTACTTGCTTTGGAAGACCACCTTTGGCATGCTTAAAGTTATCAACCAGGAAGTCATTGCTGATTATTTCAGAGGAAAACAGATGGCTGCCACAAAATAGCACAGCTGTTCCTCAGTGAAAAGCAAACTTAATAAAGAAGAGGGTTGTTTTTTTTTTCACTTTGCAATTTGCAGTCTAAGGTTGTCACGAAAGCTTAGATTCTTACACACTGGTGGCCCTGGGTCATGGAAAGTTGGCATTGCCTGCAATGTGACTTCAGTGAGCTGTTCCTAGAAAGGACCAGTTCCTTTTTTCTTAGATTTCTTTTTATAAATAATTCATGAGCTGTTTTTGAACAGTTGGAGATGTACACAAAATTTGAGGAAGATCATAGAGTTCTTACCCTCTTCCTCCTGTTCCCAATTTCCCCTGTTCTAAATTTTCCTTTCAAATGGAATCTCACTCAGCGGTCCTGTGAGCAGCAGTTGTTAGTATGAGCAGTGAGGACTAATGCTGGGAGTTGAGTTTGTGTGGAAACCCAAGTCTACTGTATGTAGAGTTGTGCCAGCTAATAAATGACCCCCTCCACCTGATCACCTTCTGTCTGTCACCCTCTTCCACTTTCACACTCCTGTAGCCGTCTTCGTTTCAACTGCCTCTTATTCTGGATGTTCTGGATGTAACAGTCTTTACATTGGCTTGTATCTTTGAATCTGAACTTTCTTATGGGCTTCCTTTCTCTGCTTTCTTGGCTCTTAAGTACTCTGAATACTGACTTGTACACAGACACAGTGGAGTGGGTGGTGGAAGATGCATCACCAGAGGTAAACACACATTTATTCTTGGACGATACTTAATAGAGATACTGATATCTTTTCCTGTCCATTTTAAAGTCAAAGCATTTGACTAAATAGCTGTCTTATGCATTAGATAAGGTTGGTTTTGAACTCTTACCAGAAAGCTTGCAACACACTTATTCCCTTTACTAGACAAAGCTTAGCTGGATATGGTAAGCTTTTTATAGAGCTTCACATGCTAAGAATGTTTCTTATTGTTGATCTTTTCCCTCCTCTTCAGGACAGTGTCATCAAGTCTCTGGCTGCATTTGGTTTGGTGTCAACAGCACCACAAGTAAACAGAAACAGCACTTTATATGGGAGGAATCATTATAAGAAGCTGCCTTCCTTTTTTGGTTATTGTCTTCACAGATTTATAGAAACTCCTGGTTTTACAGTTCTTGTATCTGACCAGTGATGATGGCTTAAGGTCTAGGAACTCAGCAGCTCAGAAGGATCTTAAAGCTCCTGCTTCAGGCAAACAGCAATTGATGTTGAAACTGACACCTTTCAGATGGAATAGGGAGGGTCCAGGGCTTATGTGGGGAGTACAAGGTTTACCAGAATGGTGATGCATTCGCTGAAAACATAAACCAAACAAGTATGAGACAGAAAGAACTCTTGACTAAGACTCAGAAATCCCAGGTTTGAAGGCAGTTTTCATAAGATAAAAATCTGAGTGGAAATCTGAGTAATAAGTTATTCAATTTGGAATTCTAGAATTTTGGTTGGAAGTACCATCTAGAGTCCTGTCTTTCACAAGCACACGGCAGTGGTCGTTTACTCTTCTAGAAGAAGTACTTAAGACCCCTGTTTAATTAGTCAGTAAAAGTCATATTTGAAAAACTAACATTTCCAAGGGATACAATGTAATTATCCTGTTTTAAATTTCTCATACTTCATAACGATAAAAATTGCAAAATTGGCAAAGATGTTACAGCAATATGATATGATGTGAAATACAGTGAATATAATACACTGAATATGATGCTGTAAGTTAATTAATAGAATCCATCACGTTATTATTCAACTAAAACACAGGATGATATTTTAAATCCATTAGATTAGAAAAAATCAATATTTTATCTAGTTATTACTTGCAGTGTAAACATCACTTCCATGTATTTATTGGAAATTATAAAACTTAGTCTCTCTCTATCACTTCACTATTCTTTTTAAAGTATTTCTATTCTGTGATAATTTCATACATGTATCACTGTTTCTTCACCCCAAATATATTTTATATATAATATCCATATGAACACCATATAATGTATAGAAATGTGTCTGAGTATATTGATAATATAGCGCATACATATGCATGTACATATTGCATTGTATTTGTGTAGTACCTATTTGCAAAAATAAAGAATACAAATATCCATAGAATTCACTTTGAAGACTAGACGCTATAATATAGACTGTACACTAATTACTAGCATTTGGAATCTGAAATGTAAGATACTTCAACAGCTCTAACATAGAGGTCTATACATATCTTTGAATCATTTGATAATTTTAGTTCTTATTTTTGTATTCTATTGTTGTGAATAAACACCATGCCCATGGTAACTTTGATCAAGGAAAGCATTCAATTAGGGCTTGCTTACAATTTCAGAGGTTTAGGCCATTGTCACCGTGGCAGGGAACATTCAACTTTTCAACAAGGTACAGTGATGGGGAAGTATCCAAGAGTTCTACATCAGCATCCACAGGCAACAGCAAGAGAGGGACAGTGGATCTGATGTGAGCTTTCAAAAACTCACAGCCCACCCTCAAGTGACACACTTCCTCCAACAATGCAGTATTGATCCCATCACGGGCATACTTCTTAATAATTCTAAATAGTGCCTCTTCCTGATTATTAGGCATTCAAATATATGAGCCTATGGGGCTATTCTTACTGAAAAAGCTACAGCTCTCATTTTTATAGTGCCCACACTATAATAAATAAATATTTTCACAAATGTATGAAGCACTCCAAATACATTTTGCTTCAGCCAATATGACTGGCACAATCCACATCTTACCTACATTGCCCTGACTGGGTCATTACAACCCTAATGATTTCTCAATTCTGGCCTGTGGACCATGTAATAGAGAGAAAATCTTGTTAAAAGCATAACTACAATGTGATTTTTAAATATATCTTTGGGAAGTATCTAAATTTAAGAATACTCAGAGTGATCCTGTCTTTCTCTTGTAGCCGGTGCGTCATGTACTTCTGTGGACTTTTGGGTGAATCTAGGAAAATAGTTCCCTGACAAATTCTGCTGATGTGGTATTCCCTGGCTGGTCTCTTTGTTCAGTCATTCTCTTTTCAAATGAAGCCTTTTCAGAATTTTCAGGTTTATATGCTGAAGCCCTCTGTGGGTGATTTCTTGCCCTCATATACTATTATCTTAGCCACTGTGTAGCTTCTCTTTGATGATATTAGGCTCAACATTTCCAGATACTTTACTTCTCTTTATCTTATCTGTAGCTTAAATTTACTCACTTGACTTTCCTTACCAAGCTATACATTTTAATATGTTTTTGTTCTGCTTAATATTCTTTTTAACCAAAGTTTTGACAAAGGACAATGAGCAATAACCATGCCACATCCTGGATGGTGTATTAGTTTGACATTCTCCTGCCAAACAAATTAAATTACTTCTGACTTAAGTGCAACTGAAGTTTTAGGGTGTGTCCTGAAATCATTCATGTCCTTTGTCATTACAAAGTGTTAACTGCCTCTAGCCCAGTTTCAAAACAGTACTTGCTCCCTTCTGAAACTCTATACCTTAGCCTTAAATGTCCTCATTTCTATTTGCATTCATGGTTTCCAAGACCTCAACAGAATCGTCTACCAAACACTAATTTCAACATCCAAGGGCTTCTCTAGCCTGCAGGTAGAAATGATTCCAAATTCTTTCCAAAATACAGTTCCAAGAGCACGCATACCATGTGGCCTAGTAGTTGCAGACATGACACAATTCTTGGAATCAATGTTATATATTAATTACTTTTTCAATTGAGGTAAGAGAGTTCCTAATAAGAAGCAAGTTTGGGATAAAATCTGTTTGAGGTTATGCTTTGAAGATGCAGTCTAATGGTACGGGAGTCATAGCATGGGTAATTTTGAGGTGGTGGGAGGATGTGACAGATGCTAGCTCATATCTCCATGACGCAAGAAGTAGAGACTAAGCAATAAATAGGGTTATGCTACAAAAATTTTAACCCCTTCAGTGGTGTACTTCCTTTGACTCACAATTTGTGGATGAGGAGCATAAGCACATGGGTACATGTCATATTAAAATCATAGAAGAAGACAAGAAAGGAGAACATCAAGGGATCTTTGGCTATAGTGGTCACATTTTCAACATAACGGCAAAGGTGCATCTAATCTAAATAATAGGATTACTTGATTAATGTTACCTCCCATTACACAGAAAGGAAAACCAGAGGATAAACTTCAGATATAATCAATTTACAAAAATTACCACACTTGATGATGGTATCTTCTGTAAAATATACAAAGAATTATTAAATATCAACAAGAAAATAAACAGCTCAAGTGAACAATGAATAAACATTGTCAATTGTGATGAAGCAACCAGGGGCAAAGTTGTTCAGCATCATGTCACTGGGAATTTGAAAACTTAATCAACAATGAGATATAACTAAATGGAATGTGGGAGACCCATCTATATGTGTGAATACCACTGGTTAATAAAGAAATATCTTGGGCCTGTGCAGGCAATAGAGGTAGGCAGAGAAAACTGAACTGAATTCTGGGAGAAAGTAGGTGGGGTCATAAAGAAGCCAGGTAGCCCAGCCAGAGGCAGATGGAACTTTACCCGATAAGCCACAGCCACATGGCAATACACATATTAATAGAAATAGGTTAAATTAATATATAAGAGTTAGCCAATAAGAAGCTAGAGCTAATGGGCCAAGCAATGATTTAAATAATATGGTTTCTGTGTTATTATTTCCGGGCTGAGCAGTTGGGAACCAATAAGAGGTCTCTTTTAACATAAATGCATATTCAAATAGGGAAAACTCAGAATACTGTTAGCACAAGGCACAGGTGCTGATGTGATATAATGGGATGCTGGTAGAAATGTAGACTACTACAAACCACTTCTGATCAGAGCTCAACAGTCTCTGAGAAAGCTGAGCAATCTAACTCTCAGCTCCTAATGTTTACCTAAAAGGTTTGAAAACACAGGTCCACACAAATCATGCCCATAGATTTTTATAGCAGTTTTATTCATATGTTTAAAATGCAGTTGTAATCAGGTTCCATTTTAATAGATAATTGAATGAACGGTTACACACAGAAATTAATGTCATTCAGTGCTAACAGAAATGAGTCTGGAAAGAAATGAAGGAAAGAAAGAAGTTGCAACAGCAATGAAATCACTCACTACAAAGAATGACAATGATGCCAGCATCCATCCCACAGGGTTATACTGTACCCATGGTGTATAGAATGATGTTACTTCCAACATCCATTCCACAGATTTAAACTGTACCCATGGTGTGTAGAATGATATTACTGCCAGCCTCCATCCCACAGGGGTACACTGTTCCATTGGCATGTAGAACTAGTATTTCTGGATGGTCTGAGACTCCCCTTATTTGGCTGCTGACTTCCCTCCCCTTCAGCCCACTGTTTATGTAATCTATATGCATGGGATCTGAGAAAGAGACAAGGAGATCTGCAAGCCCATCCCTTGAGGTTCTGACAATAATTATTCAGCCTAAATCTCTGATTTAGTTCTTTTAATTGTATTTCAGTTCCCCAAACCCCAATCCATGAAAGCAAACAAAAAATCACTATGTTTTATGCATAATAGTGTAACTTTTTTTCTCAGTGTTGTGCAGGCCCATTCACTTAATTCATTGGTGTTACTGTTTTGTTGAACTCTGGTTCAGAAAATCAGGTTCTATCTTTTAATTATCCCATGTTCTTTGTATCTATCTAATGCTTAAAACCATTTCCTAGGAAGACTATTTAACAGATAATATTGGATAGGTAAGTAGAAACAACTATGGTTGGTGTGGATATGTTGATTTATATTCGTTTATATTTTGATAAATTTTCTACGATAGTAACATGAATATATATATGACTCTAAAATCAGGATTCAATGACAAATCATACACAGAGGTATTTGTAAGGTGCAGGACACATCTGGTTCGTGTAGGTGTTGGTGTTGTGGTAGTGGAAGGAAGAATATGACTAGTTAGTGAGGGAAATAGGAATGGAGCTAATAGAGAACGAAGAATAATCAGAAACTTCATGGAAGGAGATTTATATCCGGAAGTTCCTTCCACATTAATCTTCCTAAGCTACATTTAAACAGATGATGGAAGATGATAGATTAAGCATAATATACCAGAACCTAACCCTTGTCTATCTCTAGCAATCCTTTGAAAATTACAATGAAATTGCAATTTTACAGTGTGAGACTTCATAAGAATTTATTTTAAGAATAACTATTGATGAAACCTTAGAAAATTAGATTCACAACTTAGAGTTAATACTTAAACTTGCAGGATTATATCCTGCTGTGTTAAAAATGATATTGTTAAGGCTTTTGGGAGAACATTTTATCTTATGTATCTTCATACCTAAAGTTGAGTTCTAATGAATACAACGTTTTTAAATTTATTTTTCTCCTATAGGCATTTTCATATAAATAGCACTGCATTGATGAATAATTATAAATTACTCAGATTATAAAACTTTCATGTATTTTTAAGACTATTAAAATTTAAAATTGAAAGTATTTAAACAGAACCTGTTCTTTATTGATAAACTTTAGACCTGAAAACTTGGCTGAATGTAGCAAGGCAGTGATATGTGGGAAGTTCTTTGATGATTTTCTTGTTAAAACAAAAACAGGAAGCTAGATTGATTATAGGTTCATTCTTCTGGATATTATCAACTGCAAAGCCTTCTCTGTGTTCCTATTACCCGAAATACATTGATTTGAAGTTTCCACAGATAGAGAAAGCTCAAACACCCCACTCCAACAAAATCTAGCCTCACTGAAGAATATGCCTTTGTGTTGAAAGGCTAAAAATAAGAAACAATTCAACTTTAGAGTTCTTGATGATAAAATATTAACCAATAAACAGATGAATAGAAAGCCCAGTCTCCTTTACAAACAGAAAAAATGCAAATTAAAATTTGTCTAATCTTAATCAGCATCGTAAGCATAAAGAAAAAATGCCCGTGAAGTAAAAGACAATAAGGAATCCACAAACCCTGTGGATGGAGGTCTAAACTAGTTCAGCAACTATGGAAATCAGGTTTTCCCTGAAAAAACTAAAAATTTGTCTACCTTGTGACTTAACATTACACTCCTAGGCTTAAACCAGATGGACGTCAGGCTAAGCCAACACATCATAGTGAGTGACACTTGCCCATCAATATTTATTGCAGCATGATTTACAACAGCTAGGTTATAGAACCAACATAGGTGTCTAACAATGGAGGAACAGACAAGGAGAATGTGGTATATATTCACAATGGAGGGGTACTTTTTGTCAATCAATGATAGATATAATTACATTATTTATAAGAAATTGAATGCAGCTCAAAATAATCATATTAAGCTTTTTTTGTAACAGCAAATACAGGTTTTCTCTCATTTGTCATTCCCAGATTTTATATAGATGTCTAAAATCATATATGATTATATGACATAAAGGTAGACTAAAAAATACCTAAAAGAAGTATTTGGGGTGAGACATATGAGAAAGTAGAAAGGCATGGTCCAAGAGGGATATTTACAATATGGTGTATGTACTTATGTGGTAGTGTCCATATTGTAATACCAGACACATAGATGTGCACAAAAAAACTTTAATTTAATAATATAGGTAAATGACCACAAATTAATATTTTTTCATTCCTAATCCAAGGACCCTCATGTGAACATTCTGATTTTTTTCAAGAATTTAAGCACATAAAAGTTCCCACAAAGAGACAGAATATTGCAATATTCTAAGCACAGGCGGGAACAGCTATCATGTTTTCTGTTTCAGTAAATAGGTTCCTGTCTCCTTGATCAAACACTGCACTGCAGTCTGGAACGTACAAAGAGTTCACACTAGGTTTCTGATGTTATTGGTATTAGAAGAAATTTGTACCTCAAATATCTTCCCTGTCACACACAGAAAATTATATCTACTTGTAAATGAGAACCAAAGGCTTTTCAAAGTTAAGAACAGCATAGCAAATAAGTAGCTAGCAGATGAACAAACATGGATCTCATATGCTAAGAAAATAATCTACAATTTCTACCCTTAAACACAAGCCCGGGTAGATATATAATATCATTTGTGTAGTTAATGATTATATATGATATATATATAGAGAGAGAATTATATAAGATATATATATATATATCATTTGTGTAGTTAATGACTTAGTTTAGTTATTATACTTTATTATTATGTTACTTATTGTTCAAAATGGGAGTAAATGAGAATTCATGGCATGTTTGAAATTAAATGTCTCCAAAATGTCTTGTGTGTTTAAGACTTGGTCTTCTTTCTGTGGAAGTTGGTAGCACTATTAGGAGGTGGAACCCAGCTGAAGGAAGCTTGTTTACTGGGGATATGCATAGAAGGGGCTACAAGAGCATCACCCCTTCCCTTCAGTTATTGCTTCCAGGCTGCCATGAAATGAACATACACATCCATAGTGCACCCCTGCCATGATATCCCTACTGTCACAGATCTAAAGGAACAGGCTGATGACCATAGCCTGAAAGCACAAAGCCAACTCACAGCACCATGTAGGCTGATTTTCACAGATTATTTATAGCAATAGCAGAAGTTAAGTCTCTCTCTCTCTCTCTCTCTCTCTCTCTCTCTCTCTCTCTCTCTCTCTCTCTCTCTCTCTAAATTTCAGTTGGAAATATCTGAGTGTGGAGTATACTGCATAGAAACTAAGAAGGTTATATGGAAATATATACGTATTCATAATTCTCTTCCTATTTATTGCAAAATTATTTGTCTTAAATTATGTGTAGATTTTTATAATGCTAATCCCTTAAATCATTTCTCCAAGTACATTTCTAAAGAACCAGCTAATCAGTGTTTCTTTCTCTCACTAGATCTCCAATTCCTTAGCCTTTTCTCTCTCTGTACATATCATTTCTATCTTCACTAGTGATTCCGTAGACATGTGATAAATTTGAAATCCAACTTGTATTGTTGGTTATATGTTATGCAGTGGAATTCCATCAATACTTACTCTAGTCCTCAGCAACAAATTTAGTACTCTCTATTAAAATTCCTGTGATCATAACTTAACCAAAGAATCAAGAGGACATCTTTGAACATAGTCAAAGAACTTTTCTGCAATGGGAGATGGAAAAAATATATTGAGACTGGAGCTAGAGTCTGGCCCCAATTTCTTTTTTTTCTCTCTTTTTATTTTTTAATTATTTGTTAAAGATTTCTGCCTCCTCCCCGCCACCGCCTCCCATTTCCCTCCCCTCCCCCAATCAAGTCCCCCTCCCTCATCAGCCCAAAGAGCAATCAGGGTTCCCTGCCCTGTGGGAAGTCCAAGGACCACCCACCTCCTTCCAGGTCTAGTTAGGTGAGCATCCAAACTGCCTAGGCTCCCACAAAGCCAGCACATGCAGTAGGATCAAAACCCAGTGCCATTGTTCTTGAGTTCTCAGTAGTCGTCATTCTCTGCTATGTTCAGCGAGTCCGGTTTTATCCCATGCTTTTTCAGACCCAGGTCAGCTGGCCTTGGTGAGTTCCCGATAGAACATCCCCATTGTCTCAGTGTGTGGGTGCACCCCTCGTGGTCCTGAGTTCCTTGCTCGTGCTCTTTCTCCTTCTGTTCCTGATTTGGACCTGACCCAATTTCTTACAGAAGTTAGAAAGTCCTTGAGAACATTGGCAATGATGAAGATCATCTTGTTCCAGAGACAAAGATAGCTAGGGGAGGGAGACTTAGAGTGTTTTTTCCAAAGCTGCATGAAATGCAATGACACTCAGATGCTCAAATGTCCCAGTATAGAATCTCTGGAATTCACCAGTTCACTTCCAGCATGGGCAACACAGTGAGACTCCCTTTCTCAAATTAAGCGTAATTTTTCAAGACATTAAACAGTTTTAACATTTAAAATAAACATATATGAGCCTGCCTTTTCACCTGCAAGGTCCTTGGAAGCCTGCAACACAGCCTGCTTCAGTGCTGAGAGGACCAAAAAAACAGAAGGGACTGTTCCTGCTACTGGGCATTCTTTCCCCAAAACCACCCGGTCCTCAAGTCCTCATTTTCGCCTGCAAGGTCCTTGCAAACCGCAACACAGCTTGCCCTAGTGCTGAGGGGAACAGAGGTAGATCAGCAGCCACACAGCTGAATGGCCAGAGGCACCACTCTCTGGAACCTTCCCAATGGCCCAGGGGCCCCTCCCCAACTCCCTACTCTGGCCAGCCAGCAGGGAGTGTTCCTATTGTTGGGCTTTCCCCTAACCTACCCTGTCCCCAAGCCCATGTTTTTCCTGCAAAGTCCTTGGAACCCTGCAACAGAGCTTGCTCCAATACTGAGGGGACCTAAGAGAGGGCAGACCAAGACAGACTCCCAAGTACTCAGTCAGCCACAGCAAAGATAGAACCAAAATGCCAAGACACTGCTGACCTCATTTAAAAGAAGGGATGGGTAGGTACCAATGCAAAATTCCTCCAACATCCTAAAAAGCAACATGGTAATACCAGAATCCAGAGAACATACAACAGGAAGATTTGATTATCCTAACGCAGAAGAAGTAGAAGAAAATGACTTTAACCATAACTTTATGAAAATGATGGAGACCTTTAAAGAGGAAGTGAAAAACTCCCTTAAAGGAATGGAAAAGAAGACAATCAAAAGGTCAGAAGAAATTAATAAATTCCTCAAAGAAACCAAGAAAACCAAAGGGGAAAAAAAAGAAATAAATCAAATCAAACAGGTGAAGGAAACAGTTGAAGACTTGAAGACCGAATTGGAGGTAATAAAGAAAACACAAACCAAGGGAAGGCTGGATATGGAAAATATGGGCAAATGAACAGGAACTACAGAGGCAAGTATAACCAGCATAATACAAGAGATAGAAGAAAGAATCTTAGGCGCTGAAGATACTATAAAGGAAATAGACTCATTGGTCAAAGAAAACATTAAATCCAACAAATTCTTAACACAAAACTTTCAGAAAATCTAGGACACCATAAAAAGTCCAAACCTAAATATAATAGGGGTAGAAGAAGGAGAGTAACTCCAGCTCAAAGGCACAGAAAATAGATCCATATCTATCACCATGGACAAAACTCAAGTCCAAATGCATTAAAGACCTCAATATAAATCCAATCACACTGAACCTGATAGAGGAGAAAGTGGGATGTAGCTTCAATGCATGGGTACAAGAGACCACTTCATAAGTATAACCCCAGTAGCACAGACAGTAAAAGCAACAATGAATAAATGGGGCATCCTGAAACTGAGAAGCTTCTGTAAAGAAAAGGACACAGTCAATAAGACAAAAAGGCAACCTACTGAATGGGAGAAGATCTTCACCCACTCCACATCAAACAAAGGACTTTTCTCCAAAATATATACAGAACTCAAGAAATTAGACATTAAAATTCTAAATAACCCAATTAAAATGGTATACTGAATTAAACAGAAATTTCTCAACAGAAGAATTTCTAATGGTCAGAAACACTTAAGGACATGTTCAACTTCCTTAGCTATCAGGGAAATGCAAATCAAAACAACTTTGAGATACCATCTTTCACCTGTCAGAATGATAAAATCAAAATCATTAATGGTAGCTTATGCTGGAGATGATGTGGAGTAAGGGCAACACTCATCCATTGCTGGTGGGAATGCAAACACATTGTGGTGTTTCTCATAAAATTGGGAGTCAACCTACCTCAGTATCCAGCAATACCACACTTGGAAATATACCCAAAATGCTCAATCATACTACAAATGCATTTGTTCAACTATGTTTATAGCAGTATTATTTGTAATAGCCAAAACCTGGAAGCAACCTAGATGCCCCTCAGTGGAAGAATGAATAAAGAAACTGTGGCACATCTACACATTAGAGTACCTCTCAGTGGTAATAAACAATGACATTTTGAATTTTGCATGCAAATGAATGAAATTAGAAAATACTATCCTGAGTGAGATAATCCAAATCCCCAAATAGGAATATGGTATGTATTCATTTGTTAGTGGATACTAGCCATAAACAAAGGACATTGTGCCTATAGTTAATGATCCTAGAGAAGATAAGTAATAAGGTGAACATAAAGAAAAACATATATAGATACACCTGGAAATTGGAAGCAGACAAAATTGCCCGACAAAAATTTGGAAGCATAGAGGTGGGGGATAGAAGAAATTGGAGAAAAGAAAAAGGAGGGGAGAAAGGAAGGGTTGGGGAGACTTTGAGGAAATGGGATAGTTGAGACGGACAAAGGACAGATATGAGAGCAAGAAAAGAGATATCTGGATTAAGGGAGCCATTTTGGGCTTAGCAAGAAACCTAGCTCTAGAAAACTTCCCAGGAATTCATAAGGATGACGCCAGCTAAGACCCTAAGCAATAGAGGAGAGGGTGCCTGAACTGGTTTTGCCCCGTAGTCAGACTGATGATTATCTTAAATATCATCCTAGAAACTTTATCCAACCACAGATAGAAACAGAAGCAGAGACCCGCATTGGAGCATTGGAGTCAGCTCCCAAGGTCCAATTGAAAAGCAGAAGGAAGGAGAATATAAGCAAGGTAGTCAAGACCATGAGGGCTTCACCCACAGAGACAATGTGCCTGAGCTAATGGAAGCTCACCAAATTCAACTGGACTGGGAATATATAAACATGGGATCAAATTAATCTCTCTGAATGTGATTGACAGGTGGGGCAGACTAAGGGGCCAATAACAACAAAAGGCACTGTGATTTGTCTCTACTGCATGTACTGACTTTTTGGGATCCTATTCTCTTTGGTTATATACCTTGCTCAAGCTGGATGTAGTGGGATGGGTCTTGGACTTTTCACAGGGCAGGCTGCCTTGCCCTCTCTTAAGATTGGAGGGGGGTGTGGTGAGGGTGTATGGATGGAGTGGGAGGGGAATGGGAAGAGGGGAGGAAGTTTGAATTTGGATTGGTATTTTTAAGTAATAAAATAAAATAACAATCAAAAATAAAATAAATATGTTTAAAAATAAATATGAAAAATTCATTTCAATGCTTGCTAGGGGACACAAGTAGTTACTGAGATGTTAAATGGCCTAATACCTAAACAGATATTGACAATAGAGGTCTACAATAATTATCACATGGTGAGGAATTACCACATCATTAAGAAATTCCAAAACAAAACAAACAAAAAAAAAGCTACTGGCCCTGCAAAGTAGTGTATTCAGTTTATTTACAAAAGTGATTGAGAAATCCTAGTTTAAGGGGAGCACAAATGTCTTTTTACAGCAAAGAATATAAACTCATTGCCACACACATGAACTACATGTGTTAAAGGCTACATATTTACCCAGCAGAAAAGCCAATCTAGAGTCTAGTAGAGGTCTAAAATCTTTTCAGTAGACTCCAAAAATGAAGACAACTGAATTTTGTGAAGGGCTGAGAATCTCAAAAAGAAATTTCTTTCCAGAGAGGAGAGAACAAAGCAAATATCTGTTCCCCTTAGGCAAGCTAAGACATGGTTCTACATTTTCCTGCCAATCTATCAAGGTGACTCTACTGATAATGTCAAGGCCAGAATTACACCTGTTTTTCTCAGTTTCAAAGGAAGCTTGAACAATCTAAACAAATGTGATACATTGGACAGCTCATCAAGGAAGTATCTGTCAAGGGTTTGTTGGATTTAGAAAGAATTTGATTGCCAGATCTATTAGTAAGCACATTTTTGCTTGAGACTGTGGAAGGAAATGTTTGTCAGTAGAATAAGGAATAAATTAACTTGGCACCAAAGGTAGATATTGAGGAAGGATTACTAAAACATCATTTTAGAGTCTAAATCTTAACAACGTAATCATAAAGCAATACATATGGAAAAGATCATAGAGAAACAGAGAAAAAACATCATCAACTTCAAAACATACATGAAAACAAAAGTGAGAACACCCTCCCCCCCAAAATGTTTGATGTAAACAGACTCTTGGAGCAAAGCTGGTTGGATAATTAGAGTTTCAGATTGCTGTGGAAAGATTGGAACATCACACTTCCAGAACTTTTCCTGGGCCTGATTTAGCCCCCAGAACAGTCAGTATTTGCCCACCTCTTTTAAAGAACTGATCATGTGACTGGAAGATAAACACCTTTGGATTCTATTAACAAAGCAGATCATGAGTTTCTACTAACTCAAACAGAATGTGTTCAAATAACATCTTGAACCTTTAGAAAAGCTTCCCTCATCTGCTATAGATACCTTTCTGGTGCATCCACCAATGTATCATGAACTTGATTTATGACTTTGTTTTGGAAAACTAAAAGACTTCATGAAATTACTTTCATACTTCGACATGGAATTTGGGCAAATATAAATCTCAGTTTCTGGGCCATGGTCACATTAAATCATTTCTTATTCCCTTTAAGATGGGAGGTGTATTGTTTGTTTGTTTCAACAATGGATACCAGAAACTCTTAAAATTTCAGTTTAAAAATTGATGTGCCCCTTTCCAATTTTTAAAAACTAAAATAAAGCTGGGCGGTGGTGGCACACGCCTTTAATCCCAGCACTCGGGAGGCAAAGGCAGGCAGATCTCTGTGAGTTCGAGGCCAGCCTGGTCTACAAGATCTAATTCCAGGACAGGAACCAAAAAAGCTATGGAGAAACCCTGTCTCGAAAATCAAAAATAAAATAAAATAAAATAAATAAAAATTAAAATAAGTAAGAATTTTACATTGGTAGAATGCCCCAATAAGTCCAACATGTGCGCCTGTGAATCTACTAGTGCTTACAGCTTCTATGTGCTGATACAATTCTCATTTTGACATTACACACAATTTCTCAGCAGTAGTTTAGATCAAAATTCAATGCTGTTTTTTTACTATGTTAATTCTGCCTACCCAAGATTATGGGAGATCTTTCCTCTTTCTGCTGTCTTCTTCAATTTCTTTTTTAAAAGATTTAAAGTTCTTGTCATACAAGTCTTCCCCTTGTTTGGTTAGAGTTACTCCAAGATATTTTATGCTATTTGTGGCTATTGTGAAGGGTGTTGTTTCTCTGATTTTTTTTACCAGCTTTTTTATTATCTGTGTACAGGAGGACTACTGATTTTTTTGAGTTAATCTTGTATCCTGCTACATGACTGAAAGTGTTTATGAGTAGTAAAAGTTCCGTGGTAGAATTTTTGGGGTTGCTTATTTAAACAATCATATCATCAGCAAACCCTGAGACTTTCACTTCTTCTTTTCTGATTTGTATCCTTTTGATCTCCTTTTGATGTCTTATTGCTCTAGCTAGGAACTCAAATGGCAATCTTACAAAAAGCAATCTACAGATTCAATGCAATGCCCATCAAAATCCCAACAAAATTATTCACAGACTGTTGACTGAGGTTTCTGTCCTGCCTGGTTCCTGTTATGTCTGGTTCCCACAGTCATTAAGTCCCAAAGAAATCACACAGAGATCTACATTAGTTATAAACTGATTGGACCATTAGCTCAGGCTCCTTATTAACTCTTATAATTTATATTACCCCATTATTTAAAATATAATTGACAGAATATAAACCATTGCCCCACAGCAACAGACCTCAAAAGAACAGTACTCAACTTATATGGAAAAGCAAAAACCTAAGATAACCAAAACAATTCTGTGCAATAAAATAACCCAACTTTAAGCATTCTTTCCTTTCCCTGGTTTTTGGTTATTGCTGTGAGTTCAACTGTGGTGTGGAAATGTTAATGGCCATTTATGCGTGTTTTTCTGAATACCATGAAGTGTCTTGGATAAGTACACCCTATACTGTCTAGGATGTGATCTTGACCTCTGTGCCCCTGCCTAGAATGTATAGTCTACCTGTTTGGTAGTCAGTTAACAGTCACTACAGACATCAGATTTGCTCTTGTGACATGACAGTACGTCTGTCCAAATAACCCTCATTTTACTTAAACTGAGGCCATTGCTGCCAGAGAGCAAGAATAGTGATATTGTCAATTATACAAGCCAAAGAGAAGTTTCAAGTTCTTTCCTTAAACAAAAAGGAAAAAATTCTCCCCTCAACAAGAAAGAAAAGACCAACGATAAGCTTTGGGCAGTGTAGTATTTAAAGAGAAAGCATATTCAGATAACTTTGATTGCATCATTTCATTTCAATTATTTTGTTATTATTTATTACAGTATGGCCTTACTATGCTTAATTTAGAAACTAAAATTTATTCCAGGAAACAGTAGATGTAGAACTCAGTGTGTCAGTAACCTCAGAAATGCCCCGCAGTTCCAGATTTCTTCCATAACAAATAAAAAGAGCTTCCTGAACATCAAGAAACAAGTTCTTAAAGAAGCCAGCTGTCACACATGGCTGCATCTAAGAATATCATTTGGCCCAGACCCTGAGGTAACCTAACCCTTTCTCTTGAGTAAACTTTGGGAATTTCATGCTTTTTGTACCACTCTTACCAGTGAATAAGGTTTTTAATTAAATAGGCCTAAAGCCAAGTATACTGTACTCTATCTGCCCAAAGTATTAATAAATAGAAAATCATCTCATACGTGATAAAACACAATTTTATATCCTTTGCTATGGAGGATGCTTGGGAGCTAAGAACAGCAGTTCCTTCCAGAAAATATTAACACATGGTTGAGGAAAGAGAGGAAACTGTCCAAGAAACATGATCTAGGAGCAGTAGTCATGGGATCACATTTTTGCCAAGTTCTGTAGAAAGCGCATGGCCCTGACACCACAGAACACACCAGTGTCCAGTCTCAATTTTTATGCTCCAACGTTTGTGCATGCTGCACTGCTTTTTGAAGCTGTGTTTACTTTACTCATTTTGTCTTTTTGTGCCTGTCCAGTCCATCACAGTTGCAGAAGGACAGCAGGCTAGTACATAGTGCATGACATCATGTCCTTCAATATAAGTATGCATATGCCTGTTTTTCCTGCTTAGATATTAGGCATGTTGAAGAACAAAAATTTTAGCTATCCCATCATCTTGTGCTTGATTGAATCTAAAGCTGGTTCTTGGGTTTGACCCCTCTCTCAGCTGGTGGCTACTTAAGTGGCACCCCTCTTCTTTCCACTGGAGGCCATACTCTTCAAGCCTGGCTCCCTTCAAGGCTTCCTCGATCACATTTGCTGCAGAAGCCCACATCAGGGTTTTCTGCCCAACCCATGGTCAGTTCAGTGAAGCATACTGTGATGTTTTCTTCTTGACTGGTTTCAAGGAGTCATCTGGAACCAGGACAGTAACTGCATATAAAAATAGCACTGTTCTGTTGAATAGAAAGTTTCTGGAGTGACCATGATATAGCTCAGTGGAAGAGAACTTACATAATATATACAAGTATCAGGCCTTTGTGTTCCATCCTAACCAGCACAAACTCACTCATGCAGACACACACACACACAGAGAGAGAGAGAGAGCATCAATTTTAAAGGCATAGTTAGATTTCTGCCACAAAATGTGGTAATGCAGTTTCATATTGTATTTCCTCATTTAAAAGTATCTCAGTCCATATGTATTTTTTTGAGACAGTTTCTCTGTTGTTTTGAGCCTGTCCTAGAACTATCTCTTGCAGACTAGGCTGGCCTCAAACTCACAGAGATCCACCTACCTCTGCCTCTTGAGCACTGGGATTAAAGGTGGTGTGCACCACCACCACATGGTATTTTTGATTCATTGACATAGAACTCAGAACCTACTTCAGTGTAATATTTTACTTAATGCATATGATACTCCCATAAGGCACATAATAGCCTTGCTATAATGCAACACTTGATAGCATGGCAGAACTATGCAAAGAGGACATGTGAAATGGTGATTTCACTGACACAAGTACCTCAGGTTGGAAGCCATTGTACTAAACAGATTGAAAGGGTGCTTGTTGCAGTAGACACTGAGACAAGTACAGAGAGCATAGCCTTTTCCCACCTCAGAGACAAATGCTCATGCTTGCATAATAAAACTTTTCACTCTCTGGAAAATGTCAGTGGATGACTGTAAAAATACCACTGAGTTGATCTGGGAGTTAAAAAATTATTTAGCAAGAGGTGAATTTGCAAATACAGTTCTATATCTAAGGACGGTCAACTGTGTGTCAGGAAATGGTCTCCACAGTACTATCTCTCACATCTCAATATTCTTACAATTCAACTGAAAAAGACAATAGGAAGGCTTGATTTTCCTCTAGTGCTGCAATTTAAAAACTTGCAAATCTGAGGAAGAGCTAAACAAATATATATTACGCTCTTCACCAAAATTCACATTTTGAGACATTTTCACACTTTGACACATTTGCAATTGTCTCCCTTACCCATATTTATATTCCTATGACTCATTCCTTTGCAATTCAGCATCTTCTAAAACTATGAAATCTTGCTGTAAATTACATACTGTGCTTGACTAAAAAATGACAAAGTCTAGATACTTTTTATCCAATAAATATGCTATTTGAAATCAAATTTTTGCTTTTGTTAAAAAATGACAAATATCACATACTTTCTCTTAATGTGGAATCTAGGGCATAAAAGCAAGGCTATTTATGGTGTAGAAACAGACCAGTGAGAGGAGAAGGGTAGACAAGAAAGGTTGTGAGTGTTTAACACGAGTGATATACAAAGATAAACATGTATGTAAATTCCACCAAGAAACCTTCTTTTGTACAAAAACTCGAAAAAAAATATGCTCACTCCAGAGCCACCTTACACAATACCTGTGCTCATTTAGTGTGCATGAGGTTTTCTGGTACACAGGCTTGTTGTGCACTTTTTGTAGCCTGTGCTGAGAGAAGTCACACTTTTCGTGGTACCATCTATTATGAAGCTCTTGAGACCAGTTGACTAGAAGATGCTCTACTTTCTGTCATTTCTAGCACTTTGTTTAGAATTATGTTAATGTTAAGTTACTATAACAAGAATGCTACATAGTGACATTGGGCATTTCTCACTGTAGGCTATTAAAAGCAGACAATGCCAAGTCTTCTTGTCCTAGATGATCCTCATCTCCATCATTTAGTTAAAATGGTGACTGTAAAATAGAGATTTTTAAACTCATTCATAATTCACATATCATATGTATGCTAATTTATATAATATTTTTAGTGTAATTCCATTTGAATGAGGTGTAAAATTTTCCATTATGTCATGTTATTTCAGAAAAAGTTTTATACTTAGGAATATTTCAAACTATAGATTTTAGGGTTAGGTATTTTTAATTAGAATGTGCAAGTATACATGTAATATATATACATGTGTGTATGTCTGTTTCTATATGTATCTATATCTAATTTTATATTCATGCATAGAGAGAGGAGGTAGAGGTGTGTATATGCATGAGTGTGTGTGTGTGTGTTTTAACTGTGATTTGTTTTTGTGCAATTTAAGAGCTAGTTAAGTTTTGGCTTTAATGCTGCCATCTCAAAATTTTATAATGATCATGATGCTCACAGAGAAAATATATGTAAAGTTTAGGTGTAATTGTTTAAAGTAGAGGAGAGAAAGAATCATCTGGAATTCACAAACAAGAGCTAAGGCTCAAAGATATGAACTGATTCCTATAAAGCCCATGTTTTCCTGAACAGGATGTCCCATAGAATCTAAACCCTTTTATCATCAAGCTGAACACAGACAATAGTCACAGGAGTATTGGGACCTTAAATGGACTGAGATGTAGTTACTGTATACTTGGTTGCTGATTAAACTGCTGTTTCTTGTACACCCTGAATTTTGATCAAAGTTTTGTCTATTACTATTGAAGGTAGGGGAGAGAAATAACTATCTGGCACTCACAAAGAAGAGCTGAGTGAATTGGGTATCCATGCTAATGACTATCAAACAGGGAAACAGATACTGAAATAAATGTAATTCTCCCTTTCCATACCATCACTCTACCCAGTCAATTAAATACAACATCATTTGTTGTTATAAATAAATGCAGAGGGGAAGAAATCTAGTTTTAAGATATTCATTAATGCTCTAAAAGGAAGAAAAATTATTAACACTTCCCACATTATGAGAAGGGTTGTAAAATATTCCATTATGTGTAGATTTGCTTTCATTGAAAATATAAGTGGATTGTCATGAAACAAATATTGTTTCAAAGTTTTTTTTACTAAATTTAAAAGCAAACATTAAAATTCTGTACAACCCTCTAATACATCTGTTTATCAGCTAGCATTTGCCTTTCATATATTATCTGTTTGCAACATTAATTTTTTTGTTTATTTATTAAAGATTTCTGTCTCTTCCCCACCGCCGCCTCCCATTTCCCTACCCCTCCCCCAATCAAGTCCCCCTCCCTCTTCAGCCCAAAGAGCCATCAGGGTTCCCTGCCCTGTGGGAAGTCCAAGGACCACCCACCTCCATCCAGGTCTAGTAAGGTGAGCATCCAAACTGCCTAGGCTCCCACAAAGCCAATACGTGCAGTAGTATCAAAAACCCATTGCCATTGTTCTTGAGTTCTCAGTAGTCCTTATTGTCTCTATGTTTTTTTCCCAAGACCGGTTTTATCCCAGGCTTTTCCAGACCCAGGTCAGCTGGCCTTGGTGAGTTCCCGATAGAACATCCCCATTGTCTCAGTGTGTGGGTGCACCCCTCGCAGTCCTGAGTTCCTTGCTCATGTTCTCTCTCCTTCTACTCCTGATTTGACCTTGAGATTTCAGTCTGGTGCTCCAATGTGGGTCTCTGTCTCTGTCTCCTTTCATCGCCTGATGAAGGTTAATACTCAGGAGGATGCCTATATGTTTTTCTTTGGATTCTCTTTCTTATTTAGCTTCTCTAAGATCACGTATTATAGGCTCAATGTCTTTTGTTTATGTCTAGAAACCAAATATGAGTGAGTACATCCCATGTTCCCTTTTTGGGTCTGGCTTACCTCACTCAGGATAGTGTTCTCTATTTCCATCCATTTGCCTGCAAACTTCAAGAAGTCCTTGTTTTTAATTTTTTTTAAATTGTTATTTTACATTTTCATACATCTATTCTATGAATTCTGATTATTATCTATATTCCTATTCTTACGTCTGTCTAACCACTATCAATACCACCCCATTCCTTGCTAGTACCTTTCCCGAGTTTGTGATTTTCAGTTTGGTTTTGCTGGCCATCTAGTTTAAATAAGGAGCCATCTGTTGGACCACTGGATTGGCCCTATCCATTGGAGCCTTGTGGAATCATCTGAGGGTACAAAATGGAACACAATGATTTTTCCCTCGCTGCATGTATCATTAAGTAAGTAGTCCAGCAGCAAAGTGTAGGACCCTTTTGGTTCCTGCCAGCAGTGAAGTATAGGACCTTCCTGGCCCCTGCCAGTAGTGAAATGTAGGACCATTATGGCCCCTTCCTCGATCTATGCCTGGCTGTTGACACACTCATTTTCATACAGGCACAGTGCAGACATCTTGAGTTGCCATGATAGCAGTGGCTGTGTCACCCAGGAGGTAACGATTCACAGCCCTTCTTATCCTCTCGCTCTCATGATTGTACCTTCTTCTATAATGCTTTCTGAGTCTTGGAATGGGTAGTATAAACATCTTGTTTAGAGCTGAGTACTCATTTGTACCATACCCTCTCAAGTAGCCACATATGCCTAGTGCCTACATTCACCACTGGTCACTAGTGAGAGGGGCTTCTGTGATTAAGGCTGAGAGTAGTATATATTCATGGGTTTTAAAATATTTAGAATGCAGTTTCATGCTATATACTTTTCTAAATGTCATTCATCCCCTCTCAAAGTCTATGATCTTTCTTGCTTTGAGTTGTTGACCAGGTTTATAAGACCAAGCATGGATTCCCTCGTATTGTGTGGGTCTCAACTTGTTCATTCAGAAAAGAGATATTTAATCCCTCAAACAGTAGTGGCACTATTGCCCAAATGAATTCATAATTATTTTAATTGATAAATAGTCTACTCTTCTCAAAAGAATAACTCTTCAAATTAGTGTAAAATATTAAGTCAAAAAAATTTTAATAGATAAAGATAGTTAAAATTTAATTAAAACTATATATACCCACACACTCACACAATATAAAAGCTACTGCTTATATTTGGCAAGTGGGGAAGCAAACCTTACACATCTAAATATATTGAGCATTCCCTGTGGGAGGATGGTCCATTGGTACCTCCAGCTAGGTTGAGAATTATTATGAGTGGGCACTGTGAAGGCAAATTTTTCTGTATCCTATTCTTATAAAGGTATAGGAAACAATCTTTTAAATAAATAACTATGAGAAGTTATCCTTCTGGTAATAGAGAAGGCAGAGAAATTAAAGATTGTAGAAGGCCCATAGGCCAAATAACCTTGGTGACAGCTTTAAGATCTGTCACCATTATCCATTTTCCAGATTTCTTTTTAACAAGAAATACAGAAGAATTCAAAGGGCTGCTAGATTCTTTATATAGTGAGCATCTAGTTGCTCCTGTACCAGCTGTTCTAAAGCCTGCAGTCTGTCTTCTATTTAAGGCCATTTGTTTAACCCATATGGATTTCTCAGTTAACCATTTTAAAGGCAAGGCCATTAGTTCCTCTGAAGGTTTGCTAGTTGCTTTGTGCTCTTGTACTATCTGAATGGCTGGTGACCTTTGCTTATAATATCTTATAATATCCTTCCCAGAAACATGAGTTTTTGGGACTTCAGGAATGTTAACCTGGGTATTTCATTGCTGTAATAGGTCACAACCCCATTAATTCACTGCAATATTAGCTACATATGGCTCAGCCTTCCTGTCTGTCCTTTTGGCCCTATGATTTCAACCTACTTTGTGCTTTGTTTCACTTGAGATTGGGTTCCAACTCCTAGAAATTGAATATCTGCCTTTTAAAGAGGCCAGTCTAGATGCCAAGATCCTGGAGTAATAATACTCACATGTAGACCCATGTCTTGTAATCCCTCAATTACAATGTCATTTATATGCACTCTTAGCTTTGGTCTTTGACATTTATAGAAGTCCGCCAAAATATATGTTTCTTATTTTCTACTGGAGTTTTTGATTCATCCTCCATGCTTATTTCATCATCCAGAACAGTATGTTGGTTGTTTTTTTTTTTATAGTAGGCACTTGGATTGTTTAATTTTCCCCGTGAGACATGTTCTCCACAGTGACTAGGAATGCCTAGACACCTTGTTTGAAATGGAGGACTAAAAGAGGCCCCCCAAAAAGTTTCCCAGTGGTATTTGGTTATCTTCTCTGTCTTTTGCCAACCTACATTGATTGGTCTAATGTGTCCTTCCTATGTATATGAGAAGGCTGAGTCCTCCTATTCTTGCCATTCCTAGAGGAGACATTATTCCTAGGAATTGCTTGATTGAAGTCCCTTCTAAGATGTCCTATTCTACCACAATTAAGATATTTGACATTTTGAAGTCTCTTTATACCTTTGGAAATTGCTTCTCCTACCTAAACTTCAGTACTATAGTCAAAAGTTTCAACATTCATTGTATACAAGATCCATTCATCTATTGGTACTAATCTGACCTTTAAAGGCCCAAGGATCTTTTTTGCATTCTAAGTGCTATAATACAATGGTTTTGTACCCTATCACTTGTATTGTTTTAATAAAACACTGATTGGCCAGTAGCCAGACAGGAAATATAGATGGCACAACCAGGCAGGAAGAAAAGCAAGGCGATGAGAACAGGGGCGTTCTGGGAAGAGGAAAGACTCAGTCTACAGTTTTCACCCAGACACAGAGGAAGCAAGATGAGAATGCCTCGTTGATAAAAGATATCAAGCCACATGGCTGACACAGACAATAATTATGAGTTGTAAGGGTGTATGAGGATGTAAGAGTTAATAAGAAGCCTGAGCTAATAGACCAACCAGTTTATGATTAATGTAGACCTCTGTGTGTTTCTTTGGGACTAAATGACTGTGGGACTTGGGTGGGACAGAAACCTCTGTCAACCAAAACATATTTTGAAGTTATATCAAATCTCAACCACTCAGGTCAGGCAATGGTGGAGCAGGCCTTGTCTCAGCACTTAGGGTTCAGAGGCAGGTGCATCTCAGTGAGTTTGAAGCCAGTGGATTCTACAAAGTGAGTTCTAGGACTTCCAGGACTGTTACACAGAGAAGCTCTGACTCGACAAACAAAAAGAAAAGAAAAAAGTAAAAAAAAAAAAACTGGACTACTCAATACCATAACCAAGAACAATTATTAATGTTGGAAGTCATTTTCTATTTTTTTTAAGATTTATAATACCTATTTTAGGTACTTTTTTCACTTTATATTCCTTTTTACTCGCTTACCAATTCATTTATACAATTTCAGGAAGGTAACCACATGTCAAACCTAGTATTTGAAGTAATAAAAATAATATAATACTATCGAATATGTTGACAAATACTTGAAATAGGCAATCTCAATTAAACTTTATATTACTATACTAAATAGTCATTGTCACATTCAACTTACTTGGAGAGTTTAGATTTCAAAGATAATCAGTCATACAAATAGGTTTTAAAATGGTTTGTTTAAATGCAAGCCCCATGTACCAAGAATTTCACAGTTCAATGGAAAGAAAATACCAGTAAATTAAAAAATCACAGTTTAAATTCTCAACTGATACATTTACAATATTCAGTGAGATATTGATTTACCAATGGTTTTAGGTTGAGATAAAAACCTTAAGCATTATAGATTAGTAAGTACTTATCAAGATACACATGAAAAGACTAATTCCAGACATAATAATGAATTTAAACACATAAAACTATATTGATACAAAGACTTACTTGATGAACTTAGAACAATTGAACATGGCTGAATGTTACTGTTAAGTTAGGGATGCAGATGGGACTTAGGATATTGATATCTTCCAGGGTCAGTATAATTCAGTGATGTTGACTAAAACAACATGCTACAGGATAGTTGGTTATACAACCAAAACCTGTTGTTATACTCCTGTAGGTAGATCACAATTCCACAGGATCGGACTTAAGTCCTAGTCTTCTTAATTGCATAACAACACAGAAAGATTATGTAAGAACAAGAACCTGACTTGGTGTCTTGATGGGGTGGGAGACACAATGGCTCAAGGAGGGAGTGATGGTGGATAAGGGTAAAGAAGAGAATGAAAAGCAAATAAGCATAAAAGAGAGGGGTAGAGAGAGAATACATATATACATACATACATAATACATACTTACATACATATCATTTCAACCAATGTAGCATAATAGAATGCTAATCCTAAGAGATCAGTCATCGTTATAGTGTTTATATTCAAATGCACTGTCATTCTGTGTTGTTGCTTTAATATAAGAAATTTTGGAGAGTCACTATTCAGATCATACCATTGGACTCCAGCACCTAAATTCATGTTCTTATGACAGAATACATTCCTTCTATTCTAAAGTATTTGAAGGTCTTATCTCCTTTCACTTCTATGCTCCCCCCACTAAAATAATGCTTGATACCAAGACAGTTATGCACTCCTCCAAACCTGGAGCATCTTCTCCTTATCAGAGTTCTTTGTTGTGTACACAAACACACATCAACTTAGCCAGCTTTTCTGGTCAAATACTAACTAACTGTTTACATTTCTTTAGAAAATTGTTGACAGACATTTAAAATGGGTTATTTAGTTGCTACTCTTGAAAGCCTTCTAATTCTTAAATTTAAATAATCCAGTAAAGATCTGAACAATGAACTTTCCTATAATTTACTTTAATATTTAGTGACATAAATGTTGTTTGCTCTAAGTCATGAGGGTTTTAAAGTTTGGCATTGAGAAGACATAGCCACTGTCCCACTAACATAATCATATAAGACCTTTAATATTAATCAAAAATATGTCAAGTCTATAGCATATATTTGTAATGTAGAGTTGTTTCAGTCATTAAGAATGTGTAGGGGCTGGAGAGATAGCTCAGTGGTTAAGAGCATTGCTTGTTCTTCCAAAGGTCCTGAGTTCAATTCCCGGCAACCGCATGGTAGCTCACAACAATCTGTAATGAGGTCTGGTGCCCTCTTCTGGCCTGCAGACATACAAACAGACAGAATATTGTATGCATAATAAATAAATATTTAAAAAAAAAGAATGTGTGTTGTACAAGCCTGACAGACTGAGTTTGATCTTCAAATCCCACCTCTCCCCCCCACAAACACACAGTAAAAGCAAGATGCAGAGGCATTCAAAGTGTAGTACAAGCACTCTTATGGTAAGATGTAAGGTAGAGACAGAGTTCTCTCAAAGTCCATGTGCTACTTAGCCTGGGGCACATCATTAGTCAGAAATGAAAAAGAAATCTTGTCTAAAACAAGTGGACTATGAGAATGAACTCCTGAAATTCATTCTGTGATCTCATAGATGAACTGTGGGAAGTGTGTTCTCTCCCCAACACAATTATCATCATGATTATCATCACCATCAGTGTCATTCCAATCACCATCACTACAAAAACTCAGTACTAAAAATATCAAACATTGGTGGGCAGTGGTAGCACAGACCTTTAATCCCAGCACTAGCACTTAGGAGGCAGTGGCAGGTGGATCTCAATGAGTTTAAAGCCATTCTGGTGTACAAAGTGAGTTCAGGGCAGCCAAGATGTTACACAGGGAAGTCCTGTCTCAAAAAACAATAACAAAAAAGATCAAATACATGGTTAAATATTTGGTTTTCTTATATTTTTTTTACTATACTGGGTCTATTCTTTTGTTTACTCTTTGAACTTACGTTGTAGTGAATGTTTAACTATCAACCAAGTATTAAAACACTTGGAAAGCAAATACACTAGCTTAAATATTTTAAAATATATACTAGTGAATATGTCACTTTGGGGCACATTAGCATACTGCCTTCTTTTTGTACTGAGCTTGTTTCTCAGATGAAGTTGTTAATGATACTTGAGGGACAGCATGGCAAAGACCAAATATAATTCGGAATGATTTCTTTGAAACAACTGATCTTTGGTTTTCAGACTCAGGGTTATATGAAATGAGATTACTAATAGCTAATTTCCAGTTGAAAATAAAGCTTTTAGATTTTAAATTCCTTACTGAATTAACAATAAGAGTTATTTTAACATAAGAATTTTCATCTATCTATCTATATATCTATCTATCTATCTATCTATCATCTATCTATCTATCATCTATTTATCTATCCATCTATCTCTCTGTCTGTCTATCTCTCTGTCTAAATATGTCTATCTTAGGTTTTTATGAGACAGGGTTTCTCTGTGCACCCCTGGTTATCCTGGAGTGGACAAGGCTGACCTTGAACTCAGAGGTCTGCCCACCTCTGCCTTCTGAGTATTCTGAATGCTGATAGTAAAGGTCTTTGCCACCACCAATGGAAAATGACAGTTCTTTATAATACAGGTTTAAGAATGAGTGAAAATGGATTATACTATTATTATATGATTTTGTCCTGGATAAATATTTTTCAAAAAATTTTGTTGTATTTTATCATTTTAATTTAAAAATTATTTTAAATTAGCCCACAATGAATTAAATAAATGGCATTCTTGAACACAGCATGACTTAGTGATTCCTCACCTGCTAATTCCATTCCCTGTTACACCTAACTTCCCCTCCATTCTTCTTCCCAACCTCTTCTTTCACATCCACAGGTCCTAGGTGTCCTTTGCCCACCCACCATTTTTCTACATCACCTATTTTACCACCTTGTGTTCTCCTTTTTTTATATTGCCTTAAAATGTTCATGTGTCTACATATATTTCCTATTAATTATAAACAAAATACATTTTTATTATATTATATGAATTCTAAGCAGGGCAGCACTAATTCTATGTACTGTGGGAGACCAAATAAAATGCTAAATACAGTAGTTTAGCTAATCATAGGAGACCCATAAACATTGTGTGAGCTATTGAGTTAGACCTTGATATCACACATTTCCTTTGGAAGAAATTCAAACATAATCATTTTTAGATTTTTTTTTCTTCTTCTCAATTGGAACATTCCTTCCTGGAGGGAAGGTGGTGAGGCTCATAAAACAAGGGAAGTCAAGATGCATCACATGTTGTGGGAAGGAGAGACTTAGATGATTTTAAGGTCCCTCACCAAACTTGGATGAGGAGTTAACAATTGCTGTACAAAACAAAACAAAACAAAACAAACAAACAAAAAACAAACAAAAAAACCCTCTCTTATAGGCTAAGCTACCTCTAGAAGATACTGTGAACTATCAGACTATCAGATGCTTACAAGTCATGCAGGGAGCTCCCCTGGTACACCTTTAGTGAGTCATCACCAAGAGTGGAGTGGGATTCTCAGTGCTACAGCTAACTTTGTGTCGTGTGTGTTCCTGTAAGCTATCCCTCAACCATACCTTTGTAACTCCAATACATTTATCTTTTATATGTGACCCTCCTTTTGTTATTTTGAAATAAGTGGAAGAGACAGTAGGTTCTCAGAAGCAAAATGGAGTCATGTTTGCTAACGTATTTATTTTAAAATAAATTAATGTAACTAGGATATGCCGAAGGAGGAGATTACATGTACGCATCTACGCATTTACACAAGTGTGTGTGTGTGTGTGTGTGTGTGCATTCTTGAACGCCGTAATACAAAAAAAAATGTTCACAGAAACAACCTTGCAGAAAGATCTTATAGAAAGATAGCCAAGAGTCTATGGTAAGGTGGAGATATATTCAGCTTCATCTGACACATTTATTATTAGTTCTTAGGACTAAGAATTGCATTTTCAACATCAGTTCTGCAGTACCTGCTTTTGTTGTCAAATATTTCCTTAACCACTTGGGCATGTTCACAATGTGTTCTGGTACACAATAAGTATTCCCATTGTAATGTCATTAAATTTCCAAAGAAATTTGATTAAAAATTTATGGTATCTATCTCTGGATGTTTAGGGTGAAAAGACTAGGGAGATATGACAATGTTTCCTCCCCTGCTCTAGAATTCAAGGTATGTTAGCCTAGAAGGCTAACCTCTACTCAGAATTCCACTATAGATATGTGGTTTAGAAGTTATTGATCATGATTCCCATTTTCCCTCTCAGCCACGGAATTCTCCAGTTTCTATGCACAGAATCTTATGGTGTCAGCTCCCACCCCAGTTTTTGCTCTCTGTATTGTTATACTATAATTAACATTCTCACCTACCAAAGGCATAGGTGAAGAGAAAAATCAATCTAGTTATTTCTTTACCTTTGAGTTTCTGAAGCCATAATCTCCTAAATCCATGCATAGACTCACTCAATCTGCAATCTACTCTACAACTGAACATTGCCCTGAGCTTCCCTTTAAAAGCAAGATCAATTATTGAGACACAATGATAGGTTCCTACTCTGGATTTCAAACCAGTGTTGAAACAGGAACCCCAAAATGTATCTCTGTCGGCAGAGTCATTGTGGCACATTGAAATTACAGGCTATCCACAGAAGTGATACCAGCTACGGCATTAGTGTCCCACAATAAGAAAGAGCAGCTACTTGGCTGGCACATATACCTACAGGGGTAGCAACAGTAGCTGAGGTCCCCTTATGTATTCCACCTGTAATTGGCCACTGTATTCACTGAGGATGAAAGAGTCTATATCTTTAGTGTACCAGCATCAGCACCATCCAAAAGTTTAAGACGGAAAACTCATGTTCCTCTCATAGCTCCAGAATTGGTAGCCCTGACAATGTCCCAATCAGTGTGCAGTTTACCTTGTCCACATGAATCTGCTGCATCTTTGAGACTGGGATTCATACTCCACAGACAAGCTGTGGAACAAAGGAGATTTGGAGTCAAGTTCTGTTTTAAAGTCTGTGTTTTGTGTTTGGGTGTGTTATCTTTTCTCTACAAATAATATATATAGTTTCATAGGAACATCCTGATGATTTTAAGATGCCTATGATAAATCCATATTATTTTAAATTTATGAAATAAGCTTACATTTTTCAAAACTACCAACACTATATGCTGCAGAAATCAAATATATATGTGTGTGTATATATATATAACATATATATGCACATATACATGTATAAAACATCACTTAGTGATGTTTTAAACTTCAAGATAAAGAGTTTGTAAAACATAAAAACTCCAAAATAATATACCCTGATTGAAAAATAACTTTTTATTTTCCTTTATCCCCAAGTAGAGGCACCCAGCCTACCACTTATTTTTCAGAAGACATTTACTATTATGATTACCTCATTAAGCAAGGCCACAATTATGTCTCTTTGTTGCTGGTTTCTTTCAATATAGTTAATTTATTTAATTTTAATACATTCATAAATGTGTCTGATATATATATATATATATATATATATATACATATGTCATATTTTGATTCTTAATTTATCAACTGTACATTTGAATTGCTCCAAAATTTTTAAATATATTTACCTTACGTGCATGAGATTGAGTGTATGTTTATTTACCAAGTTCATTCAGGAACCTTCAGAGGCCAAAAACTCAATTGGATCTTCCTCAAAACAGGAATTACAATTGGTCGTGAGCCATTATGGAGGTCTTAAGAATATATCCACGTATGATCATTTAATGCTCTTTACCAGTGATCTGTATGTCCAGCTCAAGCTCTCTGGGTATTATGAATAATGTTATTACGCAATGGGGTGGAATTTCAATCATGTAGTAATGCTATTACTAATATTTATTTCTTTTTATTTTTCTTTCTTGAGAAACTACAGTCCAATTTTCTATAATGGCTGCTTCACTTAATTCTCACTTATAGAAAATAGGAATTAATTCTCTCCATCTTCTCACAGTATTGGTTATTTTCTGCTTGTTTGCCTTTTAATCTGATCCACCTTAGTAGATATGAGGTTGCCATCTCATTGTGGTATTGACTTACATTTCCCTAATGACTTGTCATGGTACACAGCTTTGTGAGAGTTCATTTACCACAAGGGACCATAAATTATAAAGGCCTCCTAGAGGCCACTTCCAATCCCCTTTGGGTTGAAAAAGATGGGGCACATTTAGTTACAGTCAACAGACTAGATAGCATCCAAAGAACTCCAGAAAACAAGAACTGTAATTATAATCAGTATTTTCTCCTTATCATGATATTAATGTGTGCAGATAGATAAATTACAAAATATTAAATATATATTTAACATAATTAGCAAATAATTTGGTTTCCTTTCCTTCCTTTCATAGTGTGTTGAATCTAATTAGTATTAACTTATAGCACTTCCCTGAGTCAAGACAATCTCAGAACTTCCCATTTTATTTAAAATATATTACAGATTAATGATTTCTATACAATTAAATGATATTAAGTGAAACTAATATCTTTCCTTGCTTACAGAGTATTTCTGAGCACCTGGATATGGGTGACAGGCTGGCAGTAAGTGATTTTTTTCACATCTACTTTTGTCAGCTTGAGTAGACTATGGGATACTCAAATATTTGGCCAAAAACATACTAACTGTTTTGAGGGTTTTCTAGAAAAGAATAACATTTAAATCATTGGGTAGAGCAGATTTCTTTACTCAGTTATTAGAAAGCTCATACAGAACTAGAACTTACTTCTGCATATATATTTCTTGCCTATATAGTCAAACGTAATAACAGTTTTTTTTTTTAAGACTGATATTTTGATTGGAGTTAACACTGGCATTCCTAGCTCTCAAACAGCCTTCCTACTCAGCCTGGGCCAAACACTCAGCTCTCTTTGGTCTGCAGCTTACCAGATCATCTCTAGGTCTTTTTAAATTTGTCAGTTTCAATAGTTATAAGAGGCAATATTTTATATATCTGCCTCCCTATGAAGAGAGAGAGAGGGAGAGAGAGAGAGAGAGAAGTGATAGAGAAAGAGAGAGACAGAGGGACAAAGAACTTTAATTACAGTAAGACCTAAAGATAGGTGTAAATATTTTTGTCCTGGAGAATGTATATCTTTTTCTTAAATTGTTATTTTGGTCCCATTATTTTTTTCAAATGGGGTTTCTGTTCTTTCAAGTCTCCCTTCTCACTAAGAATCACACACACATCCACTTGATAGATAGACGTTATAGATATAGTTAGATGGGGAGAGATAGATAAATGGATGGATGGATAGATAGATAGATAGATAGATAGATAGATAGATAGATAGATAGATAGATAGATAGATAGATAGGCAGACAGATAGAAATCTGGACATTTTGAACATGTTACATAAGTTTGTGAGTTCCTTTCACCTGAAGTAGAATTTAAAAAGAAGAAAAAAGAAGAGAAGAGGGGAAGAAGACAGTCACCTTGAAACTCCCCTCTGTCTTTGCAAAGAGAGCTGGTGATGTTTGATTGCTGGTGAGATTTGCAACTGACCTCAGTTGATAGACTCTGGTGATGATTATTTGGCCAAGAGTATGTATATAGGCTTATATACAATGTAAAAAATGGTTCTAAGTGTCTGAACTTGATGAAATATTCCTATTTTCCCTTACCAGACTTTGCTTGGTATATGTTATGTCTAAACAGTAATCTTTTGCTTCAGAAATTCATGGTGATTCTTCTGCCTTAAGGTTTTTTACAAATAATGACTTTGTTTTTGTCTACATTACTTCTAACCTAGTAAATAATAAAGCAGTGTTCTTAGATATGCCATAGCGAATTTATGATAAGCATACAATGTGATTTTAGTGTGTGTGTGTGTGTGTGTGTGTGTGTGTGTGTGTGTGTGTGTACTCTCTAATACCAGGAACCCAGATGCTTTAATCTCAAAGAGGGTGCTCAAGTGACAAATCTTAAGACTTCTTCCCAAACAATGAAAATATTGATTGTTGGAGATAATCTTCAATTTCCATTTCCCATTTACTAGTAATATATATGGCTGGGTAAATTATGTGCATGCATAAATAAAATGATATTGAGTCTTCCTAATTCTGAGATGCTTATTTCTACACTCTCCTGTTATCCGGCAACTATAATACTTTTCTCCAGAGCTGTGCGAACCTTCATTCTGATTGCTTAGAGGTTTGTATTAGAAGAGAGCTTGGAACTGATTATTCTGCCTTTCCACTGACATTATTTCTTGGTTTCTTTTTACAGCAAGCAATATTATTTGCTTTTGCATGAAAATTTCTTCAGATTGAACCCCTTCTTCAAATTGCATATTTTATAGTAAGGTTTAACAGTGCGGTTTGCTTTATAGTGTCAAGTTTATGAAAAATCATTTTCAAAACACATGATTAATCATATGAACTAATATATCCTACTGTAAGCCCAAGCTGCAACCTCTGAGCTGAGGCAGGTCAGAGCAGAAACTGAGTGGGTTTTATCCATTCTCTCCTGTCTAGTAATCAAGCTGATAGTTAAGAAACCGTTCACTGGGCCTAAGGTTTATAAATTACATTGTCTACTGTGATAACCAAGGAATGCATCAAAGAAGGACTTTCAGATTCTCATTCCAAATCCTTGGAGATCCTAGCATCACTTTCTGTTAATTTTCATGATGATAATTTGAGGGTATTAAATTTTATATTACATTCAGTAAGTTTAATCACAAATAAGCTTCTGAGGACACACAGAAACTTCTGGATTAATATCAAAAGTAAAATCTGAAGTCACCTTGAACTCACACCCTTCATGAGCAAATCCAGATGGAGCAAAACCTCAAGGTCATAGGTCTGATGCATACCATATATACTTTATAAAATGCTTTTTCTTTTTCCTGTATCACATCATACTATAAAAGGGAAGCATTTTGATCAATTTTCTCACAGAAATAATCCATTTTGAGTGGAACTAAATATATGGTTGCTCATGTTCATAAAGGCAAAAACAGAACAAAACAAGCAACAATAACAACAAAGAAGACAGAAACAATTGGGTTCAGAAGAGAACTAAGACATTTTTGACCAAGAACTAGCTAGGTAAATGGAATTGGTACCAACAAACAAACGAATGAATGAATGAATGAATGAAGTAATAATTCCAAAATTGTAATAAAAAAGTTTATATAAGCAGTGAACACCCTTTGTCAAAGGAAATGCATGAAGCAATGTGATTAGTAAGAATGTAATCAAAACGCTAAGAAAAGATGTTCAGAACTTAAGGATTTTAGACATATGCATATTTATTTTCCACAACAGCAGGCACTGCTACACTTACAAATGAAATGACAATCTACCCCTTGTAATTAGTAGAAGCCACATTAAGTAGTAGACTGTAATAACACAAGCATCTAGGACTGCCCAGGACAGGAACAACTGGAGACCCGCCATAAACAGGCTGTCCATGCATCCCTGAGCATTGCCGGGGCATAAATTATGATGATGACGTTAAGTAGTGAAGCCTGCATTCTCCCTGGGGGAATAATTATACCAACAATGCTGGCTATGTCAGAGTTCACACATTATTTTATATAAATATTTTCATGGTATTTACCAAGGTAGATACCACTCAGGCCTTAAATGAACCTTGTAATACGAAGTGAAATAGTAAATATTCAAGGCAAGAATAACATCTGTAAGGCTGGTCCCTAGTCTTGCATTTCTTAAGTCCTTCTTAGACTCTGAAACTACAATGTTAGCTCATTCTTCTGTGTATGGCATTCAGAAGAGACCTTAATTAGCCGGCTTCATCCCACAGAAGGACCATTCTGCATGATTAGCCTTCCCCGTCATTGTTTAAATGTAATCCTGCCCTAAAGAAGAGAGCCATTACAGAGGAAAATAATTAGGCAATCTAAGTAACAAATAGGGTGCTGCCCTCCCAGTGGCAACAGTGATCAAGACTAAAGAACACCAGAAAAACTAGGAGCTGGAAAACAAGGTCTAGGCAGAGGGAAGGCTACATGTTTTTAATATGACATTAACTTAAAGAAGGAATGATCTTTATAATTGTATAAGTCAATATGAATAAAAATAATCATTTTTAAGATAACATTTCTTCTGGGTTGAGACGGAACTACATCAGGAATAGTTCCCTTATAAATGAGATGGGGAAAAATTGCTAAAAGGATTTTCTGTAAAGGTCAATATTCAATTAATGTAATTGCTGAGATTCTGACATGGGGCCTGATTTATGGATATTTGTAGGACAAAAAATGCCCTGTTTTTAGAAACCAAAGTAGTTTTTAGAGTTTACATCATTATCACAACCTCATATATCCAAACTGCTGAGGATTAAAAGGGCATGTGTGCCTCTAAAACCCAACCTCCCATCTACGGTAGATAATGGATTGCCTTCAACTTGAGGGAACACTTCCATTTAAGCAAATGCTCAGCTTTATACTCTGTACAGGAGTAAGAAGCGACCCATCAGTGTATACTGTGCAATTGATCTTTTCCCTGGATTGAACTCCTTTGAAAACTGAAAGACGTGAGCCATCAAATAAGAAGGTGACTGATCAGTAAATACTGCAGCATTAGCCCTATAACTTGACAAAGGTACTACTTTGAGTCTATTGACCACTCAAAGGAGTAAAACATGAAATATTTGTTATTTTTCCCAAATAAGCTACTGGCTATATTTCCAATCTTCAGAGTTGTCAAGGATATTTCTGATGTCCCCAGGTATAAAGAAAACAGAGGTTTTATGCCATTGTCAAGTGCAGAGTTGATTCCACATGCCAGGGAATAAAACCCTGGCATAGACTAGAATCTATGATGCATAGTTATTTTATGATTGTCTACAATTGCACATGCATACATGTGTGCTCCATTCTTGAATCCCAGGTGCAAAGAGAGAAGTGTAAGACCTTGTTCTGGGGTGGTATTAAAGCAGAAAGGAAGTCTATGTTAGTTCCATTAAAACTTCTCTTATAGACCTGTTCAACAAGGTTGTACAAGGTGGAAGTCTCCTCAGGAACTGGAAAACAAAGTCAAGCAGCTGAGCTGTTCAAACACATTTAATTGTGAAACGCTTTATTTAGAAAATTTAACAGAACAATAACTGAAGCAAAAATAAATACATAACAATTATTTATTTCTGTGAAGAGTCTCTGAGCATACCAGGACCCTTGTGCTCACCAGAAGGCTGTGTCTCTCCATTTTGTCCACAGATACTATTGCCAATTTATATAGAATAATTTAGGCAAGAAGTGACCGCCTCCACTTTGAAAAGTTGAATGGGAAAAAATGAGTGATCATTAAATAATCTATAGAATCCATTCTCAACAGTATTTTGTTTTTAGATGTGGGTCAGGTGAAACTGAACAACTTGGAAAGTATTTGTGCCTTCATTGTCAGATAAAGAAGTCTTCTATAATGTTTATGAAATAGTTACATTGTTCTATTAGTAATCAGTATGAGCATCAAATCCATATGTCAGCTAACTACAATCCAAAAAGCCAAGGAATTTTAAAGAAAATTAAGACAAAGTTACTTTCATCTTCCAGAGATCGTAAAAATAGACGGGAAACTGAAAATAACCCACAAGCCAAATCAAATCAAATATGCACTAAGATACAGGCACAAGCTGATCAATTTGAGCAGCATCAGATGAACAATCAGAAATAAAAGCAGCCAAAGAGAGTCACCTGTACAGGTCTTTGAGAACAAGAGTGAAGCTGCCCCACCAACCTCCATAAGGTCCTTGTTTCATGGGGAGTAGAGTTCATGGTTGAGACTCCTACGAAAATCAAGTTATAGAACCTACACGAGGCACTCACTGTTTAGAAGCATTCTATGTACATAATTAGGAATCCCCTTTTTCCAACCATCTGAAACTTCTAATTCGTGCTCCCACAGCCAGGTTTTTTTTTTCCCCCTTGTGTCTGGCTGGAATGCTAATTACAGCAGGAAGAGAAGTGAGCATCTCATGTATGTCTGTAGCCCCAGCTATTCTGATGAGTATTTCCTTAAGGCCTACATCATTATTTCCTTCCCCGTGCCTTGTTTACTCTCCCATGCCCATGCTTGTTTAATTAAGACTCCTCCTGCCAAATTCATTTTCTTTTTCTCTCCCCCGACTCTTGTTTTTCTTTTCCGTTGCTCTGTTGGCAAATCTATTACATATACAAATTTACACAAAGTTTATCAATCTAATTTGGCATGTAATTATTGTATAATATGATTATATTAGGCAGTAACTGAAGAGGTGTATGTAAAAATTATAGCTTGTCACAGCAGAAAACTTGTTAAGCTCACAATTGAGTCTTGTAAGCTATCGCTATAGATTATTTTCAATAAATTTTGTACTAACTTTCTTTTCTCAATCCTAAGTGGTACATATATACACAGACCAATGTCTTAAGATTCATTGGATACACATTCTGTATTTGAGTTTGTTACTGAGAGAATGAGGACCTCAGTGGCATAGGCTGTAAAGTTGGCTGGAGCACTGAAGAATCAGATAGGGTAAATGCCAGGAAATTGAATTGCTAGTACAGCCAAGCTTCAGAAATTGGAAGGCAGATGAATAATTGTATTGGAATAATCACAGATGGCTAAATTTACATAATTTTAGTATCTTGAGAATTTCATTTTTAAAAGATGATCAGAACTCAGAAGATGATCAGATCCCCATTATATATGAGGACAAAAGTTCATGCTTGCTGTAGAAGGTGTTACTTCTAGTATTTAAGAAATCCCCTGAAACTGAATAACCTCATAATCCTTTCTCTTTTAATTATCACAGCTCCTAAGCACAAGGTACCATTGTTCAATTTCATATTTCCACAGAAGCACCCAGCAAATAACAAGGTTCAATTTAAAGCAAATAAAATAAATGAAGTACAAATAAGCATAGTATTAATGTCTGAAAAGACAATAGGAACACATATTAGTTTATAGTCATATATATATATGAAATAAATTTATATGTATTTATATGTGTGTGTTCATATTATATATATAATATATTTAGAACACATAGAGCAATAATGCTCTCCTACAAATCAATAGATCATTTAACAAAATCTGCAGTGACATATAATTAAAACTTCCTTTAAAGTTGTTGATCACAGATATCCAAGAGATTCTTCTTAAATTATGACTATTGCCATTACTCTTGGTTGCTATCCAGAACTTGAAGTTGTGCGTCTGTTGCTGAACATCACACAAAGTTTGGATAGAGGACTTGAAGAAATCTAACTGTAACAGATTTTGAAGTCTCTTCCCTGAGTACTAGCTTCCAGAATAACAGGTGTTCTAAGTAAGCTGACAAAGTAGAAAAGCCATCAATATTCCAACCCAGAAAATTATCCCGGTGGTATACTAGTGGCATGTTTACCTTGGAGGTAAGTGACAGTTGTCTAATTTAACTTAAGGAATGCTTGATAGAAGTAAATTCATAGCTGGTACTGTAAACTTGGCCAACTAACCCATAGCTGAAGAGGACATAAGCAACTGAGGATGCTATATCACTGTTGTTTTCAAAAACAAATATTATTTTAAATTATATTCTAAATACTTACTCTTCTATACAGATGTAATTTTAGTTCTTTCCATCCCATAAAAACAGCTTCATTTCTGAATCAGATAGAGACTACAGAGATTCATAATTGGTTCAATTGCATAGAATCCCTGAATCTTAAGTGTCCAGTCCCAATTGATACATCTACCATGCAGCATTTAAACCTAAAGATCAGCAGACACCACAAAAGAGAGGCAGAAATCCCTTGAGAACTGATAGAAGATATTGTCTTCTGTATGCTCCTGGAAATCTTCACCCATGAAATCTTAACACCATGATTGAATAAACCATAAATGCATGACAGATAAGCAAATATGCCAAAGTAAATCGGAAACATGTCACAAGATGAAACCCAACACTAGATGAGGAGCCATAGGCAAGCAACTGAAGCTAGGAAACATAGAACCACTTATCTCCAAGTTCCCCAGTAGGCTTTCCAATTTCAAGTGGTTATGTCTAGTAAACACATGTACATATGAACATGTAATTGACCCAGCGGCTTTGTGTATTTGTGTGTGTACACATGTAATACTAATAATTAAAGAAGAAGAGGTCATGAATTTTAGAGGAAGTGTAGAGCCATGGGGGAATTTAGGGGAAGATAGAAGAAAGCATGCAAATATAATATGCATATATGAAATTCTCAAATAAATACTTTAAATATAAGTATAGTTTTCAAAAATTAAATATGACCGTATTTACTTTTCAATCATAAAAATTTGCTTTTTTGCAGGTGGAATTATAAGGTTGATAATGAGGTATACCACACAGGCTCAGGGATTGGACAGGACAGGTGATTGAAATTGATAGATGCATACATTTTGGTCCCAAGTAAGCATGGGACACTTGTTGTTTTCAATGCTTTTGTTTGAATAATTTCATAAAAGTGAATGTTCTTTCTATGTAAAAATATTTACAACCACATTTTCCATCTTTTTCTTATTATTCTGTTGTGTTGAACTTCTTGATATTTTGCCAGCAAGAAAGAAAAGTAAAGGATGTCCTTTGATCAGAAGCTTCTTCACTTCCCTCCCCATGCACTGAGAGTACACTGACATTCTGCCCTATCTCAAGATCTGGTATGGGAGGTCCTTCTGTCTATGTGTTGCTTTCATTGGTTAATGAATTAAGAACTGGCTTGGCCTACAGCTTGGGAGGAGAAAGGCAGGGTTAAAGAGAAGCCATGGAGTCACTGGAGACAGATGGTGTTTGGAATTTTAGCCGGAAAAATCACAGCCCTATGGTGACATACAGATGAATAGAAATGGGTTAGATTAATATGAGAGTTAGCCAATAAGAAGCTAGAGCTAATGGGCCTAGCAGTGATTTAGTTAATATAGTTTCTGTGTGATTATTTTTGGTCTAAGCTAACTGGGCATCCAGAAACCAACAAGCAGCTACCAACCTCCAACAAAGGTCAGTGCCTCCCTGCCTGCTTCCTCTTTACTGCAGACATTCTGGTTTTCATCTAATAAAATACATCTGTTTCAGATTTGAAGGTTTCAGAAATTTGAGCATCTTAGGACCTACTTACAAATATTGCAGAAATTGAGGTTAATACCCTAAAGGAGTTTAAATCCAAGTATCAATTTAATTGCCCCTTGAAAATTGACAAACTGAGTTTAGGAATATATAATTCAGGATTAAGTACTAAAGAGAATTTCTTTTAATCATGGCAGACACATAAATAAACGTGTACATGACTCATGCAAAATTTTGAATGATTAAACTGTAGAAATGAGTATGCTTTCATATATTTCATCAATTAAACTGCAGAAGTAAGTCTGTGCTGAAATCTGATGTCTCCTTCATGGCCCAGATGGATTCTCACTTTCTGTCATTTCTTTAAATCTATTCACTATCATAACATGATTCCTTTCTTCACTGATTGTAGCCTATGCACAAGAGACTTTAAGATCATAAACTATAAAATAACAAACCACAGGTCTAACACTGCTTCCCTCTGTCACCATGGCATAATGGCCCCCTTAAGCCACAAGTCTTAACCATCAGCTCAGTGAGGAACATAATGACTCACATAGCGCTGAGGTTGACATGGCATGTTTCACTTTGGGCATGTTGAAAAGTTATGAAGAGCTTTGTCCTTCTAGAATTCTCCTTCCCAGTTTATACGCACAAATCTGTTTCAGAGTTTCAGCACTGTCATGGGAGTGGAATATTCAGACTACATCTTTTTCATTGATTAAGGCCCTAGTTTATAAATTACTGAGTATTTTATGTATCACTCATGAGTCCTGCCAAAAAAAAAATATTTAAGCAGTGATAGTCATGTTGTATAGTGTTTAGGAAGGAAAGATATTGTTATCACACATTATGACAGATGATTTGGGGTTGCTTTCTAGGTCATCTCCTTCATTTATTTGTGTGATTTTATGAATATTATGTTTTGCCATTTCTCTGACTAGCTTGGTATTTAGTAAGTGAAGACAACTGAAAGAAAACCGTCCTCTAGTTTCTCCATGTACCTGAATATTTCAGTTCTGTAATGAATTCGTCTTTTTGATTAACTAATTTGTTCAAATTAATACCTAAATATCCTACAATAATGATGCTCATACTAATTATGGAATACAAGGTCTCATACATAGAACAATCTTTCTATGAAACTTGATATAACACGAAGGTTTAAAGTCTGTCCAAGAAAGTCTTCTAAGGCCATTTGGCTTAACAGTTCTGGAATGCCACTGATTTGTCTGCAAATTCATGATTTCCTTTTCATTACAACTACATGATGTTCAAATATGTGTACCATACTTTCCTTATCCATTCATCTGATGATGGGCATTTGGATTAGTTTGATTTTCTAGATATTATGAATAAAGCAAAACTGATCATGGATGTGTAAGTACCTCTATAGTACTGCGGTATTTGTGAAAGAAAATGGACCCCAAAGACAGTGACATTTTTAGAAGTTGTAGCTTTGTTTGGAGCGTGTATAGTCTTGTTGGAGGAAGTTTATCACTGTGGAGGTAGACTCAGAGGTCTCTTATATGTTCAAACCACTTCTGGTTGCGCCACTTTCTGTTGCCTGTCGGATGAAGATGTAGCCCTTCTTCCACTCTGAGCTCCTTCTCCAGCACCATGTTTGCCTGTGTGCTGCCATGTCCCACCATGATGATAATGAACTAAACTACGGAACCTGTGAGCCACATGAGTAAACATTGTTTTTCTCTGTAAGAGTTAGCATGGGAAAGCTGTCTCTTCCTAGCAATAGAAACCCTAACTATGACAAGTAGGATAACTGAAGAAACTGAGGTCCAGAAAGACAAGCATCATGCATTCTCTCAAATTATTTGTTTTGTGTTTAATGAAAAGCATACCTGGAAGCAAAGAAATAAAAATGGATTATTGTAGAGGTTGAGGATTCACTAAGGCATTTTAGATAGTGGATTATAGAGCACATGAAAGTAGAGAGGAGGAATACTAAGAATCAAAAACTTTACTAGGGAGGGTAGAATTGCAGAAACCAGTATGTAGGGAAGAGGGTGAACCTAAGCAAACAATGTATAAAATGCCATATGGAAATCTATTATACTGCAACCAAGTTAAGAAATAAAATTGACAGATATAATAGAACACATCTAAGATGAATTAAGAGGTGTGGGTAGGTAATAGGTGTTTATGGTTTAATCAAAAAAAATGTGGCTGAAGAATGGCAGAGAAGGGCAGCTTTTTCAGGTGAATTCATAAATATGAATGGTATTTTAAAAAGCTTCAAAAATCCCATTATTAGTAAGCTAATTTTAGAACAAAATTTTTAAAAACCAAGTTTAGGTAGAATACACTGCATGGGTAGTCAATGCTTCCCTCAGAAGGCATGAATTATTAAATGAAAATCATAGTAATACTGATAGGAGACCTATTTGTAAATTATTGGTGCAAGAAACCACAATGGTCTCGAGAATGACACATGATACTGCCATTGTTCTTTGTAACCTACAATAACTACATTGGTAAGACCCTATTGATGACTACACCAGGCACTTTAGCTGCAGGACGTAGTAAAATGATTCTCACACCAACTGAAAATCTTTCTTCCTGCTGAATAGCATTACTACTTTCAGAATGAAATATGAAATTTTCTGGTGGATAAGAGATATCAATGATCTTACCCAGTCTCAGACCCTTCATGGTAAAATATTGACCAGACAGTCAAAATATTCCCATTGGTACAATAATGGCATGATTGTAATGGGGTGACCAAGTGCTTTGGATTTGGATTTGAGGGTGGATGCACAGGTCTTAATGTATCTCTAATACTATAAACTGGTCAATCACCTGTGACTTGGTCTGAGATAGAGGCTACCATTGTTATTTTGCTAACTGACTATGTGGTCAAAATGACTTCTATATGCTTATGTTTATATCCACATACCCAGGCTGCACTTAACTTTGTTCAGAGAAGCTTCTTTTCACTTCCAGAGGACATCAATCAACACAGAGACTTATATTTTGTCAGAATGCTGAAAATAGAAGGTTGTGGATACTCATCTCTAAATGGGAGCATCACAAAACATGAAGTAGAAAGAATTTAAAAGCTGAAAGATAGAGGAGTTTTGTGAAGTAATGTCTTCTGGACTTAACATGGGCTTTATGTTCATGGACTCACAGCACCTGGAGGTTAGTGTGAAAGTACTCCAAAAGATCAAGATATCTAAAATGCTGGAATGGATAAAGGTGGACCCACCACTAATTGGTACATATTGACAGTTGGTAGCTGCTGCAGGAGGAAAACTCATTTCTTCTTGGTGATGTAACCACCAGTAGGTTATCCTTGAACCAGTGGATGAGCCAATATTAGTATATATATATAGGATATATATGATTTGCAAAAAATACTTTAATGATAAAAATATATTTTCTAGAAATGACATAGGGTCAGGTTACTGTTGAGAGAATTTGAGCAGCAAAATAATGAAATACAAATGCAATAACTTTTAGAAATTGCCACAAAATGATGGCCAACATTGTGAAGCCAGACATGGCTGACAAAGCTTCTTCTCTTATTCTATTGTTGTTTTATTTATTTATTTTTTTAAGAGACAGGGTTTTTCTGTGTTACAGTGCTGGTTGTCCTGGAACTCACTCTGTAGACCAGGCTGGCCTCAGACTCACAAAGATCGGTCTACCTCTGCCTCCCAAGTATTGGAATTAAAGGTGTGCATCACCATCACCCAGTTTCTTTTCTTATTTTGGGGGACTATACTTTGCCAATATGTTCATCATCATTATCTTGGTTTCAGAAACATCTCCAAAGAAAGAGAGACTGTCTCTGTTAGGGAAATGCTCCTTGTTCAGAGTCTGGCAACTAGGAATTTTTGCTCATCCCTTCAAATTCTTCTACATAGAACCAAGAATGGAGCTTATTTCTAAGAGAATTACTGAGTATGATTATACCTATCCACTTAAACACAGTTATTATAATAATGTTACATTAAAAGAATATAGACTATTCAGATGTCCATTTTGTTTTAGATTTATTTTCTTAAAAGAAACAAACATGAAACTTTTAAATAGGTGGTAAGAAACAAGCCCTTTGATAAACATATTATTCTGTCTTTTTAATTTATTATTGTTAACATCTTAAAATTGCTTTATTTTAAAAATGTCACTTTCAATGTGATAGGAACTGTTAAAAAACAGACCTATAAGGTCTCCAAACCTTTGATAAATACTAAGTGATTAACCAAACAATTCACATTAATTCTAAAAACATGAAAACACAGTAACTGTTTTCCCATAAAAAAATGAATGCTATGAAGCTAGGGAGATAGGTCAGAATATAAAACACTTGTTGTAAGGTCATTAAGAATGGAATCTGGAACTTAGGAAGCAATTTATAATTCAGGTAGATATAACACTTGATCTACAATTCCAGCAGATGTTGGAGGTAGAGACAGGAAATTATTGTATTAAGATGGCTAGCTAGACCACAAAGGCAAGTTCCACATTCAACATGACACCCTGCCTTGATGTACAGAATAAACTTGATTGAGGAAGGTAATCAACACATCCTCATGCATGCCATCACACACACACACACACACACACACACACACACACACACACACCACATCAATTCGCAATCACATACAACGACAAATTAACACATATATACACACTACACACATACATATTTAAACAAATTAAAGGCTTTACTAAGTTAACACTTTTCATTATATTCCATTGAATATTGTTTTTATCAATTGATTTGCTTAAAATTTAATATTACATGAATATAGATTTTATCTGATTTATCAAATATCATCAATCAAGCTTTTGCTCAGTTGCTCCATGCCTGTTTGTTTAAAGCACAGTCATGTACATCTCTGTAGGTCTCTGTGCTCCGGAGAACTGTGCAGAAAGTACAGATCGCACAGATGGTACTAGGACTATGCCACTGCTAATCAGGCTTGTTGCAGCTGGCAATTTGTAAAGTCACTTGTGCTGCCCATATCTTTCTTGGTACATGAAACCTACTTTTGAAATTGCTGATTGCTCCAATCTACTAAAATATTCTGGCACCCACCTGTATCTATTTCCTGCTTTCCGGCCAAACTCCATGATTTCTAGCTTTGATTAGACATCAGTGCTGATTCTGCCTTAATGCTATCTTCATAACTCTTTCTAAATATTGAAATGAAAAATAATTCATTCTGAAGCAAGCATTCTTGATTCTCATAACGTACAAAAATTAGGAAATGGCAACTTCCACTCAGTGCTTATCTTCATATAAAATCTTCATTTTTAGACCCAAAGTTGCAGCTTTATAGCAAGGCTACCAACATGCATGCGCTGAGCATTGCTGAGGGTGCTAACCTACCTGTCACTGGATTTATTGAGTATATGCCAAAATCAATATAAAATATTCGTATGTTATCTTAGAAGTTGCTACCCTGTGGTGGCGAGAAAAGATGGCATCAGGAGCTACTCTTTCACATCTAAAAGATGTGGAAGGATGTCACTCAAAATTTTGAAATTTCCAGTGGTACAGTCCTGATATTCTGACACTTAGGAGGTAAAAGTAGATCATACTCAGCTACATAGTGAATTTGAGGCCAGCTTGTGAAAAATAAACAACCTACTTTTTGTAAAATCAAGCAACCAGCCTTTTTTTAAAAAATCCAATGAGTATCTTAGTTTCATTAATTTTATTTTTGAAGGGAAAATACTTAGTGTTATATAAGGGAAGTATTACTTTGCTAAAGTAGTCAATTCTTTCTTTCTTTGTATCTACCTTTCTTTTCTTGCTTTTTCTTATTTTCTTTTTATTAAGACAGGCTATTGCCCTAGTTGACCTAGGACTTACTATGTAGACCTGGATGGTCTCAAAATCACAGAGAACCAACTCCATGTCTCTGTCTCTGCCTCCTAAGTGCTGCAATTAGAAGCATGAGCCATCAATTCAGGCTTCATTATATATACATATAAATAATATGTATGCTATATATTATATTAGTATTTAACTATTTGCTATATATTATACTATAGATATTTTATATTGGGTATATATGGTACATCACACATATCATATATATATATATATATATATATATTCTAATATATAAGATAGATAGATAGATAGATAGATAGATAGATAGATAGGTAGATACAGGGATATCTTGAGAATAAACTTTTTAATTTACTGAAAACTTTCCATCACCAGCAGGTGAACACTATGCTATCATTATGTTATTATCCTTCATGTATAGCAACTTTCTCAATCCAAGACTCTGAAAATAAGCAAACAGTTATAATGACACAATGATGCTATCATAAGCATATGCTCATTTACTTCCAAGTAAACAGATACTTTGACTTTATATAAGGACACTTATATAAAGTGTGGAATAGTCCCAACATTTCTAGAATCTTCGTGCTGTTGAAGAATGAATGCACTATCTCTATATATGTCTTTTCTAGGACCTTCATGCTATGTGAGGAATGCACTATCTCTGCATACATCCTTTGCTTCAGCTCAAGGGCATTCTTCTCTATTGTATACATTTTTTTTTCTTTTAGTTCCATTTACCACAAGAGTACTGTAAGCTTTAAAAAGTTTGACAAATGTGTTTAAAATGATTCCATATTTTAAACGGTCTTTTAAGAGTGAAACGGGAACAAAGATTCCAAGAAAGAAAGAAACTGTCACTCTTACATCACTGACAAACCTGTTTCCATTTTTCTTAACAATCTTCTCTCAGTATAAGCTCACCAAAGAAAAGATTCTTCCAAAACACAGCTGCGTATTGAACCTCAAGGAACCCAGCACTCACCAACTCCCGGTTTCACTTCCGCCCATTGACCAAGTACTAACTGCTCCTTTTCTGGTTTGGTAAGCACAAAAATCATTACCTGGATAACAATTTCATTTCATGTTGTCTGTATGGTTATTATTTATGATAATCACATTGTTTCACTGTATCCCAAAATTTGACCCTGTTTTCCTCTAAAATCAAAAGAAACAGAAGCTCAACAAAATTTGACAATGCACATCTGAGTGGGACTTACAGGTACAAGCCAGTATCTCAGAAGTACAAGAATACACAGAAACAACAAATATACTTCTGTAGAACTTAGCATCCCCAAATTTCTGTGTTTATCATGGGAAGAAAGTAGCTGTCTTTTAATGACTTATTCTGCTCACTATTCATGCACTTCTCTGGACTTTTGTTCTAATGTTTGTCCTTCATACTTCTTATCCTCCCTTCATCGTTTTGACCTGATATCCTTTATATTTAAAAACTAGGTCTAGCATCATTCTCCCTGGCAACTGACAACATCTTATTAATCTTGTTACTGTTTCCAAGGTTGATGAAACAGATTGTCAATGTTTTTGGCCAGTGTTTTCTGCTGTTTAGTAAGATGACATGTTGGGTGGGAGAGATGCATCAGTGGTTAAGCACATGCACTTTCCATTCAGAAGACCCAGTTCCCAGCATTGACAGCAGGTGGTTCACAACCACCTCTAAGGCCAGCTCTGGAGTTTCCAACAACCCTGGCCTTTGTGGTCACATGTACTCCTGTGCACATACCACAGACACATGCCAATAACTAAAAATGATAAAAATAAACAAAATTTTATTTAAAGAATAGCACTTTATCATATTTTTGTTATGTTTTCTCAAAACTTGTTGTCTACCAATATTGATAGTACAATTAGTGTTTAAATAACTTTCTCATTTAAACTTAGATGATTTCGTGAAAACTATCCTCTGCTTTCACACTGATATCCAGTGTTCTGTCCTTTGGTTTATTTGAGTATATATTCATGAAAACAAGTTGTCCATGGAAAAGGAGAAAACCAGACAGGAAATGGTTCTTCTTTCATAAATTTGGAGTAGAAGAATTCTCTCCACATTTCCTTAACATCTTTAAAGGTGTTGAAAATGAAGCAATCACTACTGAGAAGGTTAAGTGCCGAGCACTGCAAGCAGCAGAGAATTGGACCAGATTTTATGTGCAGCAAAATCATAGAAAGGAAAATTATTGAATAGAAATGCTATCTTAATGCCAATACTAAATATTTACAGTTCAGAGATTGACCCAAATGGGAAATGCATGATGATTAAAAGAAAATAAACCTCTTTTACTTTTGAGGCACACTGAAATAAGAACAGAACTCCATTATTCCTGGATTATAAAGTAATGTAGGACTATAAAACTATGAAATGCTTAATGATATATAAAACTACCTGAAAGCATAAAACTTGTGCATCTTGGTGAATTATGGGCCAATAAATGAAGTGTGTGTGTGTGTGTGTGTGTGTGTGTGTGTGTGTTACAAAGATATGCTTTCATACGAAAATATATGAGTCTGGAAACACTTTTGAAGATTTGAAATGTATTACTCAGTTTACATAAGGGCTAGCTTCCCTAGACATAAACTATATCTTGAAGTAAAAATATAAATGCAATTTATATGTAAATGATGATCACTGAATAACCTAACATGAGCATTGTTTTGACTTTATGTGATTATTTGTTTAAAGTCACAGTTTTGGAGCAAATAACACATACCTTTCATGTTCATGTAATTTAACAACTATTTACTTTGAACAGCTTAGTTCATATTCTTCTACCATTACCAAGTGTTTAGGATGCTTTTGTCAACATATCCTTGCAAAAAAACTTCAGTATCTACCTCTCTTACAAATTGTTTCCCATATCCTTCATAGATGGAGAATATTATTTGCAGTTTTATTGGTTTACTAAATTTACTGGACATTTGAGGATTTTTCAATCTTCCTTTAAGAGATGGTTCAAGTTTCCTTCCCACATTTCTAATTGCGTGAGCCACAAAGATGTTTTGGAATGGTATCATCAGTCTAACAATAAGTAATTTGATAATTACCATTTTTGTTTATCTGTGAAGCATGATTAATAAAAACTCAAAGACAAAACGTAGGGTTCAATCTGAAGGTAACAAAAGCAAACCAGACAGCCACTGACTCTTACCTCTACCACCATTCAAAAATGGCCACCCTGCCTCCAGGAATCAAAGAATGAGACTGAGATTGTGAGCTGTTTCCTCCCATTTTATATTCCTCTCTCTGGCTGCACTGGAATTAAAGGTATGCACCACCCAGTTTCTATGGCAACTACTGTGGCTACTGGGATTAAAGGTGTTGACAAGTGGGGCTGTTTTACTCTCCGATCTTCAGGGAAGCTTCATTTATTAAAATACAAATGAAATATGACTAGATATCTGGAATTTTGATGGCATAGAATCACATGAAGACCCACATTGCAGATAGAGCATACATTGCATGTACACAAAAGAAGAAAGTTTTACTCTAAATCTATAAGTACAAATGGGTTATTAATGTATCTATTCATGAACATTTGAGTGTTGTAATAAGAGCAGTCGGCTGCATCCCCAGCACCCGGCTGCCCGCACGGCTAGCTTTACCTGAAATAATTACATGGAAACTGTATTCTTTTAAACACTGCTTGGCCCATTATATCTAGCCTCTTCTCTGCTAACTCTCACACCTGGACTAGCCCATTTTTAATAATCTGTGTAGCCCACGAGGTGGCTTACCAGGGAAGATGTTAACCTGCATTTGTCTGGAGTGGGAGAATCATGGCAACTCCTTGACTCAGCTTCTTTCTCCCAGCATTCTGTTCTGTTTACTCTGCCTACCTAATTTTATGTCCTATTAAAAATTCAAGGCAGTCTCTTTATTTAACCAATGAAATTAACACAAAACAGAAGACTCTCCCCTATCATTTGAGTGGTTTTGTTGTGATTGAAATACTGGTTTTAATTAGGCATGTCCATTACTGGGTGTTCAGATACAGTCAACTTTGGTACTTAAGATTATTGAATCTCAGAAATATTTCATTCTCTTAGAGTTTTAACTTAAATAACAATTTTATTTATGAGCAAAATCAAGTTTATTAATTTTTTAATCTCCATTTTCACAATTTTCAGTTCTTTGTGGTGTTGTAGAAGTTCACATTGATGAGAATGCGAAGTAAGTCCATTGGGTTCCTGTTGGTCTTGATCACTGTCAATCTCTCACTACAGTTTTGATGTTAGCCATGGGGTTCTCATGCACATCCATTATTGCATAAAGAATTTCTATGTTTGGATAATTTTTAATTCTGATTAAGAGTTGAATTTCATCAAATGCTCTTTCTGAGCATATTGATATGATCAAAGGATTTTCATTCTTAATCTACTAATGAAAAGAACTACATTGATTCATAAAGGTATACAATATACACACAGTAAATTGCAAAACAATAAAGGAATATTTAAAAGAGGGTCCATGTAAGAGGAAATATATCCATGCGATATTTAAAAACACAGCATTTTTAACATGTAGGTACAGTTTGGATTTTTAAAGAATCTCAGAGGCTCAAGTGTTGGATACTTGTCCCTCATGTAATAACTGTTTTTGGGAGATGGTGATGGAAGAACCTAGCTGAACAAGATAGGTCAATGGAGGTAGACCCTTGAAAGACCTAATGAACCCCAGACCCTTCCTCTGATACCTGAATCCTACCTCAATAATGAACTAAAATCACAGCAAAATATGATCTGAGCTAGTAGCTTTTCTAATAGTGAGCCAAAATAAATCTGTGATCATTTTAACTGTACTCTCTTGGGAATTTTGTCATAGATACAGATGAATATCCAAAGCACCTGCCAGTTCTTCACATCTTGATCTATAAATCCAAAGCAGTTTTAATTAAAACTATTTTATAGTTATCAAGAAACTGATTTTAAAATTTCTTCTGACAGACCAATATTTACAAAATAAAAGGCAAAAGACATTTACAAACTGTAATTCTGAAAAAAGATTTGTATCCAAATGTACAAAAGACTTAAGGTTCAAATACCTGAAACTTGTTTAATGAACTCTTCATTTGGAAATGGTCAGACATCAGAAAGCTTAAGTGCTTGTCTATTGTGCCCAAGAAAAAGCATTGGCTATTGTGGCCCATGGGAAAGCACTTGTCTATCATGCCCAAAGTAGTGAGTTCTATCCTGTTGGAACCCACAAGACTATGCAGCAAAAATCCAACTGACAGACCAATAGACAGATCCATGGAAAGTATATGTACATTCCATATGGAGAACTGGATTAGAGAGCTTCGGGAACACTCGTCTTTTACACAGTCACTGTCCATTGTGTAAAAATCTTGTGTAATCATGATGTTTCTCCCTTCTATAATATCCCAGCAGTGTATAAATCATTTGTTGAGATAACCTGGATTTTCCTGTATGGGCAACTGGATATCTTTGCCCACACTGTGAAGCTCTGGTGTGAAAGCATTCATTCAGCCAAACCTCTCTTCTAATAGTCAAATCTATGTAAAGCTACTACCCTACAAATATCCTTATTGACAGGGCTCATTTACAATAAAGGACTCCTAAGCAGGGGGCATTGAGCAGAGATACAGTGGTGTGGGAAGTCCTTCTGTCTACATGTTCTTTTATTGGTTAATAAATAAAGAAACTGCTTTGGACCAATAGCAGGGCCAAACAGAGGTAGGCAGGAAAAACTAAACTGAATGCTGGGAGAAAGAAGATGGAGTTAGGAGATACCATGCAGCTGCCAGAGACAGACACTGGACAGAACCTTGCTGGTAAGCCACAGCCATGTGGTGATACACAAATTAATAGATTTAATATTTAAAATATCAGTTAGCCAGAAATATGCTTAAGCTATTGGGCAAACAGTATTATAAACAATATAGTTTTGTGTGATCATTTTGGGTCAGGCTGGCTGAAAAACAAATGAGTGGTCTCATACCACGAGACAGTATGACTGTAATAGCAGCAGTCTCAGAGAGGTGTAATCTACTGGATAGCCTTTTGCTCTATCCTAACAAGCTATTAATATCCTGTATTTACTCGTCACCTTGGTTTCAATGAACACAATATCATAGCCCAGGAAATTAACTGATTTTGTCATTACCCCTAGAGGTACAGGAAAAAGGAAAAGGGCTTGAATCACTAACCCAGTCTCAGAAAAAGAAATTCCTTCTCACTTAGGTGCTGGCAGGCACCCCTCTAAGTGCTGGAAGCAGAGTCTCTAAAGATATCCCTTTTAACTCATTTAGCTAGACCGAATGCCTTCCTCCCAAGCCCACAAGATGCTATGGTTACCAACACTGTGTTCCCTGCCACCAGGGAAGAAAGAAGAAATGCTCAGAAAGGGCAACTGTACTGCTGTTTTTCTACAATTATTAATCATAAACATCTAGTTCACTGTTATACTTAAGAAATGTAGTCAATACACAAAGCCTTCTTAGAATTTTGTAATTATTCTTTTTTACCACTCTGGATATCAGCTGAAAAGTTTCACAGTCATGCCCCCTCTGAGACACAAGGTGCTTCCTTGTCAGGTACAATTGGTTATTGGAATTCTGTGAAATGTGTACTTGTTAACTGTCTGTATATAAACTGGAAACCATGAGAAATGGGTAGAACAATGAGGAACAACAATGAATGGAGAGAGAATAGTGAGAAACATCAAGAGAGCATTGGAGAGGGCTTAGGAAGAATAAATAAAACATGATTAAAAGATTTAAGTGAGTTGTTATTTTGTTTTTATGCCCAGACTCTATTAGTCAGATTTTTGCCTGCTATAGAGATCCTTTTGAACCCTGGGGGTGTTTATGTGCAAATTGCCAAAATAAACCTTGATGTTATCCCTAGTATCAGGAAAAGAAATGCCCACAAATGCAAGTGGACACATAAAACACTCAAGTAGCAAGTGTTTTGGTGTGTGAACAATTAATCACTGTTTGGGGGAGTGATCTCTACAACAATTAGATGACATTATGTACTTTTTAGAATGATTAAAACTCAGAAATAGATGTCAGTGTGTGCAAAAATCTCAGAAACACTTAGACGCCCTTGAGGTACTGGTGAGTGTCCATGAAGAAAAACCCACACCTGAAAGTTTAAAATTGAATCTTTTTTGGTATTTAACCAGCTTTTTTGGTAACTTTCATTCACATGGGAACCTGGCAACACATGCTTCATTTATAACTGCCCACTTGGGAAACAGCTAAAAATCGTTTTAATTATGGTAGGGATCAAATGCCTGAACTGTGGGAATTGAACAAACCGAGATACAAGTCAAAGATTAAAGTGAAAAAAAATGCATCATCAGTGGCCTTGGGAATTGGAATTCTCTCAGAAGCTCATGTTGACATGAATTGGCATGATGACAGAACTGAAAGATTGACTTTTCCCAGGTGGCCTGGTCTGTCATCCCGAATCAGTGAGTGCTGTACTGAGAAATTGTGTTAGCTGCCGTGCTAGTGGCTTTATCCTAAGCATGGCCTCATGCTTTCTATCTTGTCCCTAATGAGGCAGGATGAAGTCCCTGGACACATACTGCGTCCTTGCCTCTTAACTGCCAGAGCAGTAAGAAATAAATTTCCTTCAGTTCAAATTACCTAGCCTGTGGCATCCCATTGTGAAGGCAAACTATGACTCAAGCCATTAACTAAACATGAGTGAAACTTTTTTTAAAAGTATGTATTTTATGCCCAGGCATGGTAGCAAATATCTTTAATCCCAACATACTTATGTAGAAATTTCAATCCAGTGCTACATAGTGAAATCCTGATTGAATTTTTCACAGTAATATTTCTATTTTTTGAAGTTATGATCTAATTGCAAAATTTTCTGCTTTCATTTCTCTTTCTTCCCTCCAAGCCCTCATGTACTCACCCTCATTTTCTTTAAATTTATGGCATCTATACCTACATATGTGTGTATGTATGCATCTATATGTTATACCCATTGATATTCTTAAACATATAAATGTAACCTATTCTTTTATTATAATTTTATTTGTATGATTATTGTTTCAAGGTAAATCAAACAGTATTTTATAACCAATTAGCAGGTAAAAATTTTTGAAATTTTATCTAATATTTATGTGTGTGTGCACGTGCGCGCATGTGCGTTTATACAAGTGCAAGCATATGGAGGTCAGATGATAACTTTCAGAAGTGAGCTCTTTATTTTCTACAATGTAGATTCTTGGGTTTGAATGTGGGTCATCAGGCTTGTTGAAACATCAACCTGAACCCCATGAGTAAATCCTACACATATATTGCTTATTGAAAAAAAAGAATGCAATTTTATTGTTTTATACAAAAAAGTGTCACTTAAGCTGCATGATGTGCTTTAAAAGGTAAAATTATTATGACAATAAAAGGACAGTGGGTGCAGGTGTTATCAAAAGTAAGCAGTGAACCACAGGTGGTTATTGGGTTTTATGTGAGGACGTAATGCTGAATGCATGGTTGATGTTGTGAATGAGGAAAAAAACCAAAGAACACTCTGCAAAATGATTGTATTTTAATATGCAAATCAAAATATTTAGTAGATTGTGCAAGGTTGTTTAGAATAAGATTGAAACTGTGAGAAAAGAAAGAAAATGCATTTTAATATATGAAAGGAATGAGAGAAATATATGACTCATGCAAATTTTGAAATGAGACTAATAGGAAATTAAACTGAAAACAAATTCTATCCTGGAGTGATGAAACTATTTATCATTGGAAAAGCGGTTAATGATTCTAATATCAAAATTTTAACAAAAAACAACTAGGAAAACTGTTATCTTTTATAAAGAGGTGGTGGGGAACCAAACCCAGAAGGGGTAGTGCATCACCCAAGACCTCAGTGGGTCCCCTTGAGGATGGCCTGAGGCCTGTCAGGAGACAGACAGATAGATGGACCATGCAGAGAGAGTTTGGGTATAGAGTTTATTTAGTGGGTTATAGAGGGGAAAAGGGAGGGGAAGAAGAGAAAGAGAGAAGGGGGAAAAGAAAGAGAGGCTGAAACTGCCTCTCTAGAATAACAGGGAGGAAAGAGAGGGAGAGAGAACTAGAGAGGAGATGGAAAGCAGAAGGGAGAGGTTGGGAGTATGTAGGGCTTGTCTCTTAAAGGGACAGGGTACCCAGGTGACAGACCAGGCCAGAAGATTACAACAAAGCAACTGGGGAACAGTAGGCTTTTTTTTTCATTGTTAAGAGTACGGACTTTCTATGTAGATTAGATCTATGTATGTCTCTCTTAGGGTCCTCGCTGTCGTCTAGGTTCTCTGGGATTGTGCATTGTAGGCTGGTTTTCTTTGCTTTATGTTTAAAAACCACTTATGAGTTAGTACATGTGATAATTGTCATTCTGGGTTTGGGTTACCTCACTCAAAATGGTGTTTTCTAGCTCCATCCATTTGCCTGCAAAATTTAAGATGTTATTATTTCTGCTGTGTAGTACTCCATTGTGTAAATGTACCACATTTTCCTTATTCATTCTCCAGTCGAGGGGCATTTAGATTGTTTCCAGGTTCTGGCTATGACGAACAATACTGCTATGAACATTGTTGAGCACATGTCCTTGCACATGTACATAGGAAGTAGAAAAAGACAAGACCTCCTGAGTAAATTGGGAGCATGGGGACCTTAGGGGAGGGTTGGAGGGGAGGAGAGAGGCAGGGAGAGAAGCAGCGAGAAATGTAGAGCTCAATAAAAATGAATAAAATAAAGAGATTAAAAAATGTATAAGGATTTTATAGACAATCAGAGAAATCTAGAATAACCAATGAAGTGTTGGGATATCATCAAATAAACCACTATGCATTCATGTTCTCATTAATCTAAAGGTACAAGGATGCACACACAAATATTTCTCGACACCTTTATACTGATGGGTTAGTTTTAGTATTCATACAGCCAAGCATTTCTCTATCCCATTAGATCATCAACACTAGAAGAGAAAATGACCCATTGTTATAAAGTGTGTTTTGGATCCAAACACTGGGCTCTATACACTGTCTAGTAAGAGGACTAGGGCTCCTTGGATTGATCAGGAACATGGAACACTCATGAGGAACCTAGAGAGAAGGTAATCTGTAGCACTCATTCTAGGGGAGTGCAAAATCACATCATGACTGTTGGAAAAATAATATCTGAGGCAGTATCCTGGAGCATAAGTGGGATAGAATATAAGCATAAGAAAATATGAATTGGGCACAGACTTTTGTTAGGAAAAGGTGACTACCACTTCACTGTTCATTACAAATGTTGCAAATTAATATAATGTGTTCATAATTGGTCAATTCAGGATCAGGGCTTGTAAGATCTCCCTCTATTATGTTTAGATATAAAATTAATTTCTAAATGACTTAATTAAGAAGTCAAGTGGTGGTTTGTACATTATATATTATAATATGTGGGAGACAGAGAAATGATACGTGAAGGTTATTATGAAGACACTGTTTTTGTTCTGGATGATATGTCCCTGGATGGCCATGCCATTTAAAACCAGAAATATATAATTTTATTAAATGAAACATAGTGGGAGATGATTCAGTGGGTAAGTGTGCAAGCTTGAGGACCTAATTTTGAATCCCCAGCACCGATATAAAAATTGGAGTTGGCTGCATGTGCCTGTAACTCCAGCACTACTGGAGTAGGAGGCAGAGCAGGGAGGTGCTGGGAACTTGTTCTCCATCCAACATAGTTGAAACTTTGAACTTTTGTTTCAGTAACAGACCCTGTCTCAATGCAATAAGGTAGCATTTTATATAGTAATACTCCTGACATGTTCCTTTGGCCTCTTCACATATGTGCATGGGAAAAGTATAACTCATGTACTCATGTGCATATAGCACACACTCACACACACACTCAAGAAGTTTCCTTGGTAAAGAGAGAGTACTACACTTATCTGTGGATGTCAAGAAAATGTTTTTAATGTTGTTATGATGATGGTGGCTTAGTAAAGTGTCAGTTGGTGATCCTCCCCAAGGTCCATGACTTCATCCCCCTGCGTAGCTGGCTAGGTTTCTAGTACCAGGCGTGGTTTCCCTCTTGAAGAGTAGGTCTTAATTCAATTAGAGAAGCCTTGGTTGCTGCTATATATGCAAGGTATATATGCTCCTTCAGCATCCTTAGGGTTATCATGCCACGCTGGTCATCCTGATTCAAGGTGTCATGGCTTAGTAGGACTGTTGGCTATTTTCAGATTTCAGATCTGTTTCCTGACATATCTTTCTCTCAATGAAAACTACAGCACTGAATCAAATATTTGGTATCTTGTGCATTTTTTTTCTGTTACATAGTGTCAAAGTCACTACCTAGTTCATTAATAATTTTTGTTAAAATATACCTAATATTTATATAGGTTTCAAAATGTTTATATTGTAATCTATATAAACATTAGTTTTTCAAGCTTCTTTTATTAAAATTTCTTAGATTATTATAAGAGTTTATAAATTTAGGATGCTCTTTCTCACAATGACTAGTTTGCACCTTTCCCTACAAACAAGTTTTCATACATGCTCAACAAAACCTTTATTGGTATTCTGTTGATACCATTTTGGGATGCATACTCTATGCAATAATGACAAGTTGCTCTGAAAATGTCTTTAAAACTTCCAAAGTCTGTGTCTATTAAAGCAGGACAATAAAACTCAGTGTTCTCTGCTCAAGTAGATGTGTAATCTAGACATTGCTGGCCACAGATTAGGTCATATACCATCTCCCCACTGTGAGGAACTATAGCTCTGTGTTAGTGAGTACCTCTGCCTCCTGTGCTAAAACTGATAACTGTGATACGCCTAACTTTTGAGGCAAAGTCTCCCACTGAGCTTAAGAAGGCTGGCAGAGCACACTAGAAATAGATGCCTGTGAATTTGTCCCATGAATTTCCCCAGGGACTAGAATAGGCTCATCGTGTATGGAAACCCCACACACATAGCAGTGAATTTCAAAAGACAGCCTGGCATTAAAGCATCGATGGAAGGGCTTGTTAGATGAATTCAGGGGAAGAGATTCATTATCACCTCTACCAGACACCTAATTGCTTTTCTCGTAGGCCAGCCCAAATATCCATACCCACCATTAATCAGAATTGGGTGCTGCCTAATTGTTTTAATTTCAGGACTGCCAAAAAAATATCTCAGCAAATCTCTTCCTTGCTTTGTTAAATTGTCTTTGTAAAAAGGACAAAGGCTTGTAATTCATAGAGTAGTGGCTACAATGAAGGTTCTCATTTGAATGGAAAACTATTGAGGTCTTGAAAGAGTATATTCATTAAATCAAAAGAGAAGAAAATGAAAGTTTGAAGAAGCAACAATACTATGCTTTGTGCTGCATTCCATGGTCAGACTATCTACCAAGATTTCCCGTATTTTCTTTTGAGAAGTTCATACATAAGTAACATTTAAATCACCCCACTCATCTCTCTCTCTCTTCCCAACTCTTCTAGTGCCTCCGTCTTTCTCTTTCAAATGCATGACCTCTTCTTTATTCTTGTTACATATATGTATATATGCATGCATGCATATATAATTTCAATTTATTTTATGTGAGTGTTTTGCTTGAATGTATGTAAGTGTGCCACGTGTAGGCAGTTAGCTGCCCATGGAAGCAAGAAGAGGACATTGGATTCCATAAAACTGGGTGAACCAGAGGTTGTGAGCTGCCACATAGGTCTTAGGAATAGAATCTAGGCCCTCTGTGGTGAGAGAAGCAACTGATCTTAACTACTGAGCCATCTCACTAACATTCCTTTCTTTTTTTCAATATAAATTATTCCCAATAAAGGCAGTAAATGTTTAAAATGAAAGAGAAAACAATAAAAAACCCCTGTTGTTTGTACTTCCTCCAAATAATGGCAATCAGAGTGGAATCTGAGGCAGTGCTTAATTCTAGGATCATCTGTCTCTCTGCTTTCTCCTAATCATTTTCAAGCTTTGATTTGTTGTGTGTGTGTGTGTGTGTTTGTTTCCCCTCCTGGGTAGTGAGAGGAAACAACCTGCCTCTTTCCTAGCAGTCCTTCAAAGCAAACTCCAAAAATAAACCTACCTTAATTAAATTGCAAATGCAATCATTGGGGTTTGAGCCAATAAAAATGAAATGTGTTGGCGTTGTGTAAAATGCCTTTGAAGCATGCACTAGGTACTTCAAGGTTCCCCTTGTGAACTGCAAGTGGGCAGGGTTGCAGAGTATAGAAGGCACATGTGGAGGTAGGCAGGCGGGAGTGCAGAATGCATTCTGAATGTAAGTGTCTCTCTTCCTAAAGTGAGAGGAAAAATATTTTCAATCCAGTTTTATATGTAATTATCCCAGTGCTTCTACAAAAATCTTTGTTAGCTCAGGAAAACATCTGAAACTTCCTAAGAAAAGTTTCAGAACAGGGGAGATTCACCCAGTCCTACACTTCCTCAAATGTTTCCTGATAGGAGACATTGTCAAATGAAACTCGCAATTGAAGTGCCCCAGGCTGAAGCTCAGCCTGGGGAGGTTGTATGCAAAGCCCAGAAGCTGGGGTACTGTTTGAGATCCACAGAGTATGCGCTGAAACAGGTTGTTGATTGAAGTTAGCAATAAAAACTTTAATGAATGTATTGCCTCAGGCTAGTAACAAATAAAATTCCTCTAAGAGGCAATAAGAGACCAATGTGTGATGTGTTCATTTTGAATCCTGTGCAAGATGAGCAGGGTGCTGTCTGGAGCTTCTATATGCTTAAAGCACATTCGTCCCCATTGGTTTTTATGGTGAATACGAATTGGGAGATCTCTTGAGTTGAGTCCAACGGGAAACTCTACTGGTAGGAAAGATTGCCAGGATTACTGAAGCAATAAATCTAGGCCCTTGGGGAATTAAAATGATAGTAGGGTTTTAAAATGGAAATTAAACAGATGTTAGTATGTCACTAGACATGAAATGTGTGCAATGAGACCTGCACTGTTTTCTATGAAGTATTCAAGTCCAAATGAACAGAAAGCACAATGTTTGATCTATAAATCACCAAACTAAGAAGCTACATGGGCCTGAAATAAAAATAAATAAATAAAAATAAGACTATAAAAGAATTAAAGAAAAATTTTAAAAAGACAATGACTCATAAGCATTCAAGAAAGGGTTTTGAAATACAGAAAAGTTAAAGTTAACTTATGAACGTCATTGATACATTTTATACTTAATTCTGAGAAGAATTAAAAAAAAGGGAAAAGCAAAAACCCTTCTATAACTATAGGTGTTTTCAGGTACAATGTGCAGGATAGGGTAAGTGTAGATTATATTATTCATCCCTAAATGTTTGTTACACACATTCCCTAGTTCCTCTATGGATGTTGGTCATATCACATCTAAAGACTAACTGGGAAAGGTATTGAAAGAAACACCAGAAAAGACAGATGGATGAACCTGACAAGTACAGTCCATGTGACAAATTCCAGGAGTCATGGCTGTTCTGTGATACGACATTACGCATACGTGTGGTGGGTCACATAGGGACTCTGTTTACCTTTCACTTAATTTACTTAGGAAGAAAGAAATATACTAAGACAGTTGCTAAGACATAAGTCAGCTACACAAAGAAGCATCAGACTGATTACTCCAAAGGGGTTTTGAAGGCTCCTTCTCTGGGGTGGAGATAGTGCCATCCTTTATACATTTACAGCCTTTGTTTATAACTTGGGTGACATTCCCAGTAATTTTATCATTCTTCATTTTTAGATTAGGTCTCTAACTCTAACTTTGTGAGAGAAATTCATTTATTTTCTAGTATGTTTTTTTTCTTTTTTTATGTTTCTTTTCTCACTAAAGTTTCATAAACTTTAAGATATGATCTAAATATAACTAGTATGTATGCAGGCTTGTGTATATGTGTGCATAAATATAACAGACTGAAATTTAAGAAAAAAAGACATTTTATTGTACTGATTGTATTACAACCATCTTTAGAATAAATTCCCTACAAACAAACAAACAAACAAAAAAAAAACCCTCAAAGTTTAAAGATTCCAAGTGTTGACCAACAGTTATTGGTTCCAGTTTCATATTTTGCACACAATTCTTAAAATTTTAGAGACAGCTTTGATTGGTATATATTTATTATAAATAATAATTGCTTTCATTACATTTTTGCACATGCATTTTTGCTTATACAGAATTGCCATCATGGTCAGCCCTCTTTTGTCTTCTCACAGTGATCCTTAGCCCTATTATTTTTATGCCGGTGTGTGTGATCCATCATTTGAGGGTTCTTATTGGATCCTAGGTGAGGAATGATCTCCAAGAGTCTGTGCTCCTTGCCAGTGTTTGTACCACTGAAGAAAATGTAGACACTGTTTCTAAACATAAAACCTCAATGTGTTTGTACTGATACATTAACTCCTGAGAAAATTTCTGAAAGCAATTATTCCCCCTTCCTTGTTCTAGAGTTATAATGAGATGGAAAGGAGTGGAGATTAAACCCCTGTGAGAGCAGTGCATGTAAGGGCTCAGGGTTTCTCCATTTTCTGTGCTATTTTAGTGAAATCATGAATCAAGTGACATCCAAATAATTTCAATTTAATGAGTGATATTAAGTGATATGTCTATATATATGTATGTATAAATACATACATATTTGGAAACGTATATAAATATATACTTTCATAAATCATATTTTGATTTTGTTTACATGGGTCATTTTCCATGCAAACTGAGTGTTCCCTCTCTGCCTTATTCAATGTTGTTACTCTCCTCTCCTAGGGAACCAGGGTTCTATCTGCCCTTGGTCCATTCCTTCTTCACCAAGAAAGCCTGGAGAGGGAAAAGGACGTGGGCAATTCAACTGGACCGTGTCTTCTAAAGGTAATGTTTGTTTCGTTTCATTTTTGTTTAGCTCGGCTCTGTTTTTCTTACATGAAAAGGGTGTAGGAGCAATATCTTTGGCCTCTCCTGGTGTATTGCTCCCTATTGTGAGGAAGATGTTTCAGCGTCATCAGTAACACCTGGGCGCTATAGTTGTCCTGATTTCTCAGTAGCAGCAGCTGTCCTTGAGCCTCTACTTGTCGGTGGGGACATTGAGACATGCAGAGCATCTTATTTTTCTCCATACTTACTCAGCTCCTACTCAAGTTACAGGGTCAGGTGTGAATTCTGTTAGACATTGCCTTCTCAGCCAGCGAGCAAGACAAGTTACCAATAAGACATTTTTAATTTGTAGTGATTTTTTGTTTCTCCATCAGCCTGGTACAGAAGCCTCTATGTTTTCTACAGTCCTAATACTGATGATCAACATCGCAAGAAAAACCTTATTTAAAACAAAAACAAGGTATAATATCATTAGCAGAACACAAGCAAGCTGCTAGAATCATAAGCTATATTGATTTTTGGCAGCCTTTCAGCTTATTTAGAGTCAGCCAATTTCCATGGAAATATGTGGGCTGAAAAGTCATCTTGCTAATTCTATGATCAGTGGAAACTAATTTGAAAGAGTTGAAAACGTGGCTTCAAGGCTCCATCCTGGTTTAATTGTGGAGCTGTGTCTGAGTTCACTTGTTTCAGGAAAACATTCCAAAGAATTGTTGATGCTTACAATTAGAGCATGAGCAGGCTTTGATAAATTGATGAGGTTCTAAAAAGTTTTTTTTTTGAAGCAGAATCTATGGATTGAAAACGATATTTAATTATGAGAGACAGAAATCCCGCAAAGATCGCAGAGGGTAACAAAACAAAAGCCAGCTAATAAAGAAAACATCAGTTATAGCAAATACCCTTTAAAGAAGGTTATACCAGCCTCCCACATTGTGTTTCCTCCCTGCTCCGAAGAATATGTATGAGTTACACACTTCACTCTAATGTTCTCTAGTCTGTTGTTTTGAGGTATTTAGCCTTTACTTACTTAAATATGATTTTTCAGGAGTCATCTCTCCTGCTCTGCCCCACAATAAACTTGCAGAGCCAGAGGTGGTAGATAACGAACATCAAGGAAACAGCGCTTAAGACCTCACAGTGGTTTTGACCACCTGCAAAGACTTGGGCAGCAGACAAGATGCCAGCAGAGAAGGGATTGCAGGAGGCAAGGCGCAGGTGTAATCCCACCACTAGCTGAGGAATTTATTAGCATTTAGTGACTGCTGGGAGAGTCTTTTTGTTATTTGTTTGTTTGTTTTTTAATATTGTGACCTTTGGTAGGCTGACTACACATCAGAGCAGGCCCTGAGCCCAAGACTAATGTGGGGAAGACTGAACTCAGTGGAGATAGAAGACAAAAGACAACAGGAGTGATCTCAAAATTGGGCCTTGAGGGGAGAGGTCAGGGAAAGTGAATACGCTACAAACACATCATATGAAATGCTCAAGTAATCGATTATCTAAAATAATTCTATTTCCACTAGATCACAGACTTCAGTGTCATGCCTGAAACTCTGAACGCCTTAGAGAGAAAATTAGGCAAAACTCTGCATGACAAAGGAACAGGCAAGGGCTTCCTAATAGGACTCCAGCAGCTCAGGAAGTAATGCCAACAAGCAACAGACAGGACTTCATGAACTTAAAGGCTTCTGAGCAGAAAACAAAAGAATTAATGAAGTAGAGAGACATATTTCAAAGTCTGCGAAAGGTTTCTGCTAACTAAACCTATGACCGAAGATCTGTATTTGGAATATACAAACCATTCGATAAATGAAACAAGAAGGAATCAAGCAACAAGGCCAGGTGGACTAATGAACAGACAAGACGGTGCTGGAAATGTGAAAGACAAATGGCCAATGTTCAACCTCATTAGCCAGGGAAACGCAAGTCAAAACTAAATTGAAATGTGGGCTCAGACCGTTCAGAATGAGAGGCACTAAGAAATCAGATAATAAATTGCAGTGAGGAATTAGACAAGAGAGAAACTTTCATGCTGGTGGTGGGAATGTATACTTGTCTAGGGACTGTGGATATCGGCAGGGATGGTCTTCAATAAAACTAAAATGAGATATCTCTTGTGACACAACAATTTCGCTTGGGAAATTGATTTGAACTCTGACTTCGTGTGATGCAGAGGTGCTTGTATATCAAATCATATTCACTGTAGCATTGTTTCTAATAACACAGTTGTAGAGTCTAACAAGGAGGTTAATGAATAAAACACGATTTTACATACACACACATATCAGAATTTTTTTAAAAAAAGTTTTTATTTACAGTAAAATGAATGCAATTGGAGATAATCATACTAAGTGAATGAATCCAGCCTCAGAAAAATTGCTTGTGGTTCCTAGACGTTACATATACATATCAAATCATCTGTATATACATATACATACACACATGTGTATATATGTACATATACACAATATATACAAACATATGTATGTGCATACCTATACCCATATTCATACACATATTTACACATATATGTTATACACGTAGCTAAGTACATACATATGCCCATATGTACATGTGTGTACATGTATATACATATGACTTTATATATGTGTACATATTTTACAAGTGTGTGATTTCTTTTATATTTCTATATATTATATATGTATGTTTATATTTCCTATAATACATGTATATTAGAGGAAAGGGATGAGAGCTGAGCAAGAGAAGGGAAGATGGGCAGTATATGGGGAAACATGCTCAATCTGTGATATATATATATATATATATATATATGTGTGTGTGTATGTGAAAATTTAAAAAATTAAAAATTAAAGTAACACAATGAAAAAATAGACGTATTTGACCAAGCAAGAGGAATTTACTACAGTTTCGTTGACTGAGGTCGGGATTTTGATAGAAGCAGTTCATGATGCTAAGAGACAATGCTACCTCTTAACTATTAGAAATATCCAAAGGACAGGGCTATTCATTGGCTCAGAGTACCCACTGGCAGCAATTGCAGCCTCCATTCCATAATTAATATGAACAACAAATGAGCCCCTTGTTTAGAGTAATATTTTTATACAATTTATTTCCATAATCTAAGAAAGTGTTTAGTGTGCCTTAATGATTTGACCACCCCAGCCTTTATTACAACATAGGATATAATTATCCTCTTTTAACTTAATTTATAGACCTCATTAACACCCTTGCCTTTCCACTGTGATTAAAAATCTCCTATGACTCGAGAGCTCCTTGTATTGTAGGAGAGTTATTGTGGTTTATTCTTCACCTTGGCAGTTCAGTGCATACACTGATTTATTCTTGGGGATCCCCACTGAGGTGAGCAGAATGGTGGGCAAAGGAAGGGCTGCCAGGAGGTGCGTTCCCTCTCTCAGATTGAGGGTCACCGTTTAATAAGGAGCCTGCTGTTTGCTGTACAATAGCGAGGAGGAGTCTCAGGAGGCAAAACCTCCGGTAATGACTAGCTTAGAGATGCCGTTTCTGCCAAGGGGAAAGTAATTGTATCCTTTATTGGAAATGAAAAGCTAGGACAAGCCTTAAATGTTCCAGCTGGTGCTCATTTTCCTTGCTCCCAGGTGCCAACTTCCACCAAACTCTGAATAGCCATTCAGTTACAGGGAAACTGAGTTGCTTATCCATTCTTGTCCTGACAAAAGGTCACATGTTCACCTTCCCCCAGCAGGGGTACTTCTTGCCTCTCAGAATTCTTAGCCAGGAGGATCAAAAGCACTGATAGCCTAATTACCCATAAGCATGGCAAGGAAGAATTGGGGCTTGCAGTGCATCTTGTCATTAACCCTAGCTGCTCACAGCTTCCATGTTGTGCATGCTATTATATTTCATTCTATAAAGTTTCCGCCATCGGTTCACAATATACTTTGAGGGGATGGTGAGAAAATTATTTTTCATGTTTTAAACCAGGAGTTAACTTCTGCTCTAATCAGATAATTTTCCCCCAGAGACCAAGGACATGTCAGAGTGATGAGTCACTGAAGGTACTTATCTGTGCCACCAAGAAAATACTGCATCAGTGCTGAACTTGAGCAGGCAAAAGTCAGATAGCTTCAGAATATGATCTGTTCAAAGCTTAGAACAAGCATACTTCAAAATATATTGTGGCTTTTTGTTTTGTTTTGTTTTTGTCTTTTTTTTTTATGAATAGAATCCAATCTGACTCAGCCCCAGCTGTAGGGAGGGATGTGGATTGAATTGACTGAACTGCAACTGATTTTGGAGATGAAGAGAAATTAAATTTTAATGTTTGATGGATTTTTATTAGTTATCAGATGCCTAAACTTCAGGAGTGGGAGGGTGGAGAGAAATGAAAAGCATTCTTTTCTTGGTTCATTTCTGTAAGGAACAAAAACAGTCCGGGTTTATTCTCCTTAAGGAGTTAGTGGAGTGTGGTCATGGGGAAGGGATCCTGCACCTACCAGAACCACAGCTTTGATCCTCACGCTCCTGCCAAGATTTGCACTTTGTTTCCAAAGCTCTCTACAGAACAGCATAGAGGAAAAATAAGCTCAAAGGCTTTCATGCATCCACTTTCCCAATAAATCTCAAATACATCTTTCATTCTGATCACAAAAATGCAACATGTCAGACAAACAAGCCGCAGCATGACTAAGTCCAAACTTAAGAGTGCAGTCCTTTTACCAATGTGGAAAGGATAACACCAAAATCAGGCTGCACTGAAATACAATAGAACACACCTGGCCTCAGTTTTCAGTGTGTGCTTCCTCTTCCTCCCATTACCAGCTTTTCCTTTGGCCTTGATTTTGCATGTTATTCTAAAATTATTATTAGAGCATCAAGTAATGATTACATGCTGAAGGCCATTTAGGGAATGTGTTTCTCCTCAAATGCATCATTAATGGAATATTTTAGGATAGTGATAGGGTTCCAAGCTAAAGAGAGGCGAGCTTTTATTTTGTTAACCTGAATCCCATACATAAGAAGCACAGAAATGACAATCTGTGGCCTGCTTGCTCCTCCTTGTACAGTATAATGGTTGCTAGGCAGCCTCCTGTTCTCAGAGAAAACACAGAAATTCTTTATGTAGAGAGTTTTTCAAGAGCACCTTATCCTATATATTTCCATCCACCTCATGTGATGGGATGGGACTCTCTGAGCAGCAGTAACTTCGGGAGCACATTTCAGCACATTGCTACGTGAGGCAAAATGTGGAAAGAAGTGGGCGTTCTGAAAGCAGATGCACGACACCCAGAGAAGCCACTCTGATATCATCAAAGAGGCTTCGGCTGCATTGTGAGGATTTTAATTGAATTCTATTTTATCAGACAAATTCATGCACAGTAGCTTAAATCCATAAGTAATAAACTATAAGGATTAAGTGGAATGAAGCTGTGCTGCTCCTGCACCCTTCCTCTAGAGACCCCTGGTCTCTTACCTTGTCAGGGAGCCTTCAAAATTCTGAACTCTATGGATAAATTGCTACCATTGCATTCGTTAATTAGAAAGTTATCCGGTTTGACTTCAGGTTGTAATATGGATATTTAGGTTTCTTTGAAACTGTTTCTCTTTTTCTTTAAAGATCAAATTGCCATGTTTTTCATTTTTTTATTATAAACTTTACTTTTTATTTTTCATACCAACACCAGTTTCCCCTCCTTCCTCTTCCCAGGCCCCATTTTTCCCCTTTCCCATCCCTCACCCTCTCCTCAGAGTTGGTAAAGCCTTCCTTGGGAAGTCAACAAGGTCTAGCGTACCAAGTTGAGGCAGGATCAAGCCCTCTCCCACTCCACCCCACCCCTGACCCCATATCAAGACTGAGCAAGGTATCCCATCACAGGGAATGGATTCCAAAAAGCCAGAAACCATTTCTCTTACCTTCTTCATTAACTATTATAATCTATAAAAATCTAGGACTAAAACAGCATTTAGAAAGTACACTCTTAATGTTATAACCATATTATAATGCTATTACATTTACCTTTTTCATCTGTTCTAAAGTTAAAGATTCCTGTGTATTTTTGTTTTCCTTATTGCTTAGATATCTTCATATATACCATTCTTCTTCCTTGATTTTTCCTTCCATTCCATACATTGTTTTCAAAATAGGTTCAAAGACCTTAATTCCATATTTTTCTTCACAAGTATTGCTAGCAGGCTTCTTCTGCTGTGTAGCTCACGCCAGGAGCTGTTTGTATTTGAACACCCTTGACTGTCATCCTAGGTGGTGAACCTCACCTTTATTCCAAATCTTTCCATGGCTTATTCCGTCCATATTCATGGAACAGACCCTCCTGTGTCCTTCTACAATTTTTTTTCCAGTTAGAAAGATGGCTCCAGGACTGACGTTGTGATGGTGTGTACACCTAGCCTTCCTCTTGCTGCTTATAGACTCACTTTCCTCTCTGTCTGGTGCACAGCTGTCTTCTCTCCCTTTCTTGCTAGTCTCTTGCGATTCTTGTCTTATTACCTCAGTTGATTCTCCCTCGTTCTAGATGGTACAGCTTCCTCCATTGTAGGTGATGGAGGGAAAGTTTTCCTCTGTCCTTCTGTGAACTCCATGAAATAAAGTGGCAGAAGACAGGTGAACAGAACAGGTATACACATTGATGGCTTAAGTATGGACATCATAGGAAAGAATTAATCCAGACAGTCTTGAAAGCTCTAACAATGTATACTTCTTTGTCTCAAGGAGAACAGGAAAGGATGCATGTGATTTTTGGAGAAGAGCAAATAGCAGTGAGTTTGGGGAGAGAAGAAATGGGCTCTCAGAGGAACAGGTGACAGACAGAGACAAAGCCATGCCTAGCATTTGTATAATTGATTTTATTCCCAGGGAGATCACCTACAATATAGTGTGTCCTTTTCGGAGGTTTGTATTTTAGGCAAAGAAGGGAAGTTCAGAGAAAGGTGCTTCCTGTGCGTGCCTTTCATCATGTTCTTTGCTTACAGGAACAGCGTATATAGAACTACCACCTGCTGTTAAGACATGTTCTCCTTTGAGAAGAAATCATTTTAAGGAATTTTCTATAAAAGATATCAGTAGAGGTAATCATTAAAAAATGTGTGTATCTGAAAATGCTCTTGTGGAATGTTTATGTACCTGTGATTGACTGGGAACAGTGGTGAAATTGCTCTTATCTTATATTCATTGCTCCACTGACTTCCTATTCAAAAGCTTGCTCTTAAAAATTCTCATACTTTCTGAACCTGGATGTCTCTTCTTCCTTCCTTCCTTCCTTCCTTCCTTCCTTCCTTCCTTCCTTCCTTCCTTCCTTCCTTTCTTCCCTACTTTCCTTATTTCCTTCACTATTTCTTTTCTTTATTTCTTTTTCCTTCTTTTTCCCACTTCTTTCTCTCTCAGAACATTTTAGATTCTTACTGTTATTGTACCTATCTTGGCAGTAATGAAGATGCTATATAGAGCTAAGCTATGCATGCCTCTCTTTGGCTGTCAGACCATTTAAACAACAGTCCTCAAGAAGCTGGAATTGCTCCAGAAGTTTCCTTTTTGGGAGAAGAAATGTATGAAACCTGGTACTAGTACACAGGAGGAACTTTTATCTATTCAAGAAAGATTTCACATCACTTTGAGAACTTGTCAGAACACCTGGCAAGTAAAACCTAAATGTAAGGAGTTCACATACCAAATAATTCTTTGGTCTCCTAAGTGTTTTGCCTTGGCAAGGACTGCTTAGTTATCCATACCTCTTGCCTTCTGTCTACTCCTGAGCATCACATAGAGTGTTAGGATTGTCAGAGTGCAGGCTCTGATGCTAGGCCCATGATATTTTCAAATGGTAGTGTCAATCTTGAAAAAAAAATAATTTCATGAATTTTGCTAGTACTTGTTACCCTCAAAACTAGAATGTTAGTGTTCTGTTGATAGAATCTAAGTGTTTTCTTCAATAAGGCTCTAGATAAGTGTCACATGCTAAATGGAGATTCATTTGGTCTTGTACAACAGTCTCTGTAACTCCACAGTGGCTTCATAAATCGTATGCACCCTTCTGTTTTCTCACCTTCCTGTTTGTACACAAAACTATATTCTTTATTTCCTGGTGGCTCATATACAAAACCAGGATTTGGTAATAACATATTTCCCCCCGCATCTGTCACCCTTTTAGTGCCCTTTATTTTAATAAGAATCAAAAAAGATTTCATTGAGTAAGTGCCAAATGTAACCTGGGTTCCATTGTTTCATGACAATGTGAAGACACAGTTTCTGTCACACATTTCAGTAGTGTGAACAGCAGCTTAGAACAACACTGCCTATGAGACTTCATTCGGCCAATGAAGGGCAAGAGCAAACTTCACGGCCATCGAGGTCTGTCCTTTTCCTACCTTCTTTCTTTGTACTGTCTTGCAAATCTCTGCTTACAGTGATGTTATGTTCAAGAAGTAAAACTAAAAAGATGACTTCTTTTTCAAGGTTTTAGACTCATTGCGGCAACAAAGAACGAAAACCACTCAAGAGATCAAAGAGTTGTTTAGCATCCTGAATTCAGATATTTTAATCCATGGCAAGTTGATTTATTCATTCTGGGCCTGGCAAGAGAACATGACGGAGGTGCTGCGGAGTTATGTATCACCTGACCATGTAGTTTATGCTCCTGAGAGACTGCAGGATACTCTTCCCCTACTGATTCTATCTTCTATCTTCACCATTCCATCTTTCTGCTAGGAGACAAGAAAGGGCTCTAGTAGCTTCCAATGGCCTTGAATTCTCTGATAGCTTCCTTTTAACTTACTATGCTTCAAGAATATTCAAATTCCTAAGGCCAGGACTCACTTTTTAACAATATGTGCTTTTCACAAGCCCTTAAACATGTAACTAATACTTGTTATTATTTACACTGTATTAAATATTTTTAAAAAATAGCAATTATTTTCCCATAGTATATTAAACGCAATAGCTTGGAGTGTTTAAATATGATTTTTTCACATGTATTTGACATATGGGGTATAGAAGACAGGAGATGTTTCGTGAGAAACTTGAGGGGTCGGGTTGGACAGAGCTATCTTTCACATGCTGTTACTTTGATTAATTTTCAAATGTATTTTTTTCCTTTCTTACTATTGGTCAAGCATATTCAAGGAAAACTTTCCAAGTTGTCTATATTTTTATATTTCCATTACCTTTTACATTTTCTCTCAAGGATCTGTGGGACAATGTTTTTATTTCAGCTGGCAGTCACTCATGAAGGGCAGTAAGCAGCACAAAGCCACTGTATAGACAGACATTCACTTTATACTTCGTAGGTTTAAGAAGAGCATGGATTAACACAGCCTGTCTTAAAGGGCACGGCATGATTATTTTTGATCTACCTTTTGGAGAATCTTAGAAACAATACCTATGGCTATGACTCTTTCCATCTGCATTTTAATGCATTATTTTCTCTCGCTGTAGAGTAAGTAAAGAATGTCTAGGTAAAGACCACTGACTTAGGGAAGAAACAGCAATTGCATAACAATGGAAAGGTGATTGCATAGATATGTCATAGTGCTATTATGTCATAGTGTCTATTACACAGTCCTTGACTCCATGCCACTGCTACTGTTTGTGATGCCGTAGTGAACTTGGAGTCAGAGATATGTCAAGAGATTCATTTTACTTCCTTTGTATGTGCCTATAGATGTCAAAGTGAAATTATCTAGTAAATAGAAATTCAATTTTCAACTTTTTGAAGAAACTCTATACTGTTTTCTATAACAGCAGTCACAAAATGTACCTCCAACAACCATGCACAGAATTTCTTTTTCTCAACTCTACTTCCTAAAATTCAAAAGTTAGCTTGCCTGAGATCTTAACTTTCATCAACATGGTCACTTAGAAATGTCCTTCTTGGAACAGTTCTGGTTGCATCATATAACTTTTGAGTTGTGTTTTCATTGTTATTTTTTTCAAAGTTGATTTGGTTCTAAATGTGGTTTCTCTAAGTATTCCAGGTTGGTCCTGGAGATAAGACACTGTTGTCATCGCTTTCTCTATGCCAGGACTAGAAGTGTTTTCATTTGGATTCCATTTCAATTTTTTTTCTGTTACCTCTTGATATTTGTATAGTGTGAATTTATTTAATCTCCATATATTACTAAAGACACAGATATTCCTATATTTCTATTTGTATAGCATTGACAACAGGAAGGATACCTCAGATAATTTCATTCTTAACTTTAACAAGCCGTGTCTTACACTCTAACATTTGATCTCTAATGGCGAATATTCTATAACACTCAGGAAGAATATTCATTCTGATGCTGCTGTATGGAATGTCCCATGTATAAGTCTCGTTGGTGAATATTGCTATTTGCACCTGATGCTTTTTTATTGATTTGATCCAGGGATGATACACCTGTAGAGACCCTACTATTGCCTACTTCGCTGTATTGCTGCCTGTTTCTCCATGGAGTTTTGGTGTCTGCATCATTGTTTAGACATTACATAATTGGGTACATTCTTTTGATATATTGATCCTCTGCAATGAGGAGCTGACTTTGTTCCTTGTACAATATTGACTAAAATTCTACTTTGTCTGATATTTATTTTGCCTATAATACTACCCTTTGATCACCAATTCTTCAGATGTGTTTTTCTACCCATTATCTTTCAATTTATGTCGCTAAAACTAAAGTAAACTTTAACAGGCAACATATTTGGAACTTTTTGACAGCTTGCTGTCTTTTTATTAGGGATTTATTAAGAGATTTGCATTTAAAGTAATTATTGATATAAGGACTTACTGTTTGGAAAGTTAATTTTTATGACTACAGCCTCTATATCATTTTCTTCTAATCTTGCTGCCTTGCACTGCGATTTGTAAAATTTTATTCTATCATACTTTGATAACTTTCTCTGTTTCTTTTGTATCTGTTCACGTCTTTGATGTTCATGGACTTATATGGGTACCATTATCTTTTTATTTTAAGCTAATATCAATTTGACTTTACTCAGGTAGCCAAAGTCTCCATGTCCCTCATCATACCTCATGCTATTAATGTCATATTTTGCTCATTTTTAATAATAATGTCATATTATTGTCATTTTTTCTCGCTGTGAAACAGTCCTGTCTGTCATGAACCTCGCTCTGTAGACCTCGAACTCACATAGATATGCCTGCCTCTGCCTCCTATGTGATGTGATTAAAAGTGTGTGCCATCTCTGCCTGGTTTAATATCAAATTTTATATCTTATTATTTTCTTTGCATTTCACAAATTGGTGCACACATTGGTTATTTCCCATACTGAGGACTGAAACCTGTACCCCACACCTACTAAACAAGAACTCTACCCATAACCTTTTGTTTGCCTTTTATACATGATTTAAAATGATTTCATTTCTTGCTAACATTGAGTTATTATAATTTAAATATATATTCACCATTACCAACCAGTGAGTTTCATACATCATTTATTCTTATGTTATTCACTTTAGCTTCAAGAATTCTCCTGGAATTTCTGTTAATGTAGGTCTAAAGTTGATGAGTTCCCTTAGCTCTTGGCTATTTCTGTGGAAATGGTCTTATGTTTCCTTAACTGCTTAAAGTAAACTTTATTGAAAAATCTTATTTGGCAGTTATTCTTGTTGGATTATATGCTTTCCTTACTTTGAAATAAGAAATCCCACTCCCTCCTTATTAGCTTTTGTGGAAGGGATTTTAATGCTGTGCTTTTAATAAGTCTATATTTTTACATATAATTATATATTTATACATATCATTTATATAATCATATAAATTACATGATTAATATATGAATTACATTTATACATGTATGTGTACATAAAATAAATTACAATTATTCTCACCCCAAATTTTCTTGTCTCCCTCCTACCTTTGTCATCTACATATGGGTCCTTTTCTAAATTCCTGTCTCTTTGTTTGACTTTGCTTTAAACCCACTGAGTTTAACAAAGAACTTTTGTTTGGAGAAAAGTATATAATTTGCCAATGATACCAATTATTTCACCAATTGCTACACATCTGAAGGTAATTAAATCCAATTCCTCCAATCCATCATTACCCAATAATTCTGCCTCATGAGTCCCTGTCCATCAGTCTAGCTATGGATAGAGCCACAGTAGTGCAGATCCAGTCAGACAAGCAAATTGCTATCAACTTATGATGGGAATAATTTTATCATGGCCAACAGAAAGCACGTCAAGCTTTCCATTCTTTCTTCCCTTTCCCATAAAATTCCCGAGCTTTAGGGAGAATAGCATAATTAATTCCTTTATGGATAATCATTCAACCACCTTTTATTCTTATTACTTTGATCAACCAATGTCATTGATTGTACAGAGAAGCTTCTTCAATTAATACTGAATGTGGCATTTGTATCTGGAAATAAACATATATATTTAGAAGGCAGCCTGACTCTGTAAATTTTTTTAAACAGCAATTCTAAGTCCTTCTTCTCCCCACTTAGGACTTATTACCTTCCCAGTCATCATGGGTATTTGTTTAGATTAAAAGTACCAGACATGAGTTTACTCTTGAAAAGAGGATTTCATATCTAATCAGAAAGCGATCGATTAACACCATGACAATATTTATCAATTTCAATGCATCAGGTATATCTTACCTAATATGTTCTCTTTGTAGTTCATATGTTCACAGCATTTCAGGTCCATTCTTTAGGATGTAAATATTTATCCAATTTTCTTACCATTTGTTGAAGATACTACCTTATCTTCAGTGTCGTTTTTTTTTTCATTTTTGTCATCCAGCAGGTGATAATAATTTCCGGGACCTATATCTTGGACTTCTGTTCTATTGTATTGACCTGCCTATATATTTGATGCCACTAGCATACTGTTTTTATTACTGTGGCTTTACCATATAACTTGACATGAGGTATAGTAATGGCAACAGCATGACTCTCTTAGCTCAATTTCACTTTGGTTATTTGATGTCTTTTGTGTTCCAATGTGAATTTTAAGATTGTCTCTCTATTTCTGTAAAGAAAACAATAGAAATTTTTATTGTAATTTTGTTGGTTTTGTAAGTGGGGTGGAATGGTTATTTTCAATATACTATTATCTTAATAATGGCATTCTTATATAGGAAGACTACTGATTTTGTTTTGTTAATTTTGTTTTATGTCACTTTGCTGTAAGTTTTTTTTAAATGTTTCTTTAATACAGCAAATATGGTTCCATATGTAATATTTTGTGTAATGCCATATGTACATCATTTGAAATACATATATCATTTACAAACAAGAATACATTGACTTCTATTCTTATTTGTATCTCTTTTATTTCTTTCTCTAATTTCTGGATTCAGCAAAGATGGTGAACACTATATCGAATAGCAGCTTAACACAGTAGGCAGATTTGCCTTGTTTCTAATTTTAACAAGATATTTGAGGTTTTCACCATTTATCACAATACTCTGTGACTATGGGATTTTTATATACTACATTTATTATGCAGAAGTATATTTCCAATGCATTTATGCATTTATTTTAAAAGTATTTTGTTGAGAATAGTTTCATTTGTGTTCATCAGAAATATTGGTCCTTGTTTTCTGTTTTCCATGGTGTCTTTGACTGGTTTTGGTATTTAAGAAATGATAAAAAAGGAGTTAGTGTGGATCGCGAGTAGCACACCAACAGAGGTGAAACGCCAACAGCAGGACAGGTATGAGGGCGCTCTCCACATAGCCTAAGACAGGGTGCCCTGTGATCTGCTTACTTTAATCCTGCTAGATGCCTTTTATTAGGAGCTCAGGACGGGCGACTGGCAGGATAATCCCCAACCAAGACAGGGCCCTGGGAACTAGGATGGGTAAGGGGGAAAAAAGCCGGTCCCCACCAGGAGTCATGGGCACCCTCTGTTCCCAGGAGAGGTGGATTTCTCACCACTCGAGAGGAGGGTCTCTCCTTGTCTCAGTCCCTTCTCCTTTGGTCGACACATGGTTGACTCGACTGGTGCTCTCCACAGGATACGCCTGCCTTGATGGGATGGGGGGGATCGTTGGGAGCCATTTCCCCCTAGAGATCATTGCAGGAACCATCGCCCTGGGGAGACTGCGGGGAACCCCACACCCATGGTTGTCGTGGTTTGCCCACACCCAGTTGAAGCTGTTAATGGAGAAAAATAAAAAATAAAATAAAATAAAAAAAATCTGAATTCCTAAAAGGTTTTTGGAATTTCATTTTCTATTTTATTTATGGAATAATTTGAGAGGCATTGATTGTAGTTCATGTTTAAAAGTACATTAGAATTTTGCTATGAACACATCATGACCTTAGATTATTTTAGTTGAGTGATAATTTTTGCTACTGCTCAATCTCCTTGTTGTATCTAGGCCTTTTAAATTTATTTCATCCTACTCTAGCCTTTATGTGTCAGAAGCAAATAGAAAACGGTGCATTTATTTTAATTTTTTTCAACATGGTGAAATGTAGGTTTATACAATGTTCCCTTATGCTTTTCTTAGTTTCTTTGGTATATCTTGTGTTGGCTCTTTTCTTCATTATGTTTTAATTTGAGTCCTTTTTCTTTTCTTTTTTTTTTATTAAAAATTTGTCTAAGAGTCTATCAATCTTGCTCATCTTCTCACAGTTCCTGGTTTTATTTATTCTTTGGACTTGGTTTCCATTTTTATTAACTTCTGTTCTTAATTGATGTTTCTTTCCATCTACCTATTTAGGATTACCTAATTCTTTCTAATTTTTCCAAAATCTTAATGTATATCAATAAGCTAATGGATTTTACTCTGACTTTTTAAAAATGTAGGCATTCAGAGATATACACTTTTCTCTTAATAACTTGTTGATTCCATCCTAGAAGCGCAGGGATGTTTTGCTTTCATTTTCATTTAGTTCTAGGAAGTTTGTTTTTTTAAAAAAAAAAAATCTGTTGATTTCTTCAGTGATTCCTCCATTGTTCATTAATTTATCTCCAGGAGTTGGTATACATTGAATAGTTTCCTTTTCAAGCTCTGCTTCCATATTGTCAGTAGAATTCCAGAAGTTATTTACTTTTTTATTTGTTTGCAGTGATTTTCTTTGTGTCTAAATAGGTGGTCTACTTTAGAGCTGGGCATTGGTGGCACATGCCTTTAATCTTAGCATTCGGGAGTCAGAGGCAAACAGACTTCTGTGAATTCAAGGCCAGCCTGCTCTACAAGAGCTAGTTCCAGGAAAGGCTCCAAAGCTACAGAGAAACCCTGTCTCCAAAACACAGAAAAAAAAATGAGATGGTCTACTTTAAAAAATTTTTCTTTGGCTGCTGAGAAGAATGTGTATGCTGCAGTTTGATGATAGAATATTCTTTAAGAATCTGTTAGGTCCATTAGACCTATAATACAATTTAATTCCTCTTTCTTAAAATAATTGACCTAAATGATATGTCCATTGGTCAAAACTGTGTATTGAAGTTACTCACATCTACATGTTTTTGAGATAAATCAATGGATTTATGTCAAATAGTATTTGTCTTACAGGGTTAGGGATTGTAAAGTTTCGTGTGTATATTTTTAGAACTACGGTAATATCATTGAGGCGGGTTGTTACCCTGGTCAGAATAAAGTGATCTTATGTGTTCTGATTAGCCTTGGATTGAGAAATGTCTCTTTTGGATATTACAGAAGAAATATCTGCTTTTTTTTCTTATTCTTATTTGTTTTTGGAAAAGTTCTTTCCTATCTATTTAGTTGCTTTCATTCCTTTGTTGAATATAACTGAATATTCTGGGCAATATCAAGAACTGGGAGGATGTGGTTATCTTAGCTGACAGTTTCAGGTTATTATTTCATTAATGTGTAGAAGTCACAAAAGCAGAAGGCATTGTATATCCATCCTTAAGAGAGCAAGGAACATATGCATGCTAGATTTCCACTCACTTTCTCTCTCTCTCTCTCTCTCTCTCTCTCTCTCTCTCTCTCTCTCTCTCTCTCTCTCTCTCTCTCCCTCTCTCTCTCCCTCTCCCTCTTCCTCTCTGGTTTCTTTCAAGACAAGGTTTCTCTGTAGCTTTGGTGCCTGTCCTGGAAATAGCTCTTGTAGACCAGGCGGGCCTCAAACTCACAGAGATCTGCTATGAGCCTCTGTTTCCCGAGTGCTGGGATTAAAGGTGTGTGCCACCACCACCCGGCTGCTATTTGATAACCCAAACAATGTTTTTTTTGGGGGAAGACTAAGGCTACCAATATTCAAAATTATTTTAGAAAGATACACTCAAGTTGCTGTTATATAGTTGATTTTGTTTTCATAGTCCTACTTTGTATAACAAATGGCAAATACTAATATATCTTTTTCCTATATCATCTTGAATATTTTTCTCTTTCAGTGTTAATTCATACTTCAGCTTTTTAACCTTTAATTTAGTCTAGCTTGCAATTGAAATTTATATAAATAGAATATCAAAAAATGAACTATTTTGCATTAGCTTATTTCACTCAATCTTGTGACTCTGACTTTCTATAAATCTATTGTCTGTACTGATTTTTATTGATAAATAATATTCCCTGAATATTCCTTGAATATGTGAATGTATCTGCATTTCTCTATCCTCTATGATAATTTCAATATGTAGTTTTTCTAGATAATAATTATTTGACTACTACTGTGAAAATTTATGTCATTATTTTTGGTGTTCAATGTATACATATTTCAAATATATCTCTTAAAGCATTATATAGTTCTTTTTGATAATTCCATGTGTATTATTTAAACTTCAAGGTTTAACCATTTATGTTGCCAATGAATGTATTTATTGGATAGTTAATATTTATTTTGAACTTGACTGGTCCTAGAACCTGCCAGGAGATAAACATCTGCAGTAGTTGGGAAAACAGACCCTGTACCTGGCTACCTGGCTTGGACAGCATAGTAGTCTTGACTTTGTAGAGAGGGGCATTGTTGAGCCAGTTCTGAGGGCATGAGAAAGGGAGAGAGAGAGAGAGAGATTTAGTATTGTCTCCCTCATCTGAGGTACGTGGGGGAACAAGGGAAGGTGGCCCTCCTCCTTGCCCCTACTGCCTCCAGCTGGAGAAGAAGCTAACCCTCCCATTTACCAGCTTTAGACCTCCCTCAGGAAAGAGGTCCCTCCCTGCAACATATCTGAGCAGCATGGTGGAACTGACCCTATTGGGGGTGTGGCAGGTGAGCTGGCCCCAAGAACATGTGAGTCGGATATCTCTTCCTGTCCCTCTTCTGTTATATGGTGGCATGGAAGGGGGAGAGATGTCCCCTATCCCTTCCTGTCATGCCTGTGGCAGGTGCAAGAGCAGGCCCTGCCTCTCTTCAACTGTAGCTCTCAGGAGATCAGGCCCTGCACTTGGCTACCACCACATGAGCAGCAAAGTACAGCACTCTTATTGAGTGTGGTGCAGGTGAAATGCCCTGAGAACATGAGTGTGGAAGTTTTGATCCCACACCTCATCTGCCTTATAGTGGTCTGGGTGAGGAAGAGATGCGCTCTTGCCCTACTTGTCTCTACCAGCTGCATCACTGATAAGAGAGGCCTCCGGACCTCTCCTGGGCAACAGGAGCTGATCCTGCTTGCTTAGGTGTGGGAAGCTGAGGACATGAAAGCAGAGGAACTGGTCCAGCCTCTTGCTCATCAACGCAAGGGGTAAACAAGTTGAGGTATTCCAGAGAGCTTACCCTGGTTCTGAGGATGGGGGAGAGCTGGTGAGCTAATCAACCCTGCTTCTTTCTACCCAGACCCAGAACTACGTTTATGGGTTGACTCATCCAAGCATCTAACCTATCTATAATCTGCTAGAGCATTTAAAGGAGTTGGTCTTGCCGACCCAAAGCTGCAGTATCTCCATGAGATAGGGCAAAAACAGAATATCCAAGTGTACCAGCAAGGGTCCAGTTTTGATAGCATAAAAGAAATCGGAGGCCTCCACCTAGACCAATGACTCTTTGCAATGAACACTTGCAAACAAAGGTACATGGATAAAAGGGTTTATTACTTGACTCACTGTGCCACACAATGACTTCCATGACAGGATCTTTCTTTCTTTCTTTCTTTCTTTCTTTCTTTCTTTCTTTCTTTCTTTCTTTCTTTCTTTCTTTCCTTTCTTTCTTTCTTTCTTTCTTTCTTTCTTTCTTTCTTTTCTTCCTTTCTTTCCTTCTTTCCTTCTTCCTTCCTTCCTTTCTTTCCTTCTTTCCTCCTTCCTTTCCTTTCTTCCTGCTTTCTTTCTTTCTTTGCTCATTTTTTTTATTAAATTTTATTTATTTTAGTTTTTTTTGGGGGGGAAGAGGTTGCCATAGCAGAGGGTGTGTATGAAGAGACTGGGAAATGAATGGGATCATGATGCATGAAGTATAAGGCACAAAGAATAAATATAAAGAAAAACTTTAAAAGTAGAAGGAATAGGTGAATATTGATAAAGCAGTGAAAAGATAATTAACCAATGACCTTTCTGGGAAACACAAATAAAAACATTGACCCATTTCCACTTTGAAGCACTGATAGGAGCTCTAGGTGTAAGCAGAGGAAGAATTGGGATAAAATGAAATGAAGTATACATAATAAAGCATTCCTGGGTTAGATATGGTCTGATTTTAGTTGTCTGTGGGTCCAACTAAGGAATTGTTGATTTTCAGAAAAAAAAGTTTCTAAGTGTCAGCTTTATGGACATTCCTTTATCTTACTTTTTAAACTTTTAAGTTTTGAACTAATATGAGAACTTTTAGTTCAAACCTCTTTGAATGCCCAATATCATTTTATCAGAGTTTTTTGTATAAATTTCCTGAAGACACCCCAAGTCTCACAGGCTAAATTTTCTTTAATATTTTACATTTCCTTCTTTTTCTTTTCTCCAATATTTCATAGCCTTTGAACTACTCTGTTTTGTCCTACTGGTGGTCAGTTCCTATTGTTATGAGAAGCTGCTTCCTCATTACCCTTTTAGGTAAACTCACAGATATGCTTATCTACATTTTCATAGCAATGTCTCCTAGAGCAGCAGTCACGCTGAGATGGAAATATTCATCAATTTCTATAGCAAAAAAGGAGAGTAACCAGGAGGAAAACAAGGAAACCAAACATATAAAAGCAAACCATTCAGTTTTACTAAAATGCATTCTGGAAATGTTTCTTATTACCCAAGATATAAAGGTAGACTTGTTTTCTTGTTTCTGGGTTATATAAACTAAAGTTAAGGCAATGTTCACTCGGTATGTGGGCAGTGTTTTATGGAGGCCTTCCTGTATCTCAGGACACAGAGAGCCTCTGAAGTGACCCTAGCTATTTTAACGTACTTAATAACAAGTTTTGTAATGATGTATTTTATTTATTTGGTGTTAGGATTAAAAATCACTCCAGTATTATATATGTTTTTAAATTTCACCTCATTTTCAAATTATTATCACCAAAGCCATGTTATATATGTTAATAAGAATCAGGCAACCAACACAACTGCTGTTATATTCATACTTTCCAACCCCCAGAAGCTTAACTCATCACTACTATGTAATATTTGAGGTAAAATTACTTAAACCACATGGATGTGCTTAGCTACAAAACACTTAGAAATTACACTCCTTTAAACTCTCCTCACTGACTGACTTCTCATTATATTTTCATTGAGTGAGTAGTCCCCATATTCTTCTGAAGAACACTTCTTCCAGAAATCAGGCAATCTGCTGCCAGCCCAAGAAACTTATTCAGCCTTACATATCTCAAAGAAGAAACTTGTACCTTCAAGTTACTAATTTCTTGGCATGTGTATAGATGTGTTGTTTGTTTGTATGTTTGTCTCTGGTGCTCAGGATCGAAGCTGAAGTCTTGTGTGTGGTAGGCAAGTATTTTAGAATAAAAGCCAGACTCTGGTATGTGACTGTAATATGCTCTCTCTCTCTCTCTCCCCTGTTTAAGAACTAATTTCAGGAAAACCGTCCTATGGTTCACACTGGATCATCTCCTTGATTCTTAAAATAAGAAGCTTGCTGTAAGATAAAACTCCAGTCCTGCAGCTTCACAGATGAGGTCATTGAGAATGGGGTCCCACTAACAGCCCATTTTTAGAATCAGAAAAATACAGCTATGGTCTTCAGAAAAAAAGAGATTCAAAAAACTCAGTTGATAAAATGATCATCCTCACTAAAAGAGGGAGGGCAGTAGTCAGTATAGACCAGACCTGAAAACTTGGATTCTTATATTCAAAAAAGGGAACTCAAAATTTCCTCTTCTATTTACTTCTTATGTACTCAAATCATGATGACATGATTTGAGCATCCTTTACTTTGCATTTTCTCATTCACAACATCATAGTAGTATTATTTATTCCATAAATTTGTCAGAACATATCATGTGATGCAGTAAATTGCAGGTTTCATGAATATGAAGTAGCTATAATCCAGCTGCTTCAGTGTCTCAGAGGAACACAAAACTGAGATGGAACAAAACAAATAACTCTCTACTTTTAGAAATCTCAAAAGGGGGGGGGCTTTGTCAAAATTCATCCTTTGGAAGGCCTATGTCCAACACTAATGAGATTTTTTTCAGTGTTGTTTCATTACCACAAAATAAGTGATAGCTTCCTGAACACAAATTAGTCAATTTTCATAAATGTAGCTGAGTTCCAGAACACAGGTATATCCCCTCAGCAACAGTCATGATGTGTGTTACTTTTAATTCAACTTGAACAGTTACTGGAATGAGAAACATTCTGACTAGAAAGGCAACACACTTTAGTTTCACAAAGAGAGATGGCAGAGTCTGCCAGATAACAGACATTTTTTGGAATTAAATTCTAAGATCCAAGTAAGAAAGACCATTAGTAACCCAAGTCCAACGTTTTTTTTTTAATTTCTCTTCCTTGAAATTTTAGCATGGAACAGAAGATTTTAATAGTCTAAGTTCTCTCTCTCTCTCTCTCTCTCTCTCTCTCTCTCTCTCTCTCTCTCTCTCTCTCTGCTGTTGTGTATGGTTTCACCTTAGGTCTCTGGGGTGAGTCTCAAATTAAATCAAGCAAGCATAGGCTGACTATTCCTAAGTTCTGTACTATCATTGCCCCAGCACATATTAAAGCATCTTCCTGTCTCTGACCCAGCACTAGGGACTTTCCTGGCTCCTTTAACATTCACATGTCCTGGAGAAACATTCCCCAAATGTTAATAATTTTTAATAGAGTCAGGTTCTTTTTGATTTCCGGTTTTCAATCAAATAAACCCTATTACTCATTTATGTTTACAAATACTTTGAAAAACAGCTAACACTGCTGTATTTCAAGTTGTATTTATTTAATGTAACTTGTACAGATAGCATAGGATAAGATAATAAAGGATTATGGTATATATTTTTCAGTTTCCTGTCACTGTGAAAAGTACTTTAAGTCCATCAAGTTGAAAGATTAAAGGTTTAGTTTGACTTATTGTTTCAGAGACTTTAGTCTATGGTTCACTGGCTCCATCTTGTTAAGCCAATGAAGAAACAACAAAAATATAGACCCAATTTCTCTGATGAATATAGATTCAAAACTACTTGAAAACCAAATTCATGAACTCTTTAGAAAATCCTTTATCAGACTGAGTTTCATTCCGGGATGGAAGATTGGGTTAACATATGCAAATTAAAAAGGCTGTACACCATGAAAATAACTTGGTCAGAAATCACGAGATCATTTCAACAGATGCCTAAAAGCCACTTAAGGTAGTTTAGCATTGCTTTTTGACAAAAATCCAAATTTACTAGTTATAGAAATAATATGCCACAACCCACTAAAGGCTGTGTATGGCAAAGAAATAAGAAACATCATAGTAAATGGTAGGAAATTGAGAGTATTTCCTCTAAAATCTTCACTGAAACAAGGGTGTCCATACTCTGCATCCTTACTCAATACCGTACTAAAGATCTCAGCTACAGCAACAACATAAGAGAGAGAATAGACGAATGAAAACATGGAAGGAAGAAACCACATTGTTCCTATTTGTAGATTATAGGAGTCTATACTTCCTCAACTTTGTGTGTGGTCCAAGCAACAAGACTTACAAAGGAAACTGCAGGGGACTTATTATTTGCATGACCTTTTTTCCATCCAAATCCACACAACTATTCAAATGAGGTCAATTTAAAATGGCTTCCAGCTTTCAGGAATACTTCCTTATATATAAAATGCTGCTAATGAGTTTTCCAAACACCTTTCTGCTAAGTCATGTTAGGTAGTTGGGTCTTTGGGAGGTGATTAATTCTAAAGTGTTGAGTCCTTGTGAATATGATGAATTCCTTTGTAAAGACACTCCTTAGAGATTTCTCATTTTATCATGTGAGGAGTTATCTGGGTGAAACCCAGAAGGGGCCCTCTGGCCTGGTGCTGACTATGCTGACAACTGGATCTCTGATTGAACAATCAAGGATTTTATGTAATATGTTTCCAGTTTTCATTAATCTCTAATCTATGTGGCTTTTTTTCATAGAAACTGAGTCTAAATAAGACACATACTCCCACTTCATGTCTAAGTTTTCTATAAGTTAAGATAATATCTAAATAAATAATGTCTTATTTTCTTCATCAAAATTACAACCTTTGGAACAAAATACAGTAATATTGCCTAAGATACAGTATTTTAAGGCTAAATATTAGTGAAATCTTTAAAAACGGCTATATTATTGCTTAGACTAGAATCTTTACAGTGAGCTGACAATGACTAAATGTGTTTTAATTAAACAAAGACATTGAGAAATCATATGACTTTATCTGTAACCTACCAAATTTATTTCTTGTCTTAACTTCAATTAGTTCACTAATTAAATCATTTTAATTAAAATGTTCACATAATTTCTTTGATATTGTCAGTAATGATCTAAAAATTCAAGATATAAGTATAATTATACCTAAAGTTAAAAGGATAAAACACACAGAAAGTATACATACACTGTAAAACATAAAATTTGAAGAAAAAGTAAAAAAGACACTTAAGGTCATGTTCAACCTCCTTAGCAATCAGGGAAATGCAAATCAAAACAACTTTGAGATACCATCTTACACCTGTCAGAATGGCTAGAATCAAAAACATCAATGATAGCCTTTGCTGGAGTGGATGTGGAGTAGGAGAAACACTCATCCATTGATTGGTGCTAACGCAAACTTGTGCAACCACTTTGGAAAGCAGTGTGGCTGTTTCTCAGGAAATTCGGGACCAACCTACCTCAGGATCTAGCAATACCACTCTTGGGAATATACCCAAGAGATGCTCTATCATACTAGAAAAGCATTTGTTCAACTATGTTCATAGCAGCATTATTTGTAATAGCCAGAACCTGGAAACAACCTAGATACCCCTCAACATTTTCTAATATGAATTTTTTAAAAGTTAAAATGCAGACATTTGTTAATACAAAGTGACCAGATTTTTTAATTACAAATAAGCAACAAAATTATAGAAAGCAAGGCTACTAGGTGAGAAGAATGATGAGTATACCAGATGAATGCAGAGTTTCTGGTATGCACACCTAGACAAACGGTGCAGAGTCCATGCATAACCGGGATTGATGAGTCTGGAGCAAAACAAAGTGGTTACACAGTCACATTACAGTACTGGGGTAAAGGGAGAATTTCACCTGGGGAGCCTCATTGATCTACTGGGAACCTTCTTCTTCATCCAGTCCACATGGGACAGAACAACAAACACTTGCTGAGATGAAGTTACAGCCAATCAGCTCAACACACCAGCACTAGTATCTTATCTCAGGGATGCAGCAACTGCAGACTGATGACTTTTCCTGAGTTCCTGTGATTAGACAGGGGCTGCAGCACAGTGATGCTGCCCAGCAGCAACACAACAGAGGACAGCAGTCCTACTGCCAGCTCAGAAAGCAAACAGACAACTTGGAGGATATGGGGCCAATTGGGTCAATACATCTTGCATGCTTGTATGAAATTCTTAAATAATCATGAAGATTTATTAAAAGCCTCAAAATCCAAAATATTGTTCTAATAATTATATATCCCTCTTTTGAGATTCTCATTAGGCCAGAAACTGTCTACTCAGGAGGCCTGGGAAGAATCATTACAGAAGGGAGTGGTTGGGAGACGAGCTTCTCTGACAACTATCACCACTTCCTGATTGAAAGTCAGGGCCGATGAAAGCTATAAGGAATAAGTGTTTCAAAAATCCTATGATGGTGACGGTATGATCCAGGTAATAAAATGCTTTAATAGAGATATATAGGTAGATGGATGGACTCACGGATGATAGATAAATCTCAAAGCTTGTCATTTACAAAACTTCAAATACATGCAGGTATTATATGTTAAATATACTTCACTTTATGTTGTATAAACTGCACTATTGTCTTTTTTTAGTCTTCTGGAAGAAGAAGCACCTTCATGTGCTCTGAGACATTTATCTTTGTACCTGTGGTATAGAAGAAAATGTAGATTTCTGTAACAGAAGTGTCTCTTTGCTACCATGAACAGCAGCCTGCCCCTTGACTTCCTCCTGTGTTGAGATACTAAAATAGGAGACACAGCAAAAGAATACTCTGCTGTGCTGGGAACTAATCACATACATTCTACAGGCTTCTGGGGCATGTCTGCTTTCTGAAGTGATACCTGGTAAGGCCATTTATTTGACTGTTTTTTTCCAACTTTCTCCACTAATTCTGTTCTGTCCACACCTGACGTCCAGGGTTTCTTTCAACATCATCCACCACGTAATGACAAGAGAAAGATTCTCTGAGGTGCTGACACTCTCATTAGCAGACAAATGGCCCTGAGCACAGGCACCTGTGTGTCACTGGAGAGCCAGTGATACAGGCCATGCGTTCCACTGATTCCGCTTCATGTGTGTTTATGATACCAAAGCAGGAACACAGGAGGTGTGATATGGGCAGGCCTCTCTTCCACATGTGGACGTTTATAAATCAGAGCAGGTCCAATCACACACAAGTCTCTGAGCTTCTTTTCATTTAGGAAGGCTGCTGTTGGAAAACTAGTGAGCATCAAGCTCTCTCACCTGGATAGTCTCGAGACTAAGAGCAGCAGGGCTGGCTTTTTCCAGCAGTGTATTACCGTGGTGGAACTAAAATATCCCTCGCCCACCATGAAGACTTATTTTTAGATCATTACTCAAAATTATCCAAATAATGTGGTTTTCTTTTAAAAACATGATTTCACATAGCGTACCCGTTTACATGGTACCACTAACAAGAGATCCTGAGAGCTGCTTCCTGATTAAAGAAATCCATTTCTGGACCCTCAGAGGAACGCAATTATGCATATTTATGTAAATCAAATGCAAATCGCCTTGAAAATAAAGTGTGCAAATGATAAGAGCAATGCTCCCAAGCTGTGACTTGTCAGTCTGAAGCTGTTTAGTGGGAAAGGATGCAAACCCCAGTGTAAACGGAAGCAGAATTATGGAGGAGAAATTGCTCCGACACTATGTTTGGAAATAATTAGATTTGAAGCAGATAAGGAGTCTTTGCCTCTTACAGGATCAGAATGTCTCTCTAGTTATCCTGAATACTAAGGAAAATAACCAAGTCAAGGTGGCTTTGAGCATTTAGAGTGAGCATGAATCTGTTATTAATGAACCTTTCCTTTTATGCCAGTTATGGGCCATACCATCCCTGCTGTTGTTGTCATCTTTTTGAGTCTCAATTTCCCCATCTGTAGCACTGTGAAGTGAATTCATCTGCAGAGCCTGGACCTGGACGACTAAATACTTTCATATGTAGTCAACAGTTCCTACTTGTAGCTTTCTCCTCTTAAATCTATTGCAAGACTTAACTAGCATTGTCAATTGTTTATGCAAACCTAGGCAAGAGATCCACACTGTTAGCAGTACTGTAAATAGATATGTGGGGACTGCCAAAATGTTTGAGGAAGCCTTCACAGACAAACAACAGAGTGAACAGGATTCAGGGGACAAATTAGAGCTGCAAATCTGGAAATGAGTTCTCCTAGCCTGCGAGGGACAAGGACAACGCCAGAAGAAGGCAATCAAAGGGGCTTTCTGTTTTCATAGTCATACTGAATTCACAACTGTTGAGCCCATGACATTATTTCATTATTCTTCCTTTTGTGGATATCCCCTGTGTTGAGGTTTAGTCAGGAGGAACCCACTAAAGCTTGTAGCTGGGTGGACAGGATGGTGTAGGAGGAACCAGTCCATGTGAACGCAAAGCTTTAGGACACATCAACCCCCATCATACAGGGAGTGAAAAATATAAATGAAAAACTATCTTATCTATAAGGACATGGTCTTTTGAGTCTAGAACTGGCCTGTCATTTGCAAACTACGCCTTTCCCTGTACAGCTCACTCTCCCAATTAGTGTTTCTGGTAATTACTAATTTATTAATTGTTTTACAAACATGAATCTGGAGTCTTGAATCCACTGACATGTAGGCCCATTCAAGGACCTGAGAAATAGACACACACACACTGACAAAGGAGTTAGAAGATTTTTCAGACAGTTTAATCAGTCAAGTATATCAGTTGTAGAAATTACATGTAATGATGGATCTCAACCTGAGCAACTTTGCTCAAACCTCTCCCTGTGTTCCAAGAGGCATTATATCTAAAGACACATTTATTGTCCTGGCCAACCATACTATGAAACTTCTCAAAGTGCACAGGGCTTCACCAATAGCAAAGACCAACTTAGCTAGCCCCATATGTTAATTGTGTCAAGGTTGAGATTTGGTGATCTGTAAGAAAAAAGAGTTATCTGAGATTCTTGGAAACTTTCACATACCCTAAAATAAAGGATAAGAAAGCAGGAAGAATATTAAACTTAAAAATTAAACACAAAATAGTAAGAAAGGGTCCCAGAGAGGAGGAGGGAAAAGGACTTGATGTGGAAAGATAAGAGAATAGATGTAATATAAAAAAGATAACAGAAGGCATGTAATGAGGAGTGAAGAGAATGCTGGAAGTTAAAGGCTTAAGGGAAAATGTAGGTGAAGACACGGCAAAGAGAAAAGATTGGGTAGATTAACCAAAACAGTGGGTATTTGGAACAAATAAACAAGAATTTTCATAGAAACCTTCTACTTTGTAAATTTATTATTTTTTATTTCAAAGGGGCCTGGGTGGGAGGATGGGTGGTTGACCAGGCTTACCCTGTATGGGTCATTAATGCTTGCCCTAGAGATTATGGATTATTAGGGAAATATCCTAATGCCAATCATAAGACATTTCATTACAACTTTCTGGTCAATCAATGGCAGCACAGAGCTCCAAATCATCACAAGCTACTCCATTGATCATGCATGACTATTGTAACTATTTGTTAATTCCTTATAGCTAAAGATACCACACTCTAACATTCCATGATAGAGCAAAATACATGTGAAACTGACTAGAAAATAAACCTTCACTAATAGCAAGCCTTTATAGTGCTTAATGGTATTATGCAGGCTTAGGAGGGATAAAGGTATCTATGGTCATAATAACAGCTGTACCCTAGAAGCGGTAAAGTCTACCTGCCTGGCAAGATATAGCAAGATTTGATTATGAACACGGAAGGCCCCTTTGATTGTTTTCTTCTTGTGTTGTGTTTGTCCCTTGCAAGCTGGGAGAAATCATTTCCAGATTTAAAGCTCCGATTTTTCCTCCTAAATCTGCTAGGAGCCTGTTCATTCTGTTGACTGTGAATATTTCCTCAGAGATTATGGCAGTCCCTATGTTTCTATCTACAGTACTGTTAGCAGTGTGGATCTCTTGCATATGTCTGTATAAGCAATCAACAGTACTAGTGCAATGGTGATGGGTGTGGGGCAACTGTGTACTTTCTGGCTCAATTTGAAGCCTGATCAACAGGAAATAATTCATGACTGGTACTATAAATGTGGTTAAAAATGAAACAAAACAACCCAATGGCTTGGGAGTATGTAGTCCCTAAAGAGTAGCTACAGTGAATAGATAGATGCTAGAGAGAGGTAGACTTTTTTTTTTGATCAGGAGATGAGGCCATTAATATATTTACCATGATAAAATGTGCCTAAGGATTGGCCCACACTGATGAGTTTATAGGTTGCAGTAATTGAACTTTGTGAGGTTGAATAATATGTAAAGGGACAGGAGGAAAAGGAGGAGAAATAATGATGATGATAATGATGATGATGATGATGATGAGGAGGAGGAGGAGGAGGAGGAGGAGGAAACAACAAAGATGATGATACATGAAGTTGGAAGGACATATTAGGTGTGAGTGAGGGTAATTTGAGTAGGGGAACTCCTGTAGATATAATCAAAACATTGTTTACAGGAATAAAAATGATTAAACAATAGATAATGGAATCTAATATAATTTAAGTTTCGTTTTTAATGGTTGGATAAAACTCCAAAACTTCAATGACTAAAAAGTACCTTTTACTCTTGTGACAGCTGGTATGCTCATAACTAGGCATTTAACTCACTCTTACAGTTCTTGTAGAAAATGTCGGACTGTTTAAAGAGTTAGGAAAAAGCCTGACCAGTCAGAAAATAGCATTTCTGAAGGGTCAGAAGCCCTACAAAACACTCTTGACTGCATCAGCCAGTATAAAAAGTGAGTTTCAGGCAAGATAGAGTCAAGTCATATGAGTGATCATAGCCATTTCAAACTATTTGAAATCAATACATTTTTCTTAGTTGAACTTTCATGGCTCTTTGTTATCAATAAAGCACCAAAATTTTATCCATCTCTCTGGTACTTAATTCATTTTACTGGAAGGCTCAATTTCCTTTTAGAGGGTCTCACTTCTCTGTTCACATAGCTCTGTCCTCACTCATCTTACATGAAGTCTATGAATGAAGCTATAGTCTTCTTTCCTAGCCCATTTGCCTCGGTCCTGGTCCCCAATGGGCACTTGGGCCCTGACTGTGTAAGAATGTGAATATAGTCTCCTATTAATCACATGAAATTCATCTCTGTAGGCTTTTTCAAACAAATTTATTCTTCTTTAAATTATTATTTAATTAAAAGGGATCTTTGAAGCTGGATTCTCAGATTACCCTTTGAAGGGCACTTATTTTTTGACAAAGCAGTGTGACTGTACAAGACAATGCAAGGTTCCTGTATCTTCTATTCTTGCTGAAGCCATTTCATATTTAGCTAAGATTTGTACTCCTTTGTAGGAGGAGTTTGTCCCGGCCACTCAGAACCAAAATAACCACACAGAAACTATATTAATCAAAACATTACTTGTCCCACTAGCTCTAGTTTCTTATTGGCTGACTATTATATTTATTTAACCCATTTCTATTAATCTGTATATCATCAAGGGGCAGTGGCTTACTGGCAAAGATTCGCCATGTCTGACTCTGGCAAATCCATTGCATCTGACTCTGCCCTTTTTTTTTCCTACCTGCCTACCTAAGTTCTGCCCTATCAATAGTCCAAAGCAATTTCTTTATTCATTAATGGTAATCTCAGCACACAGAGGGGACTCCCACATCACTCCTTGGTGGAGAAGCTCCCATGGACATTACAAACTCTATTCTAGGAACCCAAGGTCAACTTCTCTTAGCTTCTGCTAAATTGACTACTGTGCAAGCTTCCTCTACCAGATAACTGTTTATCTTAGCTTCTGATACATTGCTTGCTTACATGAAGCTACCCTGTAATTGTCAAGTAAGATTCCAACACATGGTTTCTGCTTTCAAAAACACTTGCCTTGTATTCTCAGTACTCTACTTAGGACCTGAATACTGGAGTGTAGTCCCAGTAGACTGGTACAAAGAGTTTCAATTGGTTATCAACTATGTCTTGCTGATTATTTCTGGTGCATTCACCCTAAACAGTAACACTACTGGAAATCACAGCATGACTTTGCTTTTAAAACATTTGAAAGGCATCTTCAAAAATTACCAGAAATAAGTCATACCTTTTCTCACAGGCTCATTTTAATTTTTTCTTATTTCTTCACACATCTATGTCATACCTACATTATTTGGAGGAAATAAACACTTTTAAAAGGATGAATAGAATTCATTTCTGAGTGACAGTTTTCAAATTTCTATGGTCATGTAAAAGTATTTCTAAAGTAGGTAATGATCATATTATTTTCTAGCAGAATATCTTATATAAAATCTCATTGAACAACACACTTTAAAAAAAAGGTCCTGGGAGCCCACATGCCAATCTAAGCAGAGAAATGGATAGGCTAACATCCTATTTTCACCTTTTTCTTGTCTCCAAATCCATCCCCCTAAGCCTCATCCCAAGCTCCACAGCAAACCATGTGCTGCATCCTCCCTCCTTCCCTACCTCTTCTCCAGTGGCTCACACAGATCCTTCCCTCCAAAGTCCCTCATGACTCATTGCTTCATCCAAGACCTTAACTCCAGCAGACATTCACTGAGAATCTACCAGCGAAGCAGGTAGGCAAAGTGGAGATCTTTACCTCTTCCTCTTCTCAAAATCCCCAAGTCTCATGACCACCTGCTGGGGCATCCACTTCCTCTTCACTCCATCTCCCCTTAATCTCACAGATCTTCTCTAAATATCTCTTCCCCCACTCACTGCTTAATCCACACCCCACATAAGCTGGCAGGTTTTAGGAACTCACAAACCATTTCTGCTAAGAGTAGATCTTCACTTCTCTCTCTCTCCATTTCACCAAGTTCAAAGCCTAATTCTTACCCTGAATTGTGGGGCTAGGTGAAGTCTTCTGCTGTGGGCCCTCAGAACTCTCTACCACCATTAAAGGGAATTAAACAGATTGTGGTGAACAACCTAATTCTATCATTCTAGTAGACACCCTCAGCCCCCACTGAAGCCATTTCCATTACTAACCATGGGCTTTCAAACACATAGAAACAAATTTTACCTGAAATGTCAGTGGCTATACCTATCAAAATCCCAGAAGCATTTCAGAACAGGAAACACACAGTCATTAGCCTCTCCTAAGAAACAGAAAGCAACATAAACCAAGAAAAAAACCCACCAACAAAAATAAGACTAGATATTAATATTTATAATGACAATCTTTCCAAAGTCATATGCCTAAATCCAGTGTAAAATTACAATCAACAACAGCCTTGACAATACTTCTCCCTGGAAGCCAAAACCTTACCACAACAAGCCCTGAGATGCAGGAGGCAGCTTGCTTGTCCATCCTACTTTTCAGTTCCTGGTCACTCAGCAAACTTAACTATGAAATAACCACATAGAAATTGTATTAATTAAATCACTGCTTGGCCGATTATCTCTAGCCTCTTATTGGCTAACTCTCACATCTTGATTTAACACATTTCTATTAATCTGTATACTGCCACGTAGCAGTGGCTTACCAGCACAAGAATCAGCATGTCTGATTCAGTGGCATCTCCATAGCATCTCTCTAACTCTGCTTTCTTCCTCCCAGAATTCAGTTCCATCTTTCCTGCCTACCTAAGTTCTGCCCTATTAGCAGGCCAGAGGAAGTTTCTTTATTCATTAACAAATGAAAGCTGCACATGGACAGAAGGACCTCCCAAACCACCCCTGTGTATTGCAGTATAGTTGAAGTACAGAATAATGGATAAAATAAAATGGTACACAGTAAGGTATTACTCAACTATCTAAAAACAAACAAAAAAAGATGACAACATGAAATTTTCAGACAAGTGTATGGAATGAGAATAAAAGCATCCTGAGTGAGGCAATCCAGATCTAAAAAGGTAAATATGGTATGTATTCACTTATATGTTGATATTAGTCATCAAGTAAATGATAACCAAGCTATAATCCATAGACCCAGAGAGTTTAGGTATATAAAGAAAGGTCTAGCATGAATACAGGGATCTCAATTTGATGGGGAAATACAATGAGTTTATCATGTACTGGGAACAGGTAAAGATGGGAATGGAACGATCAGGTGAAGAGAAGGAGGGAAATAGGGGAGAGGTATGGAATGCTGGGAGAAACAGCTGGAAATGGTGCACAGTTGAGAGATGATATGGAAACCTTGTACAATGGAAAATTCTTAAAACGTATGAACATTATCCTAATGAGGTCTCAAATAATGGAGGATAAGAAACCTAAACCTGCATCTCTTATGACCAAACTAGGCTCCCAGTAGAGAGAAGAAGTTGTATTCAATTCAATTGTTGGCCAAAGTGGTCCCATGGAAATTCTTAAACAACCCAGGCCGTTACAGAGATTTTGCTGAGATGCTCTTGGTAAACTGTCATTGTTGAGGACAACACTCATACAACTAATTAAACATGAAAAAGTCCAGTTGGTAGTACCATGGAACAATGCCCCTATATTCTAGTGCCTTTAGTGCAGGAAAGTACTTTTTTTAGGCTAGCAAAAGAGAAGCATAAACACCAACTCAGTAGATCAAACTTTTGATCTACAATCTGTACTGCTTGCAAATATGATAGTGCAACAGTGGAACAGAACTTGTGAGAGAAGCCAACAATAGCTAATTTGACTTAAGGCCCACTCCAGGAAACAAAAGCTATACCTTAAAGTGTTCAATGAAGAATCAAAGACCAGAAAGTCCAGGGACCTTGAGAAAAAAATCTCTACTAGTATAAAAAAAGAAAAGAAAAAAAAAGTATCAAAAATGACTCCTACTGATGTTGCATTAGACTTATAGATTAGTGCCTTATTCAGTCATCATCAGATTAGCTTCCTCCAGCACTGGCGAGAACAGATGCAGAGACCTTATAGAGAGAGTGTGTCTAAATGGGACCTCCCCATCAAATCTCTCTCATCAGAGCTCAGGGTTTTCCATGAAAGAGGAGTTCGAAATAGGGTAAGAGCCAGAGAGATGGGGGATACCAGAACAAGGCTCACTAAATCAACTAAGCAAGGTATATATGAACTCACAGAGATTGAAGAAGCAACCACAGAGCCTTTATTGGTCTGTATCAGATCCATTGTGTATATCTTATAACTTTTAGCTTAGCATTTGTATGGGACTCCTGAATGTGGGAAAGAGTGTGCCTTTGATTCTTGTGCCTGCTCTTGGGACTCTTTACTGTCTATTGAGTTGTCTTATTCAACTTTTATATGACGGCTTTTACTTATTTTATTATATTTTATTTTGTCATATTTGGTTGTTATCTCTTTGGGACCTGTCATTTTCTAGTTAGGGACTGAAAGGGAGTGTGTTTGGAGTGGATTGGAACTGGGGAAGAACTGGGAAGAGCAGAAGAAGGGAAATCTATAATCAGTAGATATTTTATGAGAAAAGAATCCATTTTCAAATAACAGGAAAATATCTTGAAGGAATTTGACAATTTGATATGTTTTATGAACTATCAGTGACCGCACAAGCCTCATGGCCTGCTGGAACATGATGATTCATGCAAGGTGATGAATGAAATTGAAGAATACCTGCAAGGTGCTGGCTCAAAACCTTACAGAGTTTGATCTTTGATTTTATTTTTCTTATATATTTAATAACAGTGAAACTTTGAAAACAGGCTTCCATGTGACAATTATCACAACAAAGCTTTAGACATAGCTACATAGAAACTCCCTAGAAAAGTAACAAATTACCTCAGCATTTACAATAAGAATGAGTTTTATTTTCTGAGGGTCCCATTTATTAATTGTTGCTCTCAGTGTCTGTGCTATATGTTCAAGTGTACATCCCACTTTCTTTTCTATGAGGTTCAGTGTGGTTGGTTTTATGTTGAGGTCTTGGATCCATTTGGATTTCAGCTTTGTGCAAGGCAATAAATATAAATCTATTTTCATTCTTCTACATATTGATATCCAGTTATACCAGCACCATTTGTTTAATATGCTTCCTTTTTTCCATTTTATATTTTTTTCTTTTTTCAAAAATCAGGTGTTTGAAGGTGTGTGGATTAATATCCGGGTCCTCAATTGAGTTCCACTGGTCCTCCTGACTGTTTTTATGCCAATGCCAGGCTGTTTTCAGTACTGTATCTCTGTAGTACACTTTGTAGGATTGTAGTGCCTCCAGAAGTTCCTTTATTATACAGGAATGTTTTGGATATTCTGTTTCTTTTGTGTTTCCATACAAAGTTGAATATTGTTCTTTCAAAGTCTGTAAAGAATTTTGCTGGGATTTTGATGGACATTGCATTGAATCATTAGATTGCTTTTGAGAAGCTTCTATAAAGCAAAGAACACAGTCAACAAGACAAAACAGCAAAATGGGAAAAGATCTTCACCAACCCCACATCAAACAGAGGGATGATCTCCAAACTATACAAAGAACTCAAGAAACTGGTCATCAAAAGAACAAATTATCTAATAAAAATGTGGTATAGACATAAGCAGAGAACTCTTAACAGGTGAATCTAAAATGGCTGGAAGACAATTACAGAAATGCTCAAAATCCTAAGTCATCAAAAAAATAAAAATCAAAACAACACTGAGAATAGCCGTAAGGATAAAAAAAAAAAAAAACACTGATGACAGCTTATGCTAGAAAGAATGTGGGGTAAAGAAAACACTCCTGCATTGCTGGTTGGAGTGCACACTGGTACAGCAGCTTTGGAAATAAGTATGACGGTTTCTCAGAAAATTAGGAAACAACCTACCCCAAGAACCAGAAAAACCTCTTTTGGGTATATACCTAAAGGATCCTAAATCATACCACAAGAACATGTGCTCAGCTATGTACACAGAAGCATTTTTTGTCACAGCTAGAACCTGGAACAAAACCTAAATGTACCTCAACCAAAGAATGGATAAAGAAGATATAGTGCATTTTCACAATGGAGTACTACACAGCGGAAAAAATGACATCTTGAAATTTTCAGGCAAATGAATGCATCAAGAAAACATTATATTGAGTGAGGTAACCCAGACCCAGAAAGACAAATATATATACTCACTCATAAGTGGCTTTTAAACATGAAGCAACAAAAAACCAGCCTACAATTCATAATCCCAGAGAACCTAGACAACAAAGAAGACCCTAAGAGAGACATAAGTGAATCTGATCTCCATGGTAAGTAGAAAAGGCCAAGAGTATATTTGGAGCATGGGGATCATGATAGAGGGTAGAAGTAGTGGGAAGAGGAAAGGAGGGGAGCAGAGAAAAATATATAGCTCAATAAAACAATAAAAATATAAATGAGTATTATTGAATGATAAACAGTGCTCATGGCAAGTGTCTAAGGAGGAAGAAATTATAATAAGCATATAGATAGATTCTATTGATGAAAGATGTCAAGTACATTGGACCTTTTTCATAAGGACAGGTACTATTCACTGACAGACAAAGTTCATGCTGGTGAGGATATGGGATAAGAGGAACACTCATCCATTGTTGGTGGAGGATAAACTCAAGCAGCTACTATGGAAATCAGTGTTGCAGTTCCTCAGGAACATGTGAGTTGACCTAACTCAAGATTCAGCTATACCACTCTTGTATTAACAAAAAGGACACTTCATTGTGCTCCAGGCCATGTTTACTGCTGACATTTTCATAATATACGATAATTGGAAACAACATAGATGTCCTTCAACAGAAGAATTGATGAAGAAAATATGGTATATTTACATTAGAGAGTATTGTTCAGTCATGAAATATATGAAATTCTAGGTAAATGAATAAAACTAAAAAAGAATTATCTTGCATAAAGCATCTCAGATACAGAAAGACAAATATGATATGTATTTATTTACTTGTGGATATTAGCTATTAAGTCAATGTTAACCAAGCCCCAACCTGTAGAACAACAACAGAGTTCAGCTAGAGAGTAGGAAATAGAGGGTAAATATAGATTTTGTTAGGAAGAGACATAAAATAGGTAGCTATGTGTAGATGGATGGAGGCAGGAAAGAGTGAATCATGTAGACAGTGGGAAAGGATAGTCAGACAAAGGAATAGTGGGAGAGACAGCCAAATCAAAGGGTTATTTGAGGGTTATTTTGGAAATCAAATGCATTATAAATTTCTAAATTAAGTAGATATATGAAAGCAATCTTAATGAAATCAGCAAATAATGGGAGAGGCAGAGTCCTATCTGGCATATTTTGTCATCAAATGAAGCTTTTGGTCTTCATGGTATCCTTCATCCCCACTGACTCTTAAAATATTTATGTTTATTCTTCTGCAAGACTCCTTGATTCTTAAGTAGAGGGATTGGATGGAGACATCCCATTTAGGACTGAGTGTTTTAAGGTTTCTCATTCTCTATATTATATCTAGCTGTGAGTATCTTTATTCGATCCAGGATGAAGCTTCTTTAGTTGTGGCTGAACAAGGCACTGATCAATAGCAGAATGTCACTGGGTGCAATTTTATTACTACATTTTTTTTCTCCAGAAACTGGGTATTCCTCTAGGTTCCTGTGCTATCTAGTCTCAGGTTCTTGGGGATGGTGCCAGTGTTGGATATGGGTTACTTGTGGAGTAGGCCTTAAATCAAATCACATATTGGTTTGTTACTCCCAAAAGCATTTTCCCAACATTTCTCTAGCACATATAAAAGATGGGATACCATTGTAGATCAAAGGATTTGTGGCTTACATTTCTCTTAGGACAGTGTGCAGACTAACTTCATATATCAAAGATGTTAGAATATACAACTGGAGTCTGTATGTAGGTGACAGTTCAACTTCTGCATGTTCAATGAATTGTGTTGGTGTTTCCTTTATCAATGGGACATTGCCCTCAGTTTGTGGATAACAACTTACAGTGTTGACAACAGATTTTGTTGTTTGGGATTCTCATGGCCAATGATGCAACTGGACGTAACCTGTCCCGGTGTTGGAAGCTTCATGGTGACAACAGATAACCAGTTGAGGGGTTGTGTTTTCCATTATTTAGTGATCATATTTAGATTACCTCCATATATGTATATATTTTGGGAAGCTACTAATGTATTAGCTTTTTAAAATAGTGGCATAATAAAATTTACCTCTTGTCAAACATCTGAATATATTTCTAACCACTAAGATCTTAAAGAACATACCAGAGGGAAAAGAAAGAAAATAAAGAATACAGGCAACTGAGTTTGTTTTGAATATGAAATGTCTCCCATAGGTTCATGGAGTGAGCACTCTAACTGCTGGTGTAATTTTTAAAAGAGATGGAAACTCCGATAGGTGTTCTCTGGTAGGAGGAAGCTGATAAAATAAGGGTGAGTTCTGAAGTTTATACATGCTTTTTGATACCTTCTTGTCTTCCTGCTTCCAGTCTTGCCACTTTCTGATCTCCGAGAAGTGAACATCTCTCTACTTCTATGTGCTCCAGCCTCCATGATATTCACTATTGCCTTAGCCCCAAAGTAATGAAGCAACAGACCATGGACTGAAACTATTTGGAAGCATGAGTGGTATGGGACGTTCTTTTGTCTATGTGTTGTTTTTATTGGTTAATGAATAAAGAAACTACTTTGAGCTTATAGCAGAGCAAGGCATAACAGAGCTAGGTGAGAAAAACAAAACTGAATGCTGGGAGAAGGAGGCAGACTAAAAGAAAAGCCATGGAGCCACCACCAGAGACAGACATGCTAGAATCTTGCCAGTAGGCCCTGAGCCTCATGGTAAAATATAAAATAATGAAAATGGGTCAAATTAAGATGTAAAATCTAGCCAATAAGAAGTTAGAGCTAATAGGCCAAGGAGTGATTTAATTAATACATTTTCTGTGTGGTTATCTTGGGAATATGGGTAGCCAGGAAATGAACAAGCAGCCTCCTACTACACTAAACAACTTTTTTCTTTTAATTTGCTTTTTCTCCATTTTTTTGTTCAAGTGATGAATAGCTGAAAAATATACTAGTATTATTATGAAGTAAACTAGTACCAGGTATGGAAGGTAGTGGATCCATTCAGGTTACAATTTCTACCCAAGAGAACATGAAGCACGTTCTTCATTTAAAGAGTAACATTTCCTATTAAATGGCTAATGAATTATACAACCAAATCTACAAATTAAATTTGCTAATTTAGCTTGCAATTTTTTAAGTGTAATTTTTAAGTATTCTTTAAGCATTATTTTCAGACAAACCACCTAAGTTAGTCATGATTTTCAGCAATATCTCCAATATGTCATTTTTACCTAGATCCTCATTTCCCTGGGGCACATACATTGTCTTTAAATTATGTCATGGAGTTTCAAGCAAATTTACTGTACTCAATTACTGGAGGAATTCCACTGTTTCAGGGAAAAGAATGATAGGCATGCAGAGTTATTCTGACAGTGAAAAGTCTGTATTATCTACGAGGTAAAGAATAACATTACAGGGGCTGGAGAGATGGCTCAGCGGTTAAGAGCATTGCCTGCTCTTCCAAAGGTCCTGAGTTCAATTCCCAGCAACCACATGGTGGCTCACAACCATCTGTAATGGGGTCTGGTGCCCTCTTCTGGCCTTCAGGCATACACGCAGAAAGAATATTGTATACATAATAAACAAATAAATATAAAAAAAAAAAAAAAAAAAAAAAAAAGAATAACATTACAGACTGAAGGCCTTATAATCCAATTCAGGCTTTATGATATTTCCCAGCGCTTGAGGAGCTCATGAAGGTTATTAAATTCTTGCAAAGACTTACTAACCTAGGCTTACCCATGAGAGAAAAACACATTTAATATTTTCACTAGAGATACCCATACCTTGCACTTTTATCCAAGGTATTTTGCTTTTCAAATATTATCAAGCTTGCTTGTTTGGCTTTCTGAGACTGCTTTATGCTAACCCTTCCCATTTATTAATTTTAAAGTATGTTCCCTATGAAACATAAAGTCAAAGCAACAATAGCTTTGCCTGACACAAGCTGTAAACCATCACCAATGACACACAGTCATCTCTTTGTACTATAAAGTAGGTTTATAGCATTATTACATTTCACTGGTACCATATATGTGTGAGAGAAAAATGATAGCTAGCTAGAAGAGAAGAAAATACGCACCAAAGCCCTAACATAGTTATTTCTGTTCATTTGGTTCTGAGACTTGTACCCTGTGTTCAGAATAATAAATTTATCTGCATACTGTTTTACACAATTGTTTAAGTAAATTCCCTTAATATATTCTAAAATTGGAATAAAAATACCGTACTGGTGCTATTTTTGTCCTGTTCTGTAACATGATCTCCATTGACATCATTATATGGAGGTTTTCTGTGTCTCTTGTACCTTTGGCTTCTTTTGCATCTTTATTATTTCACTCCCAGAGCCATACTATATTGAAATATCAAAAAGTCACCTCTGACCATTGAGTGATAATGAGTGACTGTCAGGTAACTTTGAAAAACATTGATAGATTCAGTTCATTACATTTCTCCTCTGGCTAAGCTTGGAGTGATGTTTAAAAAGAAGAAAATCTCTCTCTCTCTCTCTCTCTCTCTCTCTCTCTCTCTCTCTCTCTCTCTCTCTCTCTCTCTCTCTTTTTCTTTCTTCCTGAGCCAGTCCCCATTGAGTATTGGCTAAACAAAGGATTACAACAGACAATCACCTCTGAGCACTGGCTACCAAGGTTTTACAGCAGCCAGTCTCCTCTGAACACAGGCTAAAAAAAGTGGTACAACAGCCAATCACCTCTGAGCACTGGTACCAAAGTATTATAAGAGAGAAAGACTGCAAGTTCTGAAAATGGGAAAGATAAACATTCTGGCATGTTCTTCCCTGAGAAAGGTACGCTCAAGTTAGTAGTATGACAGTGCTCACTTCCAGAACAATTAATGTTAGTCACAAAATATCTGTTTACCTGTCTCTCATCTTTTCTATATGTATTTTCTGTCATCTACTATTCTCTACTCTTTTTCTTTCTTTTTTTTCTTTTTTTTTAGTGTTTTTCAAGACAAGTTTTCTCTGTGTTGCTTTGGAGCCTGTCCTGGAACTTACTCTGTAGACCAGGCTGACCTCAAACTCACAGAGATCAACCTGTCTCTGCCTCCCGAGTGCTGGGATTAAAGGCATGCACCAACACCAACACCAACAGACTCTCTACTCTCTTTCTACAAACTGTATATATATATATATATATATATGTGTGTGTGTGTGTGTATCTTATATATAATTAATCTTTATCCTTTGTCATCTATCATCTGTTATGAGTCTATACTTTCAATTTTTATTTAATAAATTTATTACTTTGAAAAGACCACAACTGACAATGCAAGGCATCCAAGGACAACTTGGTCTCACATGTTTTTGGCTGCATTCCCTCAAAACTTTGTAAAAGAAGTAAGTCTCCATAAAAAAGGAACAGATATTAAACACTTTATAGCTTTGTCTATCTTATACTTGAAAGATTCATAAGGAAAAGAGAGCTATTTTACTCCTAACTGTGTCAATCCAAAAGTTTTGTCAGAGTCTAGTCGGCATTTAATGAAGATGGTCTCATTGATTACAATTTTAAGAAGAGGCTACCACAACTGACCATTTTAAATTTTCAAATTTCATTCTTTCCTACTCCTTTAGTAAGCCCAGTAATGCAATCCTAAATTATAGCCTGCTGCTAATCACACCCATGTGCCCCACCTCCAAAACCCATTAGCACTTTCCAACTTGTATTAACCTTCAGCATGATGTTAGGAGGGGACAAGTAGCCAGACCATATTAGGCACTCAAAGACAACAAAAGTAGTAAGATAATAAGTGGTAAGTTTATCCATATAACAGAAGTCACATGGGAAGGCAGCAGGAAGCAAGTCGGCTCTTCCTTTAGGAAATTATTAAGTTGTTTAGGGTGTTAATAGAAACAAGAGGAAACAGGTTTTCAATGGAGGGAGTGGTGCTATTCCAGCATTCTTTTAGCTGCTGGGATAAAATACTCTGAATTTAAGCAACTTAAGAAAGGAAGTTACAGCTAGACTCCATCACTAATGTAAGTCAGGGAAGAAACTCCAAAGGTAGACATCAGACAGAATACTACTAAATCCATGGTTAGTTGACTTTTTACACAACCCAGGAACACCTGCACAGGGAATGGTGCTACCTATGGCAGGGACAGCCCTCCTACATTAATTATTCATGAAGATGATCCCCTAGACATGCCCACAGTCAAATCTAAGTTAGGAAGCTCCTCAGCTGAGGCTTTTCTTTCATATGACAATGGGTTGAGTCATGTTGACAAAGATAACCATGACAGGCACCTAAGTTCATTCTCAAGCCACCCATGGCGAGGTATCTTTCTTTCCCCTTCAGCAGAATAAATTTCTTGTGTGTATGTGTGTGTGTGTGTGTGTGTATGTGTGAATTTGGACAAGAGCACACCAAGTCTTAAGCATAAGCACAAAAGAGATCATCTGATCATCTATTTCTCCTGCTTGGCTTCCACAATGAGGGTTTAGTGATATTTTATTTGTGTTTGTAATAAATAAAGCTTGCTGAAGATCAGAAAAGCAAAGCAGTCCAGGCACTAGAGAGCTCTTACATTTACAAAATCTTCAAAATGAAAAAAGAGTGAGTTCCTATCTCATTCCACCTTATATTCATTTCTAGTGCTTGTGTTAAAGATTTGCACCACCACTACCCTGTCTCTATGGCTACCTAGTGTGGCTGATGGGATTAAATGTGTGTGCCACCACTGTCTGGCCTGTATAACTGACTAGTGCACTAGTGTGCACTCTGATCTTCAGGCAAGCTTTACTTATTAAAAAACAAATAAAATATCACTGTATGGGGGAGTGCAAAGCTATAGTCACAGATGATAATGGTAGAAAAATCTAGTATGGGATAAGTAAATGTCATAAAAACAAATCGCCCCAAATATTAGAAAAGTAAGGATACTTGTTTTCTTACATCACAACTTAGTTGTTGCCTAATCATGTGATAGTGAAGGCCAGACCTGAACAATTAGATAAGTACATAACTACATATACACTTCTCAGCATTTTCTGAGTAATGTTTTCCCTTAACATCAAAGAATAATTAATGAACAAGAGTTATTGTAAAATCTCTTCTAACACAGAATTTTTGGCTGAAACAAAAGGAAACAAATAAACCAAAAGCAAACAAAACAACTCCCGTCCTAAAACAATGTTCAGAAGCATCCAAAAGTGAACAGTCAATGCAAAATTTATTCAAAACGAAATAAAATATTAAATCATAGGCATGATGTAATATTTTATGCATGAGACAAATCACATTAAAATAAAAAGATAAAAGAAAACCTACAACACAAAAGAAAAACCTATAATACAAAACAGTATGAAAGTAGGAGTTCAATCTTTGAGAAAAAAAATAAAGGAAGCTTCCTCAAATTATAAAATGGAAGAACCAACTAGAGGGCAGACTGAAGTGTGAAATTAGGAAAGTTGATGTCTAAGTCATAGAAATACACCAAGTGTAGTATGAAGGCCACTAGTTAGTTCCTGGCCGCTTAGCCCCAAAATAATCACACAGAAACTATATTAATTAAATCACTGTTTGGCCCATTAGCTCTAGCTTCTTATTGGCTAACTCTTACATATTAATTTAACCCATATCCCATAGTCTGTGTATTGCTATGTGGCAGTGGGTTACTAGCTAAAGTTCCGGCGTCTGTCTCCAGCGGGGCTGCATGTTTTCTCTCTGACTCTGCTTTTTTTCTCCCAGCATTCAGTTCCATCTTCCCTGTCTACCTCTGCTCCACCCTGCCATAGGCTCAAGCCAGCTTTCTTTATTAACCAATCATATTCACAGCAACAGAGGGGATTCCCACATCACCTCCCCTTTTCTCTTTAAATAAAAAGGAAGGCTTTAACATTAACATAGTAAAATTACATAAAACAAAACAGATAAAAAAGCAAGAATTACAGTTATAATATTTATATCTATTTTATTTTTATCATAACTAAGGAAAACTATAAGTATAACTATAAATTCTTCAACTCCATCAAAGACTCCAGAAGGATATAAGTAAACAGGAAATGCATTGTCAGCAACTTCCAGAATTCTAGAATTGACAGAGACATCTTGCTACCTGGAGAGTCACGCAAAGTTTTTTTTTTTTTTTGATTTTGATTTTTATGTATACAGGGTTTTCCTGCATGTATCCTACAGTACAGAAGAGGGCACCAATCTTATTTATTACAGATGGTTGTGAGCCACCACGTGGTTGCTGGGAATTGAACTCAGGACCTCTGGAAGAGTAGCCAGTGTTCTTTACTTCTGAGGCATTTCTCCAACTGCCCGCAAAGTTTTTCTGTACTGTTTAGGCACCCATCTTCAGCTTATAGGCCCATGGTATCCAACAGACTTTTCCATGAGGCAGGAAATTTCAAACATAGTTCCTTCTATATTGACAGTTTTGTCTGATTTTTTCTGTGTCCTGCAGAATGTCTAGCAGACTCATTCATGAAGCAGGAACCCCAAAGGATGATCTCACCTTTAGTCAAGTTCAGCAGTCATTTCTCTACAAGTCCTGTAGTTCCAGTTCATCAAGCAGTCTAGGCAAGAACAGTTTCTTGCTCAAATGGCTAACCAACTCCATAAGGAGCCTCTTCAATGCCCATCTTCCTCTTGAAGTAACTGGTACTGCCAGGAGCAGGTATGTCTTATTGTCATGAAAAGTCCTAAGTTAAAATATTTTAAATGTCATCGGAAACACAGCTCTGTAGATCTAGAAAATCTAACTAACATAACTACAAGCTTGACCATTATAGATGATTGTCTATTAACCTATATTTCTTAATTATACATTACATTTTTAAATGAGCCGCACAAATACAATACCTTAATCAAAAGCAGAAATGTATAATATAAATTAACTTTATTTTTTTAAATATAGTAAAAATATGATGATACATTATTTTGAATAGTAATAAAATGCTTAGATATTAACATTTGTGTAGCAACAAGTAAAGTGATAACTCATAACTCTCTTGGTAAGGCAATGAAGCAAGAGCACGTGAGACACTAACATGGAACCTTTCTCCTGAGAAGACAGGAACATGCAATTTATCCTGACAACAAGCTGGACTGTAGGATTTAATGTTAAAATCAGAACAAAAGTCTGAAGAAATATTTAAAATCACCTGAAACCTTTGCCAGGTAGTTGAGAGACAGACAAGAAAAAAAAATTTCTCTATTAGAATAGACCCACTGTAATTTGAATTCGTAAATGTGTATATTTATTGTGTTTAATTTGTATTGAATTTACTTTTTAATTAAAATAAATTAAGAATTTGTCTTTTAGCTGGGTTGCTGTTTCTCTTTATTGTCTGGTAGAGTACCTTCTAGGAAAAAAAATTGCATTTCAAAATTACATTTAAATGCTTACACAAGGATTAGACTTATCTTTTTAAAAAGTGTGTTGTGTAATTAAAAGCATGTAATCATTTTCCATGGGGATTTTATTTGAGAAGCAACCTTACCTTGGAGCTCTTTTCTATACCAAGTCATGTCATCTCTGAAAACAAGAGAGAGTAGAATGTAATTCTGTGAACTTTCTCAAACTGAGCCTGCTGAACGGCCACTGCCATTTCAACAAGGAACCTGATTAATAGTTACTGTGTTGGACTCCCAGTTGTGAGAAATGAATTTACTTTCCAGGATGACTCACTAACTCTAAATTCAGTTTGGCAGCAGCTGGGATTGAGCATAGGGTCCTCTGAAAAGAATAACTCAGTGATTTTTTTTTCCTTGACCCAGTGCACAGCTTGGCCCTGCTGTCAATACTTACGTGAGAGACCAGGCTAACACTTCTCTTAAAATAAACAGTGTTTTACCAGATGGCTTTTATCCCATATAAGCCAACAGCAATGCCCAGCATTCATTAGTAGTGAAGAAAAAGCCAGAAGGAGCCAAAAAATGAGCAAACTGTCTGAAATAGTGACATCCCAAAACTCCTGTGCCTGAATTTCTGGCACATTCCCTTTTCTTTCTTATAGAAGCTAAATGATTGGAAAGAACAAATGGGCACAGGATGTTCTATTGAAAGAGAGATATTTGCATCTATGATGTGAATTATCTTTGCTTCTTAAACATTCAGAAAATCTATTTGCATATTTTTCCAACATCTATTACATATGAACATCAGCAATTCAATGATGCAGTTTTGAGATATTCTAATAGGATATGTGATAGGATAATTAGATAATTATAACAGTTTATAATTTAACAATATTTCATATTCAGTGATATCAATCATGTCAATGAATGATAATTTCCAGGCTTGAACAGAGCATTTATGGGGTTTCCATACCAATGATATTCTTTTTACTAAATTATGGAGAATAGAACTAAGCCATAACTCTATTCTCAGCTAAGTTGAAGAAATATATTCTTAATGGCACAAATCAATATCTCCCTTTATTTAAATATAGACATTCTACTGTATGCATAATTCAAATCTAGATTGTCTGGAACGAACTCACAAAGTAAGGTGCTGAAAGTGTGAAGTGAAAGAAAAGGCGCCATAATCAAGTGTGATAGTTGAGTAGTTAGGAAATTCAGCGGAGTGGTGCTGCTCTTTCAGAAGTCTACTATGAGGTGCACAGTCTACAGGTGAGGAGGAAGCGGGTTACTATAGAAATGTGAACACGAAGGAGGAAAGCTCAGTATGCTGGGAACGTGAGCAGAATTAACTGATCCAGAGATAAAGCAATGGGACATATGTGGATAAAAAGACACCACACACACTTCATTCTGCAAGGCAAATTATGCAAATTATTTTTTCCATTCTGCTGAGCACCTGGTTGGCAAATGCAAAGGCTGGCTGCCAGACTTTCTTAATCCTATGTTAAATAACAATAGTTTATTAGGAGACGCGTATAAAATATCCATTATATTTGTTTCCTAGATGGGAAGCATTCTGGACTAGTTTGAAGAGCCACAACGTACACTCAGCATGTTCTAAACACTGCTGTTTGTCATCTGTGACATGTTTTCTTAGAAAATGAATGGTATGTTCAAATGTTTGTGCTGTTGCAGTTTCTTTGGCAGGCAGGCCTCTGTATGGCTTGTGTTGATTGCATGACAATGAGTATGTATGAACCTCAGCACATGTGTTTGAATTTTCATTCTCCAAGTCTGGATTTCACATGGTAGAAACCTAGACAGCTGTTTCCTGCTTTGTTATGATGGTAAACACAGACAATTTCTGAGCAACATTTTCTGCTGTGGCAATCATTTGCCCACTATTTATCATCTGCTCAGGAATGCCTGTTCACCAATACTTTACCCAGAATTTTATTGGTGTCTGTGTGTGAGTGGTGGGGGAAAGGGATTCTTCACATAGCCCTTATTTCAGCTTCAGAAAGTAATTAGAATTTTCATTTTGTAACTGATACAATTGTATCACATCTATAGGTTTGTATGACACAATCATCTTTTCTAAGAATTTTTTCATACTTCATCATCTTGTTCTTATTTTGATATGATATTTATATTTTGATGGAAAAGTGGGCTTAGACCTCATATTTTGTGGTAAAATGAGAGAGTTTATGAAGGCTTTCACAACTAACCCTATTTTTTGTTATTGGATGTGATTGATTGTCTCGTATTTATTTGCATTAAAATATTTAAAATTTTTGTATAATTGTAATGATATTTTGGGAGAATATTACCTTCTGTATATGATGCTTCCACAGCTTTACTGTTTATAACTCCTACTCTATAAGAAAAGAGACCTCTTCAATCTATGTTTTCCTCTTTACCAACTTGTAGATGACAGTCAAGATGGAAGTCCAGCCCACATTTCACTCATCTCAAGTCTATGACCCTGAATGTGTTCAAAGATATATACTGATATCTATACAGATACCTACACAGAATATTTACAAGAGTGAGATTTCATTTCTATTTACAGCATGAAAAGTGGAAGAAGCATTTGTGATCTTTAATTCTTAGAAGTCATCCTATCTTCCTGGTGGGAATGGTAAACAGCATTTTAAAATGGATAGAGTATTAAAGAAGTGAACCCAAAGAGTTGGGGTTTTAAAAATATCTTAATCTATGTTTAAAATAATTTAAAAGACTGTTTTAAATAAAATTTTAAAATACTTATTTATTTTTTATAGGCCCCACACAGACAGTCACCGTGGAGTTGGTGGCCATGAGTCCAATAGCCATGTCTTTTCCACAAGACAGTGCCCTCTGAGCCTCCCTCGGCTCTCATATTTTTTTTTCTATGATTCCGTTGACTTAGATGGAGTGGCATTCTGTTGGCAAAAATCACCAGTTTTTTAAGACAGTACTTATACTTGGGCATCGCATTATTAAATTGTACATTGGTTGAGTGTGACTATGAGTTAGAAGGATCTCAAGTGCTAGTGAAAAATATGACATTGGGACTTACCTCCTCTTGAACAGCACTACAGAGAAATGTGGCCCAAACCAGTATCATAGTGGGGATCCACACTCTTGCACATGTTTCTAAGGAGAACTTTCAACAAACTATATATTAGGCTTCTGTGAAACTTTCAAAGTGACATCCTTCGGTTGGTGATTTTTTTTATGGTCAGTGAGAATTCCATGACATTCATACATAGGTACCAGAAATAAGATGGGAAGAAAGTTCAAAACTGTAAGCCAGGCAGATCTTATTTAAGAAAGTTCCACAAAATGACTTCTCTTCCTACCATTTAAATAGTTATTATTTTTTTATTCTGGGTGGAAACGAGGCTGTAAGATGAAAGGAACACTGCAGCCACCTAGAAGCCCCTGCTTGTTTCCGCCCCTGAATATCCCCTACTTTCTTTGCAGAAATGGCCCTGAAGCTAGAGTCACCATTGCTCTAGACGACCTGCTCATTTCTAACCGTGGCGCCTCTCTAAATGTCTCAAGCTAAGACATCAAAATATTTCATTTCCACGCTTTCTCTGTCACATCCTGTGCACCTCCTTGAATAACTATAGAATTACACCTGTACCTTCCTTAGAAGAATCTTCATTTTAGTTTTACAGTTATGTTTGGGTTTGGTGAACCACATTTACTAAATTTGATGTTCAAACTGAAAGCGCAATAAAAAAGCACTAATTCAAGAGTCAAAGAATCTGGCCAGGGGCACAGTTAGTGCCGAGAGTTATATATTGGATACATGAATAAAAAATATGTAGCAAACAGGAAGTGGGTACCGCCAAATTCTTTTATACTTGCACATGCTTGTGAGAAGCCATATGTTGTCTGCTATATAATGACATGATAATGGTCTTTACCAATATTGACTTCTACTCAAATTTATTAGATGAGGTTTGACCCAACCTGTGGAGCAAATTCATACCTGGAACACATTGTTCATAAGAACTCCTAGGCTAGTGTCGGTTCACAAACAGTAATAAATTAATATACCTTTTCCTATTTGGCTGCTAAGCTGCTAATGTCTATTTTACACTAGACATAAACAGTTCAGAGACAATGCTGCCCCTAGTTGTTTTCTGCTTAGAATTTTACCTATGAAGATTGTATGTCCTAGATGATTTTAAGAATCATTGTTAGACAAATAAATTGCAAAGATATGTTTGATGAGGAGACCATTTGGAAACAGTGTCAAAGAGTCTACTTCCTTTCTCAGGATAGAGGAGCTGCCCAGCATCAGTCTTCCTGTGACCTTTTACAGAGCTTGTCTCAATGCAATCCAACAAGCATGAATTCTGTCTTACAGACTAAAAACAAATTAACCCCTGTTCAGTCTTTGTGTTCACTGTAACTATATCTTATTTGTATCAGCAACAATTTTCGTAGGATAGTTTCGGATGATTTGCTAGTTTTCATTTTCATTTTATTTCCTTTAAGATGACTATGACTTTCAGTAAGCAATTATGACTACAACTGAAGTTGATCTCTAAGAACCATTGATCTTTTTTAAATTGTATGTGTATTAGCATATTCTATGCATGTATGTATGGGCACCACATGTACTCTCAGTACCAGTGAAGGTCATGGTATCATAGTGCCTTGATAAGAGTAACATATGTTTGTGAGTCATCATGTGGATGCTGGGAATGGAACCCCGGTCTTCTGCAGGAACAACAATGCATTTAACCACTGAGCTATCTTTCTAGTCCAAATGTCATTTTGTTAAAATACCATAATTACCAACAAATTTCTATCAGTCTGGTATGCTTCTTTTCACACTGCAAGCTAAGAATTTTGTCATATAAGATCCCAAATAATCGAGTACTAATTCTTATGTATGTAGCAGACAATGTCCTGAGCATGTTACAAATGACAAGCTCCTTAATGCTTATAAACAATGGTGCAACTATTATGGGTCCTGATTCACAGGAAAAAAAAATTGACATACACAGGGTTAAGTTATTGGTTCATGTTTTCACATCTGTTTCTGAAGCATACTTCTGCACGTTCCCAATACAATGTCTTTTGTAGCTCCCCACTGTCTTCTGTCCTATAATGCATGTTTATATGCTTCAGTACATTTTAGTTAATAAGTAACAATTGGAAAAGAGTGACATGATTCCCTTTACCAGAATAACGTCTCTATTTTTTAATAGGTCTTTATGGACCAAAAGTGATGGACAGCATGTCTACAAGTCTAAAACAATTTTTAAAAGCTATCCTTAGGCTTTATAAATGGTTCATTGGGTCAGGGTGCTTGCTGTGAAGGAATAAACACCTGCATCTTAATCTTCAATGCCAACTTTAGAAGCAGAGTATGGTAACCAGTAACTTTAACCCCAGCCCATGGAGGACAGGCTGGAGACTGACACATCCTAAAAGTGTCTGACCTACCAGCCAAGCCAAAGCATGGAGCTTCAGCTTCAGTAAGACTCTACAGCTAGAAATAAAATGAAGACTGATAGAAGACATCCACATCCAATTCTGACCTTAAACACTTGGACACAACCACATATACCACACAAGTCCCTCACACACACGAACAGAAATATAATCAAACACATAGGCTAATTTAAATCAGTTCCTTCACTTTCAATACACAGGGAAATTTAAATGCACAAAACTGGATTGTAACTGTTTTCTTCTCTGTGATATGGAGCTGACATTCCACCTTCCAGTGGAAAACAGATTTCAATGACGCATTCAATATAGTTCTGTCTCAAGCATTATATTTGATGGATTATGTTTCAAATGGCAATCTCCTCAATACACTGGAGACAAGTTAAGGTAGATATCTTTTGCTGATGCATGCTCTTTTGTGCCAAACAAACTTTAATTTGCCACCTAATTAACTTCTCGCTCACACACAGCTTCTGCTATGTTTCTTATAATAGATGATTTGTTCCACGTCTATATATTTGTATAGCTATTTAAACATCAATTGTTTAATAAATGCATGGATGTCAAAAAGTATCAGTGAATATTAATCTGTGTGACCATTATCAGAACAATAGGATATAATATATATATTATGAAATTTATAAATAATGCAAATTGCTATTGTATTGTTCATTGGCATCTCTGAGGGAAGTGGTTTCACGACCTTTTGAAGACCAAAATCTATGTATGCTCAGTTCCCATAAAATGGTGCAATGTTTGCATAGAACCTAAAAATACCCTCTTGCATACTTTAAATTATTGCTGCATTCTTGCAATACTTATTATATGCATCATATACCTTGTGAATATTAAATATTAGACTTAATATATTTAATATATCCACCATGTGCAAGCAAGATAATCACTATAATTCTTAGGGCATACTAAAAGTATAAATTATGTTCATGTTTAATATAAATGTAACTTTCAAAAATATATTCTTTCTGAATCTGGTTGGATTTGAAGATGTATAACTTAGAGATACAAAGGTCAGCTCTGTTTTTATCATCAGGATGTTACTTCTTTCTCTATTTCCTATAATACAATTTCCTACATGTCTCCATGTTCTCAGGGGTCTTGCCTTCCCAAATTCATTCATTGTTTGTCTCGGTTTGTCATTTTATCACAGTGTCCTCATTCTGGCATATGATTTTTTTCACAACTCTTGTGTTTCTCACCATAATTTCTCCACAATTTCTTTCATAGTTACCCAGTAATCTTTAATTTTATCAAAAGAATAAAATATACGGAAAAATAAGAGAGAATTGTCCCATCGTGAAAGGAAGTGGTGTAGTAAAGGATGTACAGCTTCTGGGAAGAGAGCTCTGTGCAGCACCAAGGCCATAGAAGTCTGCAAGGCACGGAGTCCATCACTATACAAAAAAACACAATGATGTAGACAACTATCTGAGGTACAATTCCAGGCAAATGACATATCATAAGCAAGAAATATTTGAATATCCAGAGAAAGAAAGGGTCGTTTTTTAAAGAATACAATAGTGTTCTGGAAGAAAAACAAATATGAATAAATTGTAGAAGGAACAAAATTAATTGAGCTGGGCTCAAATAGAAATAAGACAATAGCTGGTAGGAGTGTGGTAATAAATCCACAGCTGTTGGAGAACACAAGGAATAAAATCCAGGACCATCCTGTGTAGAGGATGATGAAGATGAATGTTGGCAGTAAAAGGTGAGTTTCTGGTGGAAAGCCTGCAAGTCGTGTTGAGAAAACACTCAGCATTTGCTAGACTAAAGGAGGCAAAGGCCTTTGAACCTGAGGCAATATAAGGAAAGTAGTGCATAATTCCCCAGACTATGTAGGAGGAGCTTCATCAGCCAGAATGTGAGTGAAAATACTGAGTGCAATAGACCAAATGCTGCCTTAATGATAATTTCAAATTAACAATGTTACAGCATACCAGTGACAAAGAGAATGGAAGAGAAACCAACAGGTCCTTTGCCTGGAAACTTTAATTTTACGTCACTCAAAAGTATTTATAGACATTAACACCCACTGTGAACACAGGTACACAGAGTGCACTCAATAGGATTGTTTCCAAATGGATCTAAATTCAAATGGCATAATTTCCAGGGAAACTGGCCTTCATTATATTTCCTCTTGTGGACAGAGGAAACTGTTGATCACCGCAGAAAGAGTGGTAAATGAATAATGAATGAATAAAGAAAAAATAAGTTCCCAGAATAACTCCAAAACCTACAATTCTCATCATATTCCAAAAGAGGAACTGTAGTTATGGACAAAGTGTTCTCATTTTTAATTGTGGAACCACATTAATAAAAAAAATCGAAAAGAAAACAATCATATGCTTTCAGGTTTAGTTCCTCCTTCAATTGCTTTTATACATTATCTTTTTGAGAATGGTTCTTTTACTGATCCTGGAGTTCCTCCATTTGGCAAACATCTGAAATTCTCCTGCCTTTGCCTCCCCAACCCGGGGTTAGAGATGCATTTTTATATGACTGTTGGTGATCTACCCTCAGATTTTCTTTACTTATTGAGCCGTCTTTCCAGCCTTGCTTTTCCTGTCTTCATATTCCTTGAACAAGGCATCTATGTCCTTTGTGAAGAATAGCAGTAGAAAGTCAGAAATACCTTTGCCCTTTTATGTTTCACAGCTTCCTCAGTTTTTTGTTGAGAAAGGTTAGAATTTGTTAAGAAAAAAATCTTTTGAAAGTAATATTTGTATTAATCCTCTGAGAAAATCATGGAGTGTGTTCTGATTATATCCACACACTTCAAACCTGTCATATCCACTCTTTCTACCTTCAGTGCCCTACTCATTCAACTTTGAGTTTTCTTTCTTTCTTTTTCTTTTTTTGTTAAATCCCATAACGTTCAATTTGTGTTGTCTAATTACTGATGAGAGTGGGGCCTGCCCTCTAGTGTGGTTATCTAATTAGAGAAGCTAGACATGAAATTTCATGCCCACATTCACCACCACTTCATACTGGTATTTTGTCTTACTTCAGTTTGTGTCGGTCTCAAGGATGCTGTTATAATACCTGTAAGTTCAAATGCTCAACTGTCCATTTTGTCTGAAAAATGTGCTATTGTGAAGTTATCCTCCAGCTTTGGCTCTTACAGTTTTTCTGCCAAGTCACATGCAAAGACACACCTATCCAACTATTACTTGACTTCTCAATGGAAAACTTGAAAACCAGAAGGGTTTGGACAGATGTTCTATAAGTTTTGAAGGTCCACATGTGCCACACAGAAATTACTATCACCAAAAATACTATAGCCATAATTGACAAAGAAAAGGAAAACTTTCAATGATAAAAAGCAATGAATTTATGTCCACAAAGGCAGCTCTACAGAAGATACTAGAAGAGAATATTAAACATAACCAGGAGGGTGGTAAGGAATATATAATGCCAGGAAGGTTAAACAAAGAGATATAAGAAAACAATGCCACCGTAACAAAATAGAAAGACCTTTACATAGATATTGATGGCAGTTAAATGGAAGGGGGAATGGAAGAGGTCGAAGGACAGAGAGGGGGAGAAATGAACGCTTAAGAATAGCAGTAAGCAGCCACGTGTAAGTTTAGGATTCTTAAGATAATTTTTAAATAATGTTTAAAGCACTGTGTGGGTTAGCTCACTTTTCACAGGATTGTGATCCCACATGAGAATTCTGAAACAATATGAGAGGACTCACACTATTGTAAAACTTCACCCTCAGGCAGGTGTAGGGGAAAGGGTTAGAATCTTTGATGTACCTCTGTGATTTCATATGGAGGAAGACAACTAACCAACTGCTTCTAAATTTACCAAAACCAGGCTACCCACAGCAAACCACACCTTCAGGTGAGTCTTTATTTTAAGAAAGCATCTTCCTTTCCTTCAGGTCTAAAACTCAGCTTAGCAGAAGTTCTTTATGTGGAGCTTCAAGAAGCTCATTTACTCTACAGGTAAACGGAAATGAAGTCTGCCAACATTGTATAAGTTTAGAAGTAGTCTCTGAGTCCCACAGAAAGCTATAAGTCCTCTCTGGTTCTTCACAACACTCCAAGCCCTACTTTGCTAGCTGTGAAACCAAGGCATGCTCTGGTTCTGACACCAAAAAGAAATCTAAGTATGTTTTGGTTAAACCTCTATCTAGGTTGTAATAAGTAATCACCTGGGAAAAAAAGCATAGAACACTTTTTTCTCTTGTTTCTCTCAAATTAAGAATTGTTAGCAAACTTAAATTTCTATAGAATAAATGATAAGAAAATTATAGCCAGGAGCAGAAATGAATGGGTAATAATTAACACAAGGTCTCATGAACTCAAAAATAATTCTTCTCTGTTGCTGAAACTGTCTCCTCTCCTCATTTTCCTGGTTGACTTTGTGGACTCTCTGCAGAGGGAAATCCCCTAAAATCAATTTCTCCTTTTAACAGTACTAGGCATGGGCAGGTTGGACACACTTTTCACTTTAAGAGCATCCAGAAAGAACTCTACTTTGATATTGCAAGGAGAGCCAGGCCACTTGTTTGTCCCAGCCGCTCAGCTAGATTAGCCCCAAAATAACCACACAGAAACTGTATTAATTAAATCACTGCTTGGCCCATTAGCTCTAGTGTCTTATTGGCTAATTCTTACATCTCAATTTAACCCATTTCTATTAATCTGTGTATCACCACGTGGCAGTGATTTACTGGAAAAAATTCGATGTGTCTGTCTCTGGAGGCTCCATGGTCTCTCTGACTCCCAAAATTCATTTCTGTCTTCCCCGCCTACCTAGGTTCTACCCTATCATCTAGGCCAAGGCAATTTCTTTATTCATTAACCAATGAAAGCAACACATGAACAGAAGGACCTCCTACACCATTTTGATGTATAAAATTTAGATAGATATAAAAAAATGAATCCTAATCTCTGGGGTTAATCAAATTTATATAATCCATAGAATGAGGGCACATATTTATTTCCTCAGACCATCAACAGGAAATGATGGTGGAGGGTTCACAGCCCCTGTTTCAAATCCATTGACACAACAAAATTCACATCATGGATACTAAACCTGTTAAAATCAAACATTTCTCAAATTTAATTTTGTTTCTCCAAAGTCAAGTGCTGAGTCAACTCAAAAAAAATTTCCTTCCCCTTTTGTTTTAAAACACTTTTTTTTTCTTTAAAACATTTCTTTTATGTAAGTGATATTTTCAATCATATGTCCTCTGATCATTTTGACACTTTCCTATTTGTTATCAACCTGAACAATTCTAAGATTATGCTCTCTCTTGTCATTTGTCTCATTGTACTTGAAAGCTTTCTGCCAAGATACATTTTATTCTAATCTTATCTCTTCAAAAATAAACTATCATTAGGCAATGATATCAGCACAGAACACAACTCCTTTCTTTCCATTTGGAGATGTGTTCTTGCTGCGAAAGCAATAATAGAATAATTCGCTGCCAGGCAGAACTGAGTTGGACTCCTACAGGGCTCGACTCTTAACCAGTGACTTGACTGTCAGTATATAACCCGACTTCTCACTCTCACTTTCCTCCTGTCTACAGTGAGATAATAACAACTCTCCTGCAGTGTGGAGGAAGGATGGAAAACCTCAATGCAAAACTCATTGACTTCTGTTGATCCCTCATTTGTCTGACTGTAAATTTTTAGAGATGCAGCCCTGTCACTAAAACAATGTCCAGTGTTCAGTGGTGATTGCATGGATAAATTGAGAGATGACAAGTTTCCTTTTTTTTTAATTTTTTACATCACTTTATTTTTCTTCAGGTTACCTACAATCGGAAACATCCCTGCCCTCATTCTGCCATAGTCCAAACGTGCTCTTACTGGCTCTAGGCTTTCGTATTTTATATACTCTTTTTTTACATGGTTTGCTGTTTTCTCATATGAATCCTGAATAAGACTTACTCCCAACCTCCCTGACAGACATGTGGTCTGTAACCTCAACGTCTGGGCACTACCACTATGGACTTTGGCTCTCCAGCCTGCATGTGATGATGTCTAGACAGTTACTGCTATTTTTCTGCTTGCCCTCTCTCTTGTGAATATCACCTAAAAACTACTGTTATTTCCATAACTGAGCACATGCAATGTCTTACTGCTATGAAGCTGCCCCACAGTAAGAAAAATCATATAAATGAAAAGTAGTTTAATTGTAAAAACAGATGAGCATATCTGATGGCCTGAAATCCTTTAAAGGAAGTGATTAGCTTCGTAAGGATCTCCTTTCACATTTTTAAATATGAATATTTTTATAATTAATTAAATTTATTTAATAAATGCAAGCATTAACAGGGTACCTCTTATCTTTTGAAACATGCTCACTGATTATACTATTGAATTAGAGAGATCACAGCTATGGCCTCAAACATCAGTTCTTACAGTGAATGCCTTAAGCCTTCAGTCTTGAGTTTGAAATATGCAGCACAATTATTTTCTATGTACACCTTCTTCTGTGAAGCACAGAACTTCTCACTGTTTTTTTTAAATGAAGTTTGGGTGCCTACTGCTCCCCTTTACCCATACTTCCCATATTCCTTCTTTCTATTACTCTTCAAAATAAGCCCAAAACAAGATGGTTTCAGCACAGAATTCTACCAGAATTTCAAAGAAGAGCTAATACCAATACTCCTTAAATTCTTACACACAATAGAAACAGAAGGAACATGTCCAAACTCTTTTTATGAGGCTACAGTTACCCTGATACCCAAACCACAAAAAGACACAACTAAGAAAGAGAATTACAAACAAATGTACCTCCAATCCTAATTTCTAGGAGACTATTTCTTTTTGAATTCTTCAGTGAGACCATGTGGTTGTTTTTATCTTTCTAGGTCATTTCATTTATCTTATTGATCTTAAGTCTCATTGCTGTTACCACGAATGTGAGTATTTAATTCTTTGATATGGCTGGAAAATATTGTATAGTGTACCTGTCCCACTCATTAATCAGTGGGTAGATACATGGACTCCATGTATTGGCCGTTGCAAACTACTATGCTGCAATATGCATATGAAGATACAGTTTAAATATACTTATTTTGATGCATTTACTTTGAATATGCAAGTAGAGGTCAGGAGAGCACTTTCGAGAGTAAGGTCTCTCCTTTCATCTGTTGGTTTGAATGCTGAGAAAAGGTTATTAGGTTTAGTTATGATCACATTTATCCACTGAGCCATATTGTCAGCACCAGAAGAATGTTTGATGTAATGACTCTATTACCCCTAGGTGTTTATCTAGGAGTAGATTTAGAGGATAACATAATACCTCTGTTCTTAAGGTTTTTGAGTAACCTTCCTTTAGGTTCCCCTAGTAGCTGTGCTAGTTTAGGTTCCCACTAACAATGCCTCTGGATACCTTTCCTCCTATCCCTGGTCTTAGAGTTGTTAACTTCCATTAATCCATGAAGAATGTGGTCTTAGTTTTCCAGTGAGCAATGACCATTTGTATTTATCTGTCAATCTATCTGTCTGTCTATCTATCTATCTATCTATCTATCTATCTATCTATCTATCTATCCACCTATGTCTATGTATTTATTTTGGGTAGGTGGTAGTGATTTTTGAAACTCTTTACATGTGCTGAATATTAACTGACTAAAACATTGCATACCTCCTAAGTTTTAATTTTGTCATGTTGATGTGCATGTAATTCTCATATTGGCAATAGCTTACCAAACTGTTTTGATTTTTAAATCTTGAATCATTTTCACCAATATTGATCCATTCTATTTGTCAGGAGTAGGTCCATTGCACTATTCCCCCAATCTGGTTGAAATTTAGATCTAGTTAGAGCTACTGCCTTACAGGTTGCTCTTTCCTTTGCTGAGAAGGAAATGCTCATGTTTCTTGAATGACCAACTAAAAAGAATGCCTTCCTGAAACCCTTTCCAAAACTTTCACTTATGTGTGAGCATTTTTTATTATAATTACATGTTAATCATATCAAAATTTAAGTTGATTATATATCATATATGCATGGATATAAAACATGATAAGCTTCCTAAAGAAATTTTAGACTTTGTGTCAAAAGCTTTTGACACGTATTTATGTGTCCATCTTTTACTCCATTGCTAACAGATGAACACTGAAAAACTGAACACATTCAATTTGTTTTAAATGTTCTTCTTTCTGTACAAATATTTGAAATAGAAATATTTTACTAAATATAGTTTATCTACTTGCTTGGTATTGAGTACATAGATATTCTGTCATGACCACAAATACCTAGGTTTTATAGCCTGTGCAGCATAAATCACATCTCTGTTCAGGTCACAGTGAAGAGTGAGAGGGCATAGGATTGACTTTGTTTGCAATAGTGATAACCCCAAGAAAATGTTTTATTGTATACAAAGACCTACTTCATTTTTGATATTGCCTAATGTCTTTTAAATTATTCTTTTTTATTTTATCACCTCTTGTCTCACATTTGGGCCACTCATCTTACTCACCCTATTTATGGATAGAAATTACAACATTTTTAAATAACTGAAGCTGAAAAACAAGTATTAAGTGGTAAACAAAACAATATGCATAAAACGTGCTGACCAAGGAAGCAGATAGGCTATCTTCAGACCTCTTCCACTCTCCATTTTGTGGTAAATTCAATTTCCAGTCTCATGCCCAGCTCTCTAGCAGATCCTCTGCTGTGTCTCCTTGTCTTCTCTGTACCAATCTCCAGTGAATCACTAAGATCATCTCATACAGCTTCCCTTATCACTCTGTTCCTTTGTCTAATTCCCCAACTGCCAAATCAAATCTCTCTGCATTCCTTAACCATTGGCCAAGCAAGCAAGGGAAGCAGGTAGTTGGTCTCTCCTCCAAATCCATTTCCCCAGTTTCATTCCCGGACCTGAGATTTGATAGGCCAGGAACCTAAGAAAAATCAAATACTGCTGTTCCGCTAAAGGAACATCGCAATAATGAGTCCTATAAGCATTCTGCTGTACTCATAGATATGCCTTGCTCAGCCATCATTGGACATGTTTCCTTCTGCTGTAGGTTGGAACAAATAGAGAGACCCAAAGAACATGAAGAGAGTGAGGAACAGAGACATTGGAACACACAGCTCTAAATAGGATATCTTTATCAAATCCCTCTCTTAGGGTTCATAGAACTCTCAGGAAGGAGAGGCAGAAAAAGTGTAAGAGGTAGAGGGGTAAATAATATCAAAGAGACATGACCTTCTACACACAACATTCCTGGTGCACTATAAACACACAGAAACTGTAGCAAGCATGCACAGAGCTTACAAGTGTCTATACCATGTGGGTTCCTAGACCTGAAAGGAGAAGTGTACACCCAGCCCTGTCACTAGTCCATAAACTGTCTCCCTTTGACAACCACTTGCAAATTAAAGCTTAGTTTTCTAGAAGGGAGTCTCACTGAGTAAATGGACCATTTTGAAAAGTAGGCCCCATGCCAACACAAAATGAATTTAATGGCATCTTTGGAGGTTCTTTGTTTCATAATGTTGATTTTAATAATCTGGGTTTCTGAACTCTCTCTCTTTCAATCTTTCGTTTTTCCTTACCTTACAAGATCCTTTCCATTCACATGACAGCTTCTAGTTTTTTGTTTTTATGGAATTCTTATGTGTACAAACATATGTGTCTACATGTGTTTCTTGGGTTTCTGTGGTTTTATTTGTCCTATTCTGAATTTATTTTGTATTTATTTATTTATTTAAGATTTCTGCCTCCTCTCCTTCACCACCTCCCATATCCCTCCTCCTCCTCAAATCAAGTCTCCCTCCCTCATGAGCCCGAAGAGCAGTCCAGGTTCCTTGCCTGGTGGGAAGTCCAAGGACCTCCCACCTCCTTCCAGGTCTAGTAAGGTGAGCATCCAAACTGCCTAGGCTCCTGCAAAGCCAGTACGTGCAGTAGGATCAAAACCCAGTGTCATTGTTCTTGACTTCTCAGCAGTTCTCATTGTCCGCTATGTTCAGCGAGACCGGTTTTATCCCATGCTTTTTCAGACCCAGTCCAGCTGGCCTTGTTGAGTTCCCGATAGATAATCCCCAATGACTCAGTATGTGGGTGCACCCCTCGCGGTCCTGAGTTCCTTGCTCATGCTCTCTCTCCTTCTGCTCCTGATTTGGACCTTGGGATTTCAGTCTGGTGTTGCAATTTGGGTCTCTGTCTCTGTCTGCTTTCATCTCCCGATGAAATCAAAAACACCAATGATAGCCTTTGCTGGAGAGGTTGTGGAGTAAGGGGTACACTCATCCACTGCTGGTGGGAATGCAAACTTGTGCAACCACTTTGGAAAGCAGTGTGGTGGTTTCTCAGAAAATTCAGGATCAACCTACCCCTGGACCCAGCAATACCACTCTTGGGAATATACCCAAGAGATGCCCTATCATACAACAAAAGTATATGCTCTACTATGTTCATAGCAGCATTGTTTGTAATAGCCAGAAACTGGAAACAACCTAGATGCCCTTCAACGGAAGAATGGATGTTTGTTTTTATTTTATCCCATTTTATTTTATTATTATTCCTTAGATACTTGGGTTTTGTTTGTTTGTTTTGTTTTTTTTTCTAAGGGAGATCCAAAGGAGGTACATGTGGCTGGAGAGTGGGTAGAAAGAAACTGGGAGGACTACAATAAGGAAAACCACAATTATAATATGAAAAAAATAAAGTTTTAATAAAAAAGAACACTTAGAATCCTGATATGATGCATGTTGAATGAAAAGTGCTTTGGTAGGCATTGGTAACAAAGCATATGCTTATTAAAAACTTTTTGGCAAGTAAATCCATTTTAATTTATGCCTGAATATAGTTAACCTTGGCCAAAGGTCAACAAGCAATTAATTCAAATAAATAATTTGGAATATCATTAATAATAATTGGTTCCTAAAATGAGAGAAAAAGTTAAATTATCCAGGACCACAGACACCTTAGCAGTGTCTGCATTGTTTTAGGACTGACTTCAGGCTATTATGTCATTTCACCTTTTGCACATGGTTGTCCTAGAACACATACACCTTCAGATCCCAGAACTTCTCTGTATTCATTAGAAACAACACCCCTGGCCCTGAGGTGCCACTCCCACAAACAGTACTGCACTGAGCCACCATAAGGGTGGCTTTCCCCTTTCACCTACCATAGGCCATGTTATTTCTCTGTCTAAAAGGCAAGGGCATTGGAAGACATAGGCTCTTATCACCTTTGACAGAAATTTCCTTCTCATTTTCAGTGTGAAGTCTGGGCAAGGATTTAATTAATCTTATTCCATGTTCATTCCACAGAAAAATTGCTGGATCTAAGCATAAGGCACCTAGACTGGCCTATTGTTACTTGCTGTGCCTTTCTCCATGACTCTCATGACCATGGATGCAATATCTTAACCCTGTACCCTCATGCTAGATTCTTAGGCAGGAATGCTAGTAGTTAAACTAGAGAAAATGTGTGTCATTTTGTCTTAGGTGACTACCACAATTGTACCCCACTGATAAATTCAGCTTATAATTTTGAAACAAAATAGTAATTTGTACTTGGAATTTGTAGTAATGGCAAATCATACTTACAGATATGTCATAGAATCTTCCAGTTTGTGACGGATATAGAAGGTAACAATTTTCATTTCCAGGCTTTCCTGATTCCAGAATGATAGATTTCCTGCTGTATAATATCAATGAGCCTTTTAGAAATCACTCACACAACCAATTAATGAATGAGACTCGCAGCACAGCTAGTGAGGGAGGTAATTCTCAGAGATAGAATAAAAATAAATCTTTCTTAATACCATTTCAATTGTGGATCTCAACCCAGATGCTATAAAAATGAAAAAATTAGGTCTTACCTCTCTATGCCTGTCTACCTTCTCTACCCCTGGTTTATCAAAAAGGTATATATTTAAGAAGAAGTGGAACCTCTCAATATATGTACTTTTATGAGTTTCAAAATAATCACTTAATTCATTTTTGCCTTTCACAACACCTTTTCACATTCTCCAAATTTCTAAGTTAGGGCAAAGTAAAATGTGAGAAGACCTGCTCTGACATTTGAAGCAATTAACATTGGATGAACCCTAACAAACAAAGAAAGTCATGTGACTTTTGTTTCTTTTTTTTCTGTTCAAAAAAATAATTCAAAACTAGATTTATTTTTCTCACCAGGGTAAGAATATTGTAACATACTGTATATGTGAGGTATGATATGATATTTCCTTCTATGGTTGACTAAGAGTAGTGGACATGACTTAGTAGATTTACTAAAACCCTAAAACAGTTCAGTATTTTTGACCCAATGATTTTTGCACAAAGAATCTCATTTTTATAGCATGAATCTAGATAAAATGGAGATGGTAATCATTGTTAATTTGAATGAATGTTCTTTGCATGAGTTTTCACAATATTTAAGTAGCAAGACTTTTTAACGTTATAATAGTTTTATACTAATTATATAATAAGCTCTCCATATTAACTATATGTAAGTTGACACTCCTTGGCATTGATTTACACCCATGAAAACAAAAAGTACATTGGCTATTCAGAATGTCTACTTGTTCCTTTTAAAAATTCCTTTCACTATATTATATGGTCACTGTACTAGTAAGGGTTCTCTAGATGAACGGAACTGATAGTATGAATATATGCATAAATATGTGTGTATATATGGAGTATATGTGGAATACATATAGGGTATGTATTAGAGGATAGTGGAGCAGCTAGTCCAGCAATGACTGTTTACCAATGGAAAGTCCAAAAATCAACTCCACAGTTTGGATGTCTCGGTTGGTCTTCAGTATATATCAGAATTCTGAAACAGTAGACTCTAAGGTCAGCGAAGGAAGAAATTTCCAGTAGGAACTACAGTAAGCAGGCAACGAAAACTAACTTTCTTCTTCCATGTATTTTTTTAATAGACTGCCAGCCAAAAGTGTGGTCCAGTTTAAAAATGAATCTTCCCATCTCAAAAATCCAGATTTTCTCAAAAATCCAGGTCTTCTCAATTCAAATCATGCAATCAAGAAAAATCCCTATAAGTGTACTTCTTGGGTGTTAGTTAATTTCAGATATAGTTAAACAAACAGCCAAGAATAGTGTCAGGATCATTATAAACTCTATATTTTGGTATAACTGGTATTTTCTTAAAGGAAACATTTTAGTATGCTTTTTTAGTGTTCGGCCCTGTGAATATTATATCAGTCTGTTGACACATTTTTATGCTAATAGGAATTTAGGGTTGTTTACATATTTTTTCACTGTGGTTAATGTTGATGTGGATACGTTTGTTCAAGTCAGTGAACTAATTTATGCTTTCATTTATCTTGAGTAAATATCTAGGAGGGGAAGGTCTAAATCAGTTCTTTTTTGATAATAAATAAAGTTTACAGACAGAAAATATTTCCCCAAGGTATCTAGCTGCAAAAGGTATCTAGCTGTACAACATATACCTATTGCAGTTCCCTTCCTTACTCACCAATCCATTTTTATAATTTGAGTGATTTCAATAGATGTATGGTGTGATCTAATTGAAACTGTAGCTCGCATTTGCAAGAGAAACAGTGATCTTTTCAAGTTCTCAGATACCATTTTGTTCAAGTATTTTGATAACTCTTCTTTTCAATAATTTTGAATTTTGAGAACTTATCATGTGTTTTAGGTATAGTCCTTGGCTAATATTTGGCTTGCTCCCTCCCATACTACAAGTTTAATTCCCCTATTGCCTTAAGCTAAGCTTTTAAAGATCAAAAGGCCTTAATTTTGATGCATTTCACATACAAATCTGTCATCTTGAATCATGCTTAGGTGTTAGTGCTCAGAATTCTTTGATTAATCTATTACCAGAGAGATTTTATTATTATAATTTTAAGTTTTACATTTAGGTCAGTGACATTAAGTTAATGTTTCTGCAGTATGTAAAGTATATATAATTTTGCAAGTACTTAGGATTTTTTTTTTATATATAACTACTACTAAAACGTCCCTCTTTTCTGTAGTGAATTGCTTTCTAACTTTGTGGAAATTAGTTTTACCAATGTGTTCATTTATTGTTTGCATTTTCTGTTTCATTGATTCATTTTAATGTTTTCTTCTAATGCTATATTCCTGATAATTGCATAATTGTATAATGTTTTGAAATCAGGTGACTTTTTTTTTTCTTCAAGCTTGTTCATTATTTCACAAGTTGTTCTGGTAACTTGAGTTCTTTTGCATTTCAAAGGACATTGGTACTAAGTTCCTGGGACTAAATTCTGTTGCTCTGAGTATCAGGAAAGCTGTTCAGTCACCTTATGAGAGTTGATGGTTTAGTTACCCTGAAGCTGAGACTTGCACCACGTGCATCATTTATGACGTCCCCACTTCATTGCATCGGTTTCCCTGTTGGCTTTTTTCCGTTTCAGCATTACAGAGGTGGCACATTTTATGTTGAAGTTCTTAAGAATTTCATAGTGTCATAGAAATGCAAATGACATAAAAATTCAGTACCAATTATTGCATGTTAGCATATAAAAATCTTGTGATGAGAAAAAAAAATCTCAAAGGCCCCCCGTTCTAGAAAAGAACCCCAGGGAAGTAATGACTGTCAAGGGTGAGATAATGAGATATTCCTAGGGATGAGCCCCTTAATCAATTATGTAATATCAAATAGTCAGACCTGAAATTATATACAGACAAATCACACTAACTGGACACAGGAGGCTGTACTAATGTGTATGTTTTTGTAACAATAACAAACAGAAAAAACGCTCATGAATTTGAGAATAAGCAAGGAAGGGATAGGAGGAATTGGAAGGGGGAAATGATGTGCTTATATTTTAATTGTAAATGTTTCTGTGAACTTTAACATACTTAACTTTAATCATGCAACCTCCAGAGCAAAGTGTCTATAAAAAAAGAAGTTCCTCATTTTTCAATAATGCTAATGAGAACAAAGTAAATAAAAACATAAGCATTTGCACAGTCAGTGTTTTATAATCCTAAGATAAATGCTTGCTTAAGAGTTATTTTTTCACCATACAATAACTCTTTTAAAAATGTATTTATTTTACACCCCTACCACAGCATCCCCTTTCTCTTTTTTCCATTCCTCCCTCTCCCTCTTCTCCCCTGCTCCCTCCCCCAAGTTCACCACTCCCCCCCTGTAATCGCTCAGAAAGGTGCAGGCCCACCCATGGGCTCCAGCAAAGCATGGCGTATCAAGATGCCATAAAGCCAAGCACCCCTCCCTGTATTCTGGCTGGACAAGGCTATCCAGTTTTACTATGCGGCTCCCAAGAGCCAGTCAAAGAATCTCGAGACACTGTTCCCACTGCTGTAGTCTCACATATAGACTAAGACCAAACTATACAACTGCCACATGTGTTTAGAGGACCTAGGTCTTTTCTGTGCAGGGTCCCTTGCTGTTGGTTCAGACTCTGTGAGTTCCCATGAACCAGGACAGTGTTTTCTGTGGCTTTTCCTGCTATGTTCCTGCCCCCTGCTTCCTATAATCCCTTTTCCCTCTCCTCAGCAGGAGTGTCCTAGTGAACCCCGTGCAGCCCAATGCTTGGCCATGGGTCTCTGAATCTGCTTCTCTCAGGAGAGCCTTCATCCATACAAAAAAAAATTTGAAATGTATTATTTTAGATCCCTGCAAAGCATCCCACCACTATCTAATGTCCGTAATGCACACAGGCTTTCAGCTGTTAAAATAAAATTCCTAGACCTAAGACTGTCATGCTTAGGTTGTTTTCAGAGTAGTTGAACTCTTTGTGCAACATTGCCTGTCCACTGCATCTCAAAAGTACTGATCAGAAAACCCCAGAGACACTCACTGTATGAAACCTACATTGGCTTGTGTTGGTATCTTACCCATCCCTATGATTTACTCAAATGGACACTGAACATCCTCACCCCTAATATGTTTATATTGGAATCAATACATGAAAGGGATAACCAGACATAATAACAGTGCTCAATACATGGACCTTCTGTTTCAGGCTTCCGAGAGCAGTGAACCTGCAATCAGGAGTAAACATGGCCTCTTTTGTTTTTAGCTAAGACTAAAGTACAGTTTCTTATTTAAATTCCAGGCACAATACTTAGCTACTGCCAAGCATAAAATAATCTTTTAAAAACGGAAAGAAAAGCATCATAAATATGGCAGCAAAAGATTGGTTATTGCCAGCATGAAAAGCCGAAAAACAGACTGTTTGGTTCATAAACAAAGCTCCCATCCAAGGTCGTGAGTACTTCAGGCTGTGTTTTTTGTGAACTTGGTGCTACAATTCAGAAGCTGACAGCCACATTCACTTGTATTTTTATTATGGCTCCTTTCATCTTGTTCACTGACTTCTGTTTTTCAATACAAGAAAGGAAAGTATCCAGAAACATTGTTTAATTATTTTTTATTCCATGATACCAAGCTAAAATAAAAGTTTGTTTTATCAACATATATTGATTGGAATACTCTATAACTTAATATTTTCAGAAGTAAAGTAACAACACAAAGTCTTAACACACCATATTTAATGACTTATTTTTCCATGTCTGTCAGTAAACTTAAAGAATGAACTACAAACAAACTCAAAGTGAAAACTACTTATATTTCCACCATTTTCCCAGACCTCTACAATGCACATGAACTGATTTTACAGCCCTGGAATTACCCATCACACCTATTACTAACATGTATTTTCAGGAAAGTGTCATGTTTTGCATTTAAATCCTATTTAAAAGATATTCTAGAACAAAACACCTTAAACAATTTGGTACAAATAAAATCTTTTAGAAACCCATCTTCAAGACATAGACATACAAATACTTTAAGTATATGCATGTATACAAGCCTACATATGTATTATCAAATTTATGTGTATATACACATGTTTGTCATTGCATAATATGCTAATGGTGTTTGTACTATTATATTGTAGGCATTGGATCATGCTGTAGACATCCTATTATACTAGCAGTGATCATAAAGATGTATGGCATTCCATTTACAGAATTTCTTCATTTGTTAGCTGTTCCTATAAATTTAATATCAGTGTGGTATTACTATAGCTATGAATTATGACTGTGTACATTATTGGTATTTTTAGCATAAATCCTTTGTATCTGAAGTTGCTAGATTATGTTAACTTTGTTGGCATAACAAATTTTCATCCATCTTTGCTTTTATTAATGTCTGTAAGTAAATGAGAGTAATACTATTAGAGCTCTTCGTGAATCATTCCCTGAAGAGCAGAGAGCAGAGAAATGAAGATGTGCTTACAGCATACCTCCCTGTATTACTCTGACCTATCTGTGTGGCATAGTATGGATGAGTACGGATGGGTTATCACAAAAAATATCATTCACCATGCGACTTCAACAATAGAATGTATTTTTTCACAGACTCAAGGCTGAAAATCCCCACGTGTACATTTAGAAAGATTTGACTGCTGGCAAAAGCTCTCCTGGCTTGTAAACAGGAGGAACCTCCTTGGTCAACAAGAAAAATTCTCAGTCACTTGAATCTGATGTGAGTGTCTTAGTAGGCAGAACAGTGCAAGCATATTTAGATGTTAGAGTAGGACTTGGAGTTTTTTCTTTTGTGGTTCCTCTTTACTACCTTGTGATACAGTCTTGAACTGAACTGAAAGCTCAGTTTGGGCTAGGCTGGTTCATCAGAGAGTTCTCCTAAGTAGTTGGTTCTCACTGTTTTTCCATTTCTGGGGTTACAACTACTCACAGTCATGCCTGACTTTTTAACGTGGGTTCTGGAGATTTGAACACAAGTCCCCATGCTTTGAGAGCAAATACTTTTGCCCAGTGAACCATCTCCCAGTACTCGTTGGACTTTAAATATCTTCCAAATACTCTTTCTCTAGATAGGCTTGTTGTTTTATCATCAGAACAACAACTACACCTGAATCTACTGTTTCTGCTACTGACTGTGGCTCAGCAATCACTACTCCATTGCTCAGGCCCAGGTCTGGCAGGACTTCTGTGTCCCACCGGAACCCAAATCTGCTGCTTCAACCATATGTAGTTTTTAACCAAGTGTCATACTGTTTTACCAATAAAGACTCAGGAGTCAAAAACTAGGGTGAAAATCTGCTAGCTCAGAGAGGAAGAGAAGCAACCAGCTGTCCTTCCTTAGCCTGCCACACAGCAAGTGAGATTTTTCCCCCTCTAACCCAAATTCCCTCTTTTACTAACTGTTTCTCTATCCATTTTCCAGACTTCATCTAACTCTCTATGGCTACTTCCTGTCAACTTGTTGCTAGTGCCACTTTTTGACCCAAAGTTTTATTTAAGTCACGCAAACTTGGGTTCACAATGAGATCAAAATATTCCGCAACATACATTGAAGTAGTAAAAGGTAAAAAAAAAAAAGAAAAGAAAAAGAGCATTTATTAGACCCTAAAATCTATTTATTTGGTGTTTTATTTAAAGCACTACCTGCTCTGCCTATTTGCCGAGAATGATTTCATTTGCTTTCTGAAACAGAATGACCTTGAGAAATAACTAAAATAATGGGCTATTGCTCTTAACAATCCTCTGACTGCTATGTGTGATTCTGTAAAAATCTTGCTTGTTTGTCTGCTACACCTTCTAGTTTTATAATATAAAATGAGAATACAAATTGGTGTAAGTAATGAATCCTTTCAGGAGCTATGCTAGCTTCCACCCACTAGTGACATCTCTGTTCTTCCATAGATACTGGAATGTTTATTCCAGAAAGATTCCTGTAATGCTTCTAGAGTATTCAGCCAAATCACTTTCACCAAGACCCCAGGTTAACCAAAGAGACTACTACTCCCGGCCATCTCATCTCACTGAAGTTCTCTAAAACAGGAAAGTGGGCTCTCAGAGAGTACTCCACAGTCTCCTTCCAGTGATCAAGGGAACTGTGATACTCAGTATGAGAGTCTTTGAGTGGAAGAAGATGGCTCTAGGCTGGACATCCAGATCAGGTAAAGACCCTGGAAGAGAGAGGCAGGGAAGAGCTTGATCACCATGTAAGAAATTGCATTGGAAGCCTCAATGGATTACTGAAGTGGCACTGGCTTCCAAATAAATACTTGGAAGGGATATCATAGCAATGATAATTGTCTCCAGAGAAATAGACTAGGAATTTAAAAATTGGAGTGTGTAACTTCTGTATGAATGGTGAAAATTTGTACGAACACTTGTAATGGTACCAGAGTTCTGTTGGTGTGGGACATGATTAGGCCCCAACTTGAAGTCCCTCTGAAGTCATTTCACCTCAACAGGTACTCACCTCCAGTAACAGTAAGACCGCTTAAGTTGTCCTTAGACAATGAGTCAGGCAAGCAGATGCTTGAGGGAAAAGTTAGTCTTCTCCACTGGACCATTGTGCCACATGACCCTAGCCATATATAAACTCTCCCAACTCCTAGTTAGGAAAATCTTCTCAGCTTGGGGTCTATGTGATCCAGATAAATCATGTTTGACAACTCTAAAAGAGAGTTTACAACTGACAAAGGGGTAAAGACAGAGGACTCTGAATTAAAGACTCTGAAACCATTGTCCTTCCCTTGATATCTCCTGGCCAACTGAAGGAATTCTAGATTTGACTCTGGTTAACATAGTTTGAGAGGTCTGTATGCAATCATCTGGTCACCCAGACCAATTTCCATATATTCATTCATCCTGTGTGTTGGCCCAAGATCCTTCAGAATGAATTTGCTACCAGGACATTCACTGCCTCTGAGATACTGGTTATAAAGACTGCTAAGCCTGAAACCAAAGAATCACACCCTTTGGCTTCCTCAGAGAATGATATTTTGTCAATTATGCTGCCTCCCTGCTAGCTCTGAGGAAGTTTGCAATATAACTAAGTCTGCCCCTCTAGGGGAATCTGTCCTGATGCAATGCTCACCAATTTCATCTGACTAGCCACCTCTGCGAGACTCTTGTCCACTGCATTCCAGGAGTAAGCCCATCCCAATGTGCCAACTAAGGGAAATGTCAAAGCTCTTCCCTCATCTAAGAAGAGGGCAGCTATGATATCTGGCCACATGCTTGCCTGAAGAGGAGAAAATGCTCTTCTATGATTGCAGAGAAATTATAAAAGATGTTTATTTCTCAAGGCTAGATTTAAAGCATGAGCCACTCCCCATTACTGATGAGAGCTGAATTCAACAGGGGAAATCAAGTAACTAACTCAAAGCAAAGATATATTGATAAAAGTGACTTATCAGAGGCAAACAAAAAAAGCAAAAACAGTGACTCAATCCTCCAGTTCCTTGAAGCTATCTGGGGCTCTGTCTTGGCATTAGTGCTCTGCAAGGATCACATGAAGAGTCCATGTCAAGAGAGCCAGGAAAAATCAACGGGAAGACCAGGCAGCCAAATAAACTGCCCTTGATGAAAACATAGTTCTGCAATCTCCTCCATTACCCCCAAAATATGTTTATATTCCCCATGTTCCCAGAACACTGTTATATATACCAGAAGAAAGAAAAAGAGCAACTTATGAAGAGGTGACTAAAACTTAGGAAGACTGAATAATTACTACAGATTTGAAAATAATAATTATAGAGGTGAGAGCTGTCCACCTAGTCCAGCAAGCTCATGAAGAAACCTATATGGGAAAAACTGCCCAAAAGAATTTTTACAAAGATATTTGATTTTTTTTTGAGGTTGCTAAAATTGACCCAACAAGCTAGAAATTCTGTTTGCAGTATGCTTGGAACAATCTCAAGCACGGACCCAAGGCCCCTTTACTAACACAAAAACAAGGGTCCTATGCACATAGACATGCAGAATTGGAATTTAATGACATTAGACCTAGCAAAGAAGATAAAAAAATTGTTGGTATGGTGTGCACTTTTCAGGCTCTGTAGAAGCTTTCCTACCTGCACAGACAATCACTTGGAACTTGGACAAAGGGTACAACCTCCAATCTTCAGGTCAGATTGAAAGGAATAAACAGGACATTGACATAGCACTGGCCAAACATTGCCAAGAACAGACCTGCTTGATCAAAATTTCTGTTACTTGCACTGTTTAAGGTGGATTATATACCTACCCCATCAATGTGAATAGTCACCATTTTAGACTGTGTTTAGCCACCTAGTTCCACTCCTCCCAAAGGACTAAGGGGATTCCTGAGAACATGGACTCACCTGGCTCCAGCAGTTCTTGATACAGCTGTGGGCACTGCACAGAAAATTTGTTAAAGTTGCAGGTATCAACCAGTGGCTGTGATACACCTATCCTAAGGCTGCTATGATTTCAGCCAGGAATGGAGTCACCCTAACCAGCCTCTGAAATTGGCTATCTCAAAATAACTTCAGAATGGAGACAACAGCTCAACTTCTACTGTGCATTCTGCTGTCCCTCCTGATACTGGAAATGGATTCATGGATGCATGCAGTACTCACTTAGCATTTCTGATGCTGTCATATAAATTAGTCTGCCTTGTTCCAGGGCAGCTCCAATTCCCATATACTCATCAGTATTACTAACTGTCCACCAGAAGAAGTCTGTCTTATCTCCTTCAGGTGGTCTTCTGCTGAGAAACAGGCCAGCCACAGATCAAACCTCAGCCCTCATCATGCTGTGGTGGAACTGCCTGTGTTTCTTTTGGGTGATGGCCATTGTCACTGAGTGGCAGGAGGAAAAAATAACATTTGTGGATGGGCTTCCCTTAAATACTGCTAATGCATGGGCTTCACACTGATGGAGGCTCAGAAATAAACTCCCACAGAAGGTCAAGGAGTTAAGGTCATAAGTGGCCTTTGGTTACTGGGAGAAGCTCTTCATATGGAAATGACATATCTTAAATTTCTGACTTTAGTAAATGCTAGACATAAGCTCATTTTCCTTGGTCAGGATTGCTGGATATGCCTACAAGCAATCCATGTTACTTGTACTGGAGTAGGAATGGCTAACCAAAGCCTAATGCTGCAAAAGAAATATGTTTAGGTAGGCTACCTGCTCAAATGAAAGATCTGATATGTGAAAGGAAAAAAGTCTCTATCAGACCTGATTAAAGAATTGCAGTTCCTCAGGCTGCATACATAGCCTACGCCCAAAGCATTTATGCCTGCTGCTCAGGAGACAGTTGTACAAGGGTATTCTATATCACTCTCTTAGATGTTCTCCAAAGAAGAAAAGGATAGCAATAATTACACCCACTAGATTCATGAAGTAAAAGAACTCCTGTATATTTACTAGTTGATAGGAATGACGTTGACAAGGTCAATGAACACCAGTTCCACTGCAAGTGGTATCCAACGAGTTCAACATGGCCAACTCTCTACATACACGTATCCATACACAACAGAAGAGGATGGCAGATCCTCAGGCATTGCAGTCATAGGGGCTTGTGAACCATTCGATGTAGGTGCTATGAATACAGTTTTGTTCCCCTGTTCCTAACCTCTGAGACATCTCTCCAGCCTCTCAATCTAAACCCACTGGTGTTTTCTCAACTGCACCTCAATGACTGAGCACACAAGTCAGACTTCAAGGTGTTATCTCCACTGTTCGCTGTCAATAGTGTAATGAGTAGTTATAAAATAATAACATTCTTCAACAAATATCTCCAAATTGATAGCAGCATACCCATATAGCAAGAAGAAACACACATGTGAAAGTTATATACTACTTACCTTGTTCTTATGTTTTTGAAAAATAAACCTTGTTTTTGATTTCATGCACATATATTTCTTTTAGTAGATTTGTTATCCACCCTTTTAAACAGAAGAATTACAAGATTGAATAATCCATAATTGAAATTTATTTATTCCAGGATTTTTCTCTGCCACATATAAACTATACTCCTTTCTAAAATTAGAAACAAATTCAAGGAAGTACAGAAATATAAGTGATCTCATTTAATGACACCTTTTAGTGCCACTTTAGATTTAAGCATAACAAATTATGAAAAAGCATATTAAAAACATTTGGATCATTTACTTAAGTAAATTTTATGTTTGGAAGTTAAAGAGAAAATGCTAGATTCTGAAGTATAGTTCCCATGTGTTATATAATCTCTGACTTCAGAGTTGTTTTACCTGCCTAAAGTTACTCACATATCCATGGGCTGTCATTAAAGGATACTAGGGATCTTGATGAAGCCTACAGAGGGGAAGCTGCTCAGGTACACTTTTCTAGGAAGTTTCCCGAAAAAATTATAAGTGATATCTACGGTTTCTATTGCCACAACAAAACACAATTACCAAAGCAACTCAGGGAGAAAAGTGTTTATTTGACTGACAGTTCAACATCACTGTTAATCATCAAAGGAAGCCAGAATAGGAACTCAAGCATCACAGGAAGCTGGAGGCTGGATGTAGTTTTTTCATCAGCTCCAAGGCTGGACTTTAAATTGCTGTTGTTTTAACCAGCAAATGTGAGTCTGCAGTTACTTGCCTGCTTCTGCATCAGTGGCTCAGCCTCACAGGCCATGGCCTGGTAGGAATTCTGTTTCCTCAGGTATCAGCTATGTCATAGCCACCAAGAACATCTTTTAATTAAATCTTTATCATTCTATTTATTAATAAGACTTGGATGTTAGAGGATGAGGTGAGTATCTGCTAACTTAGGGAGATTCAATAGTAACTAGCTAACCTCTCTTTCCTGTCCTCTCAAAAGGAAAGAGAGAGTCCTTTCACTTTGCAAAAACAAAAGAACCCATGCTACAGGAAGTCTCTCTGTGCTTCTTCCTGTGCATTTCTCTAATGTCTCACAGACACCCTATGGCTCTCTCTGATTACTTTCTGTCAACTAGTTGCTAACTCAGCCTCCTCACTCAAGGTTGATTTTAATTATCACAAACACACACTCATGGTTCACAGAGGCATGTGCTGATGCAGAGGTCATAGAGGGGTGCTGTTTACTGGCTTTCTCCCTGTGGTTTGAGTACCCTTTCTTACAGAACCAGGAAGAACAGCCTGAGTATGGCATGACTCATAATAGGCTGAGCCTTCCCCCATTAAGTGCTAATTAAGAAAATGCCTTACAAACTTAACTGCAGAATAATCTTATCATTTTCTCAATTGGAACTCTCCTCTTGTGAAATTTTTTTTCAAGTTGACATAAAATATCCAGCACAGAATTAAAGACTCTCAGCGTTGTGTGGCATCTCTCCTACTCTCCTACTGACAGAATAGCCTAATGGGAAGTATGTGAGGGAGTACATGGCCTAGGCAGATGTTCTAAATCACGTAAGAATTGATAGAAAACTAAAATTAAATAAGTAATTTATATCAGTCAATATTGTAGCATGAGTTCTAAAAGGTCTTAATAATAAAAGCTCAGAGTCAGATATTGGGGAAAATGCTGAGAGATCAGAGATAGGAAGAAACAAGTCACAGCCACACCTTAACTCACAAATTTCCCAGTGGGAAAAACACTGAGTCCTGCTTTTTCCTGCCTTATCACTTCCACTCTCTGCCCAGACACATCACTTCCTGTCTGTCTGTACAGACCTCCAGACCTCTATGTTTAGCTAGTGGCTAATTCCACCCTCTGATTTTCAGGCAAGCTTTATTTCTACAAAACTGTATCACTATACAACATCTGCCAAATATAACACCTTGATGTTTTTCAAAGTCCTATGGGCCAGCAACAGGACTCAACTGGGCCAGAGGGCCTAGCCCTACTCTTCTATTGTGTAATATTATTTCAAAGGCAAAGATGTATTACTTTTATTTTATGAAGGTACATTAAATTTGTTCCTGCTGTCTTTGTTAATGATGTAAAAACGTGTTATGGTTTTTTTTATACTGCATTTGTTTAATAATGCAAAGATGTGTTGCTGTTGTACCTTGCCTTCCTGAAGCACCTGATTATTCTATTAAGGATCTGAATGGCCAATATGCAGGCAGAGAAAGGAGAGGTGTAGCTGGAGGACAGAGAGAATAAGTAGGAGGAAAAATCTAGGCTAAGGAGGAGAAGATAAGAGGAGAGAATGAGGAAAAAGGTGATACCCAGGGATAACTTGCCAGCCAACAAAGAACAGGATGACAAAAAGAAAGATAAAAAGACCCCAAACAAAGCATAGGTAAAAAGACACTAATTAAAGTAAGAACTAAGACAAGGAAGAGCATTCATCACTAATATTAAGTCTCCATGTCAAGATTTGGGAGTTGGTTGGTGGCCCTAGAGAAAAAGCCTGCTATAGGGTCCTTGTCAGCTCACCAGTGGCTTGCTATCCTGTGGACACTTAGGAGACTGTTTGTGGGGACAGTGGAAGAAGAGAATAAGCCCTTGGACACACGACAGAATATAAAGGACAAGTTAGAACCAACGCAATAGCCATTTAGCTCCCGAACATTGGCAATTCCATTGGTCAAAGTCAGTCATTTGTCCAAACAAAGATGCAGCACAGGAGGAAAAGGGCAGGACTGGGAGTTGAAAGTTGGGGATACATGTTATAATGATTTCTATAAACAATCCAATGAACTGTGTTTAGTTTCTGTAAATATTTATCATAATAATAAGGCAAGAATAGATTTTTTACAAAGTATATTATTGATAAATTAATAGAAACAATACCATGATAAATTTGTAATAAATTTGTAATTAACTGATTATAATGTAAATTACAAATTAATTCTAATGTTAATCTACTTCGATGGCAGAAGGAATGAAGGATGAGGGAGAGAAGGAAGGGAAGGGAAGGGAAGGGAAGGGAAGGGAAGGGAAGGGAATCAGGAGGGAGAGAAGGGAGCAGGAAGGAATAAGCTTTCTAGAAATCATTGCGATCAGATATGAAGCTCATGTGAAGAAGATAAAGTCTTAATAGTACTTTGGAACCAAACCCTTGAACAATAACTTTTAGCTTAGAATAGTTGAACATGATGCTGAATTTAAAATCCCCAAGATGAAAGGAGTAAAACTACTACAATCACCTATGTGATATATCTTAAGACTATTTAACTAAGTTAATTGAAATAAGTGGTGCTTAGTTGAGCGCTGCCTGCCCCAGTCTCAAGGAATGATACTGCGCTTTATGCCTTTCCTCTCTCCCATGCCCAGGGCTGGAGACTTCCAGCAGCACTTGGTACCTGATCACACTGTGTCAAGGCACCAGGAAGGCTCCTGGTTGGCTGTGACCCTCCCCTCACAGTCCAAAGAATCTGGGTAGTGGATCCACCTGTGTCCTTTGCATATTCAAATACAATATTCTTTAGCATTGATTTTGTTTGTTCTTGTTTGTCATCTCTGAATTATTTATTTTTTATATTGTTTTGTTCATTTTTATTTATAACTGTTCTGAATTTTGGTGTATCATTTCTTGTATCATTTCCAGAATATTTAGTTTCTTGGGTTGCATGTAGTTATATATAAATACACACATATTTGTTTTATTTATTGATTTATTTATTTCAAGATGGGATTTCTCTATGTAGCCTTGGCTGTCCTTGGCTTCAAACTCAGAGATCTGCCTGCCTCTGGCACCCAAGTGTTTGGATCAAAGGGGTGCACCACCACTGCTGGGGCATATTTTTGTCTCTTTAATAGGAGTTTTTCATAACATATTTACATGTTTTGAGTATATTCACCTCCCTCATTTCTTCTTATATCCATCTTCTTTATCCATTCATCTTTGTGTTCTTTTTGTGAAATTATATTATAATAACAATATTTTCCATTCCCTTTTCTCTCTGGAAAGACTCCCTTGACCACCTTTTGTGCTTTTCCAAATATTTAACCTCATTTTCATTGTTATTATATGCATTTGAATATACATCCATACATATAGCCTATTCACTCTTTATAATGTTACTTATATGTATAGGTTTCAGGGATGATCTTTTGCTATTAGAAGATGAATTGATATGCTGCTCCCTGAGGAGGACTATTTCTCCTGTTTTCAGTGTTTTTCGGTTCCCTTTAGTTCATTTTGTACGGTTGGTGACTCATGGGCTTCCTCCATCTAATTTTGGCTTGGCTATTGCTGTTCTTAATTGGCTCTTACAATCTTCCTACCATCCGCTTTCACAATGTTCCCTGAGATTTTTGTGTAAGAGCTATATATTGGATGGATTCATTGGGACTGAATTCTTCAACTCTGCATTTTGATTGGATGTGTTTGTTCTGTAGTGGTCTCCATCTGTTGAAAACAGAAATTTCTCTGATGAGGGGTGAGGACTACATTTGTGAGTATAATAGCAGATGTTTAGAGTGTAGTCATGGCTTATGCTAGTATGTCAAGTAGTGGTTGTATATTCTCTAACAAGATAATTTTTAACTATTAATTCATTTGGTCTTCTCTCCAAAGTTTTACTAATGATCTACCTGTGTTTTTTCAATATCCTTGGACATAGTTTAGTTACTTTTATAATTCTCAAAATTTTAAATTTCAATTAAAATACTCTAAGGTTCTTAAAATTGTGATTAAATATAATAACTTAAAAATACATTACTATAAACACTTTCACGTTACACATTTGCTTCAAATTAGAAACAGGTGTGCATCTCTAAACAAAAGAATCTGAAAATATTTTAAATGATTTAAGTAAATGCTTAGAAAAACTGTTTTTAAGAGAAGTTTCTATGTAGTGTAATATTCTTTTGTTTGTTTTTGCTGCTTCATAGCTTCTGTTTTCCTTCATAAATGTCTCTGTATTTTAACTACCATCTGCTTGCCAATTCTCTGTTTGGTCACACAAAATTCATTTACAGAATTTACAGAAAGTATTACTCAATGTAGAATAAGATGAGAGACAAAGAACATTATTCTTACCTATTGGAAATTTAGTTCTTCCAAAGGTTTATGTGTTAAATTCTTGGTCTCAGCAGTGACATTTTTAGAAGATAAAGTGGTGCTCAAGACATGGAAACCTTTAAGAGATTCTCAAGCCATATCAGAAGTGATGGTTTCTAACAGTTATCGATTTGTCAAGATCTAGATTCACTTGGGAGATGGGCCTATAGACATATCTGCAAAGGAAAATCTTAATTATGTTAATTAGGGGGGAAGGTCTGCCCACTATGCATGGCACTGTTGCATAAGCAGGGGATCCTAGTGTGTATGCAAATGGAGACATCAAGCTGAACACCTGCATGCACTAATCCATTGTTCTGTGCTCTGCATTGTGGGTGTAAGGTAACCAGTCCTGTCAAACACACACCACTGTGACTTCTTTGCCATAATGGACCGTGACCTATGAGTCAAATAAACCCTTTCTCTCTACAGTTGCTTTTTCTTCTAGATCATTTTAGATCATCATCATAGGAAAGCAGTATCAACAAAATATTAAGACATAGGGCACTTCAAAATGTAATCTTTGCTTCTTCAAGTTTTACATTCTTGCTGATGAAGACTTTCCTTATCCATACTCATCTTTTACCAGGGGCCCAAATCATCTCCAAAACAAAGAAAAAATAAGTTTCTTGCTCTATATATTAATTATCTTAGATATGTTACTGTAGCACCAGAAGCACAATTAACATGAGAATTTCTGTAACATGTCTTTACCTATCTTAAAGAGGATAATCTTCTATTTCGTCTCTTGACAGCTGCTATCTACAGTGTTAAAGTAGACAAAATTTGCCCTGGTTACAGACCTCTCATGATGGCCTCTTTTCTGTCTACAATACATGCCTCATGCTTGCCTCAGCAAATTCACTGTCTTGAAATCAAGTCACATAGTCATAGAGCATATTGTGATTCAGAACTCAAATACTACTCAGTTCTCCAAATAACTTCTGATACTTATTTGCTCTTGTCAAAAAAAAAATCCTGTGACAAAATTAAGTGGTTTTTGGTAAAGAAATATTGGGTATCCTTTGCTCAGTGGTAGCAAAGCCAATTCAACTAGTTTTCCTGGATACAGTTTCCTTCACTCCTGTGCTCTGTGGGAGAAAAATAATGAAGTTTCTAATCAGCAGCATGCAGTTCATGGAATTGGAAAGGGCTGGTGCCATGTCAAGCTGAGAATGACAGGAAAAGAAGCCACTATTTTTCTGTAGAGGTCCCTGGGTTAGAGCTGTGCTTTTCAATGTTGAAGAATGAGAGTGAGTTTTGTTTAAATTTATTTTAAGGAAATAATACTAATACATGTTCAGATTGTAGCTAACTAATGATAGTCACAAAGTCAGTTGCGCCATGGGATTTCAATAGCTTGATTTTCCTTTTCTGCTTGTATTCTAAATTGTGAGTAGTGACAACAGTGTTGTAATAGGCCACATAAGGGAAGAAACAGTAATAGCATCCGCACAGAAAAAGTCAGAGAGCTCAGGTCATTCTATTGTAAACAATTCCAGTCATCCATCCCTACTTTCATTTAATAGATACAGTTGATTTCCTATTAGCTGGAGTAGTATACTGAGTGCACACTGAACATTTTTAATTGTGTGAAATAGGTAATTTTCAGTGTCAAGTTTTGAACTAAAGGGTTAAAACAATCCACAAAATACTATGATATCAGTAAAAAGGCACTTGCTAGTAAGGAATAAAACATTATTAGTAAGGATAATGAGTCAAACTTTAACAATGATAATATTATTTTAAAAGCTGAAAGCAAAACATGAAATGGATTTGCATTCCTTATACTTACTAGAATATCAGTGTATTAATATTAGAAAAAAAATAGAAGGTATGAGTACAAAGCAAGTTCCTAACTGAATTCACAGGGTTGTTTTGTTCAATCCTCAAGACACAGAATAAACTTAAAAGAGACGATACGGGTACTAATTTCCCCAATCATGTGAATGGTGACATTGAGTTAGACAAAAGAAACAGAAAGGGATGTGTAAAACTTCTGTAAAAGTACAGATAATTAGCAATGCTATTCCTTATCTGTGCTTAATCACTCAGATATATTGTATTCAAGTTTTAGCTATATGGAACTGTTATTTTAAGATTCTTAATTCAGCTATTTCTGTATAAAGAGAACAATGTATTGTCTAAATAGTTAACATTCACAGCAACTGGTAATTGAGATGCAAGGTTTTAGTTTTGACTATCAGCTGGTGGATTTCACCCACATCCCAGAGAGGTTCCTTTCTTGTTCATATGCCTTAGTTTTCTTTGTCTTCTTGTACTGCCTCACACTTCAGGTTTGGGTTTTGTTTTCTTTATTTGTTTTGACCGATCTTGCTAGGTACTGTGGGTGGGCCTCAAAATAATATTCTCGCTGACCTACCTTCCTAATTACTGGGACAAACAGCATGAAGTAACAAATATGGAAAAGTTCTCAGTAGAAATCTCAGCGCCTTTCAGACAGCTGCTTAGGTTAAGGAACAAGACAGCTATATTCTGTAAGCATTTAGTCAAGGTTACAAGGCCAAGGAAAACAAAATGTCTACATGTACCATGTCAGCTCTTGGAGCACCAACTTCAGAAAATAAAGCCCAAAAATACTGACTCATAAATATGTCTGCAAAACAACAGCCTTTGTTTATTTATTTTTTTGGTTCTGGCTCTTTTCCAACTTGAAAATTTTTGATAGGCCATTTTCTCCCAGTGGGCTTTCCTAGGACTGTGCACTTTTGCTTCTGCCATCTACTTATCAGAATCCCATATATTCATCAAAATTCATTTCCACTTCTGTTCTTATTAATGTGAAGGGTACCAAATGAGCCTATTTCCAGGTTAGAAAACTCATCACCTCAAAACATTACTAGGCAACTTACTATTTCATATTTTCTCTGCTACAGGGCCTGTGTTTTTTATATCCCAATAAACCTCAATTCCTTGTCCTTCTATTGTCCCCACTCAACCTGTGACACAAGAAACTCAACTGCAAGTCAAAAAACTGGATAAAATGAAATTTTAATTTTTGTGAATCTCAATTTTGTTATCATTAATAATTTTACAATTAGAACTTATGATTTATGTGCAACAAATATTTTCATAAATTCTGGTCATGAAAGATTTTTATAGCTTTCTTTTGGATGTTTTGTGTTTTATTTAAGATTTATTATATGTTTATAGAAAATATGAAGTTTAATTTGAGGCTTAATGTTCTGCATATAAATATTCAGTAGAGCCTATGCCATATTAAGAAAAAATGTGTTTCCTCCCTCAATTGTCTCTGCATGTTTTGGTGATCAACAGTCCAACAATGTTTGGCCCTCACTAGGTGGGAGACATTTTCTTCAGTGATGAAGCTGCTGGTAATAATACCATGCTCCTGCAAATCCCTGACACAGGACCCTGTCATGTGGGCCACCACCAGCCGCTTTTAAGTCTCTACTATAGATGTCTCTTCTGCAGAATTTCTTTTTCTTTTTAAAACTTGGTTAGCTCAAGGTTTTAATGTGATTACTTGTTTGCTTGAGACAAGGTAAAGCATATAAATATATATGATACTATATGGATCATATGTAATTTATACATGCAAGATGTATATGTGCCATAACAAAACCAATTATTGAGCATACTTTACATATGATAATAAAAATAAAGTTTAAATATGTGATGATACTCATACCAGTCTATTTCTGAACATGCCATTATGTTGTGTTTTATTGGTCTCTATTTATGCTTTTATTAATGGCGTGCTTTCTTAGTTATTGATAATTGTTCTTGAAGAAGCGCTGTATTGTCATCATAGTATTGTTTGTTTCTCAAAATAGTTAAATATTCAATTTAATTTTATATAATATTAAGTTTACATTAGGTTGTGTACAACAATTAAAATGGGAAAATAGAATACACAGTTTACCAAATATTTAAGGGATAATAATAAAGAATTATTAGTCATTTGAAATATGTAAATTAATAACACAAGGAGATCTACTTGAAACACCAGAATGGGAAGAAAAAGGGAGAACTAGTAAGTAGAAGAGAGATTATTTAAACCCCTGGTGCTCTCCTACACTTCTAATGGAAAAGTAAATAGTTGAATCACCTTGTAAGCCACCTTATTAATTTCTGCAAAAGTCAAATACAAACTTCCCAGATAATTCAGCCCTTCCACTCTCAGGTATGCACACAAGGAGAATTAAAAGATACGTTTTCCCAAATAATGGGAGGAAGACATTCATACCCACATCATGTCTATTTTCTGGTAGTATAAAATAATCAAAACACAGTATCTGGTGGATAAACAAAACATGGTAAATATATCTAAGTATTGTTTGTAAATATAAGAAATAAATCACTGTAGGTTATAACTTGAATCATAACAAGAAAACATTATTCTAGGTAAAAATAATCTATGTGTGTGTATATATATATAAGTATATATAAGCATATATAATATATAACCATATATATAAATATAAAAATATAATCCTATTTTATTGTATGTGTCTTTCTCCTTAGCTTGTCAGTGCACATATTTGTTTGTGTACTTGCTCATCAATACATATATGGAGGAAAGAGATAAATGTTGGGTGTTATTTTCTATAGCTCTCTGCTTTATTTTTTGGAGAAAGTTGCTCACTGAACCTGGAGTTTACTGAATGTCTAAACTAGCTTATTGTTCTGAACAGAGAACATTCCATTGATTCTACCATAAGGCACTGAATTTTTACCTTAGGGATACCATAATAATTAACTGGCAGGGTAAATCTCAAAGGGTCCACCCATGGACAAAGATCTATAGGCGATGAAAGGAGACAGAGACAGAGACCCACATTGGAGCACCAGACTGAAATCTCAAGGTCCAAATCAGGAGCAGAAGGAGAGAGAGCACAAGCAAGGAACTCAGGACCGTAAAGGGTGCACCCACACACTGAGACAGTGGGGATGTTCTATCGGGAACTCACCAAGGTCAGCTGGCCTGAGTCTGAAAAAGCATGGGATAAAACCTTGACTCGCTGAACATAGTGGACAATGAATGAGGACTGCTGGAACTAGCTCTTGTAGTCCAGGCTGGCCTCGAACTCACAGAGATCCGCCTGCCTCTGCCTCCCAAGTGCTGGGATTAAAGGTGTGTGCCACCACCACCAGGCAATCTCCCTTTTCTTAAGGGAAGCTAAGAAGGAGTGGATCTGGGGGAGAGGGCAGGTGAAGGGGGGTAAAACCAAATAATAAAATATATGGTCAATTCATAAGAGTCTTGGTACATGTATTTCATTATTTGGTTATCTTCAACAATTTTAGGGACAGATGAGTTTTTTCATGTATAAAATTTACATTATCTTCCACGTTGCTGCTTTGTTTAGTGCATGACAATCCTCATTGCATCAAATACTTACAATTGGAGAAAATATACAACCCAATTATCTTAAATTCAATTATTTTTAAAATCTTGGAATATTTATAAGCTGGATTGTCATAATTACTAACTATAAGACCAAATGAGAAGATTATACAATTCATTGTGTAGTCAAGTGTGATAGACAATATTTCCTATAAGGGAATAGTTTTGTAAACTTTTTTCTGCTAGGAACATAACACAGTAAGTTAAAAATGTAAGATGGTATCTGTCTTCGGTTTTCTGTTCCTGTAAAGAGATGCCATGCACATGGCAACTGTTAGAAAAGAAAACATTTAATTGAGGCCATGGCTTCCATTATCAGAGGTTTAGTCCTTTATCAGCATGGCAGAGAACATGGTGGCAGGCAGGTAGACATGGTGTTGAAGGAAGAGCTGCTACATTTTGATCAGAATGCAACAGGAAGTAGATTGTGACCTTGGGCGGGATCATGAGCATAGGCACCCTCAAAGCCCACCCCTACACTGGCACACTTTCTCCAGAAAGGTCACACCTACTCCAACATAATCACACCTTCTAATAGTGTCCCTTCATAAGAGTTTATGGGTGCTATTCAAATTACCACATTCCACTCAGTGGCACCCATAAAGCTTTAAATACCATCATAATGCAAAATTCATTTAGTCCAGCTTCTAAAGACTCCCTACTCTATCACAGCCTCCACAATGTTTAAAAGCCCAAAATTCAAAGTCTCTTCTGAGATTCCTACAATCTCTTAAATGCAATTTCCTGTAAAATTCAAAATCAAAGAGTAGATTAAATACTTCCAACATGCAATGGGACAGGACATGCATCACCATTGCAAAGCATAGGTAAGGGAACATCGTGAGGAAACACCGGGCCAAAACAAGACTGAAAACCAACTAGGCAAACTTAAAACTGTATCTCCTTGTTTGATGTCAAAATTCTCTCAAACGGACAGCTCTGTTTAGCTTTGATGACTGCAACACACTTCTCCCTCTTGGGTGGTTTTCGCTCCTTGCTGGCAGTTCTGCTCACCAGGTTTCCCAGGGCTATGGCATCTCTCACATCTTGAGGTCTCCAAGGCAATACAGCTTTCAACTTCACAGCTTTACAAAATGCCCTCTTTAGGCCTGCGTTCAGAGACACCTCTGACACATGCCTGCCGGCACTGGCTTTCCTTAGGACCAGAGGCAAATTCCATAATCTATTTCTTCTATCCTTAACTCTAAAGGTAGAACCATGTGTCCAAAGCAGCCAAGTTCTGCTGATTGCTGTGACTGGAACATGGCCTCCTAGTTCAATGTCATCTTCACCAACTTTCTGGTTTTTATTGTTGCCTTTACTGTCTAAGCTTGGCTTTCTTGAACTTGCTAAATAGACCAAGCAGGCCTCAAATTCAGAGAGCCTCTGCCTTCCCAGTGCTGGGACGAAAGGTGTGTACCTCCACACCCAAATCTAAACTTTTCTGTACTTCCTTTTCACAACTTGAAACTTAGCTGGGTGGATTCTGGCCCTGAGGCCACTACTCCCTTTTCTCAATTTCTAGTTTACTTAACTCTTTGAATACAGGATTTAGCTCTATTCCATGTCCTGGTGCTCTGTTTCTCAAGTTGTACATTTGGCATTTTTATTTGCCCAGTTTGCTCCTTTTAATTATAAATCTTCATTAGAGTTATCACTAATAACCACAGGACAGAGTCTGTTTTGAGATTTCTTCTGCTAACAGGATTAATCCAACTCATACTGTGTATGTCCAGGAGGCCAAGAAAAATGTCACAGAGGATGAGCAATATGATCAACAAAGGAAACAGTGGAGCAAATTAGTTAGTGACAAATGATTCATTACCTAGGACACGAGGACACACAAGGGAGAGATTGGAGAATACAAGTTAATGACACCTGTGTTTTATACTAGCAATATTAGCATTGCAATTTTCTTTATTGTTTATTTTTAATTGGCAGATAATATCTAATGCTTTTATAGTACACACAATAATGTTTCAAAATGGGTATATATTGTACCATGGCTAAATCAAGCCGACTTACATATTAAAATACTTATTCAGCAATTTTCAATTATATAAAGATGATTGTTAGCTCCAGTAATTTTATTATGCAGTAATCTCTTAAATTTATTCCTGATGGACTGTCTCATTACATAGCACAGCCAGGCCTTAAACTCCCATTGTTCTGTGTTAGCCTGCAGAGTGCTAGGTTCACAGGAGTTCAGCACCACACCCAGCTGCTCGTGAAAAATGTTTATTCTTTTGTTTTGAATGTACCCTCTACCAGAATCCACCACCCTACTCTCAACTTCTATAACATCAACTTTTAGAATGTGAACCTAGAAGTGATATTACCTAGGAATAGAGGGATTAACTGTGTGCAGCTTATTCCATATGAAAGACTGTTTGGTGGTACACTGATGTGCAGAAAGTGTTGGGCTTTCCTCCTTCTCAAAGACTGAATAGGATCCCAGATACATACAACACCCTTTATTTTTATGCCATGATCACCAAAGTACTTACAACCTTAGGGGTTGGGGGGGTTATTTTGGCTTGTGGTTTCACTCTGAAGGGGGATGAAAGAGCTCATAGCAGCAGGAAAGATTGGAAGAGACGACCTCACATTGTTATAGGTCCACTCCAGTTATCATCTCCTAAAGGGTCTGCACTGCAAATTCACAAAGATCTATATAAATTGGTGACTAGATATTCAAACTACTGCATTTTAAAGGACTTTAAGATCCAAACTATTTCAGTGCTTTTGTGTCATATTAACGAACTCACTCCCTGGGCCAATGCCACCAGCACTTCTGTACTTCCAACTGCTAATTTTGCCATTTCAATCCCATGCTTACATCTTTGGGAATTTTTGAGTTTTGAATATGGTGTGAAGTAATTATCTATATAAATACTTTGGGTATCAATATCCAATTTATATGCTATTATTCACTTAAGAGACTAGTCATTGTACATCATGTATTCTTAGAATTGTTGTTGAAAATCAATTGGCCAGAAGTGTATTCACTTTTGAACTCAATTCTGTTTTAATGATCTGTGTCTGGTTTTAATGTTAGTATTATATTCTTTGAATATTTGTATTCTTTAATACACACATTTAAAACAATGTTTGAAAGACAAGATATTATGATAAGTCATTTTTGACTTTGTATGGCTAACATTTTAAAACATATTCACAAAAACCAGTCCACACATGCTCACAGCAGCTGTACTGTGGATTGTTAGAATCTGCAAACCCAAACATCCTTCAGCAGACAAAACTACGTTTGGGTAACTCCACAAGACAGAACTCTCCAGACATAAAAGGTGAAAACTTTAGTATACATATCCAGATTAGATAAGTCTCAAAGACATTGCACTGACTAGTGGATTAAACTCAGTATTTTCAAAGGTGACAATGGTTTACAGTTGTTTAAATATTTCTTCTTTCAATGTAATAATTTTTATTCAACTAAGATTTCATTTCATATACATCAACATATTTTAGATGCTATATATCATTCACATTATAATTTACAGAATTATACCTAAGTCATCTGGATCCTCAGTATGCACACTTCATTTGCTGTCTTGAGTTTGTGTCATCTCTGGGTGATACTCATCAGTCACTCTTCTCATCTGATAGCTTATGTTCTTACTTATTTCTGTCAGTTTCTGGGACCTGCCATTCTTCTTTTCAATTATGTTAAGTTTTCATGTCTGAAACAGATTTGAGTATTTGGTTGAGTTGGGTTTGGTTATATCTTTAAAAGCCTCCCATATCTTCTTACATATAATTATTATATTTTAACCCCCTTATCATATGCAGACATTCCTATTGTGATCTTTATGTATGACTTACTTGCCAATCTTTAAGAGCAGTTCTAAATCCTAATTATGTAGAGTAAGACCAATAGACAGATGTGTTAGATGGCAGCTGGACACACTAGGTGTAATTTTAACTGCAATATGATATATTTCAGACACAAAATATGTTTGTAATTAGATATCTAAAACCTGCTAACGGTGAGTCATAGGAATTAAAAAGAATTTTTTTTCACTTATTTGGTATTTAGAGTCTTGATGAGCAACATCTTATCATGAAATGTGTTTGGAACAATGACCAATGATTGGCCTTCAATGTCTAGCAAAGGCTACTGACAGAGTGCTGTGTCTATTACTCCTCTCTTCATATGGGCAGGAAATCCACTTGTCAAATTGCTTTATTGCTTTCATTAAATTGTTCTTATAATTGTGTGTGTGTTTGTATGCTCTATGTACCTATATACACTCATGTATATGAATGTGCATGGATGTGCTACTGCCTTTGTATTAAGGTCAGAGGACAGCCTTAGTTCTCAGTCTTTTTCTTTTACTGTGTGTGAAGTCCTTTCTTGTTTTTGCTTCTCAGCCAGCCTGGCCTATGTGTTTCAGGGGCTCTTCCATCCCTACCTCCCAATAGAAGTCCTATACGTTTACATTTACATGAGTTGTGAAGATTCAAACTCTTGTCCTAATGCTTGCAAGGCAAACACTTTTACCTATCTCCCTAGTCCCACTCTCATAATCATAAGGTAGAACATCATTAGTGTATCCAGTGAGATGGTGTAGATGGTAGAAGTAATTATCACACAAACTTGGAATCCTAAAACCCACATAAAAATAGAAATAATCAATGCCACAAAATTATTCTCTGACGTTCATATCACATATATGCTATGGTCCTTGCATTCATATATATATATATATATATATATATATATATATATATATATATATATATATATATTCCAACATAACCCAAAGAAGAATAAAATTAAACAAAAGAATACATTATCTGTTTGAGAAAACCTTATGTTGATATAAACCACGTAAGTGGCTTGGTGTCTAGTAGACAAGGAAGTAAATATGAGATTCCCAAGGAAAACTGAAACTATGTTTTGCTAGCAAAGTCAATTGGCTATCAGAATGTCCCTTTGTGGATAAATATCCTTCAAGTTCATATAAATTATATCCAGGATGTCAGAAATCAAGCTACCAGTCACTTTCTTAGTTACCACACATGTAAAGTTTTCATTTTTCAAAGATTCCAAATATGTCATAAAGGTACCTACATTGTGATTTTGGAACCACTGTGTTTTCTTTCCTAGAGGGTCACGGTAAAATCAATAGTCCAAAGGGGAAGTCTAGTCCTCTCTTATTAAGAAGCTAAAAGGACCATCTTATTATATGAATATTTCATTCACCTCATATTTATTCCTAAAAAACTTGGGAGAGTCCCAACCTGGAACCTTTTTTTCTCACCTTGGACGAGTCCATGTCAATCCCTCTTTGAAACGATTGCTTGGCAAATAAAATTTGACTTACACTATTTGTGTCTCCTGAATAACTTCTTTCTTTCAAAAAAGGCAATAATAAAGAGACTACCAGTAACAGTTTGTTAGACCAACGGCAAGAAAGATGGTCACAACAACAGACAGGACCTTCCACTTTGTGTTGGTCCTAACTCATTTCTTAGAATTTTGAATGTTTTTCAAGGGACGTGGTGCTGTAGTGTTCAGCCACTGCTACAAACACTCCCAAGGATAAAATGTTTTCTTTATTTCCCCTCAAGACACTGTGGGAAATAAGGACACACTGTCTTGTGCCTTTCTCAGGCCTGATCTCAGTTTTCTGCCTGTAACTTATTTATCTCACAAGGATCAAAGTCATCTTGACCTCCTCTTCCCAGAAAACTTCATGGCTCCCATTAATGTTAGACATGTAGAACATATGATTGGATTTCTGAAAGTACAGATCTCTGAGTGTCATGTGTATGAGTGTCCATTTTTTCTATTAAATTAATTATTGTTACTGAGGCTTAGAAACAAAGGGGGAGCATTTTAGAGTACTGTGATTGGTGCAGTATTAAGAGGAGGCTATACAATCTTCTGCTCACAGTTCTAAATAAAGAATTGATTTTTAGTCACAGGATATTTTCAGCACATTTATTCTTTGCAAAGAATCAGGAAAATATGTTCTTTTGTTAATTCTGAAAATTCCATTTTTTCTGGTGCCTCGAGTATATTAATAAAATTATAAATTTCTGTGTTTCTTTTTCAGTTCTTAGACAGAGAATATTGGTTCTTCGTGCATTCACGGACAGTGTGTCATGTGTTAACCATCGGATGGACTTGCTCATTTGCTTGTTTCCCGGACATTACTGCGACAAAGTTAGAGGTAGCCTGATAATTTTTACTTGCCATGGAGGTTTGTACTTGCTGTTCTAGTATTTAGAAAGAGCATTTATCACCTTAGGTATTGTTTTTCTTGTGTTGATGCCATTATACAGTACTTACTCTTGCTGATGATCTTAGGTAATGGACAATGTCATCATTTGAGTGTCTATGGTGATTTCTAGCCTCTTGCCAAGATATAATATGTTCTAGTAAATGAAACCTGAATATAGCAGTGTGTGTCAGCATAAGGTCAGGGTACTTTACTATCCATATAAGAGTCTTTAACTATATTTTGCTATCTTTAAAAGTTGGAGTCCATAGTTAGGAAATATGAGCTAAACTCATATGTTAAGAACCTTTCATATTATTTCATGAATTAGTCTATTGTTCCACATATAGAAACTGTGGAACACAAAAGATATTACCTCAGGCAGGCTTTAAAAGATAGCAGAATACTTAGGATTCCTAAAATTAACTTAGAAACTCCATAAACAGCTTCTAGGAAATCACCCTTAAAAACTGAAGTGCAGTAGCACATTCCTTTGCTAAAATTTCTGCTAATAATCTATTTAAAATCTTCAGTAAAAATGAAGCTAAAATGGAATTTAAACATCAACTTAAGAACTACAAGAGATTTTACATTCAGGAACAGGCTCAGTTCTCTTTCATATCTTGCAAAAGAAATATCTGTAAAGCAAAACTGATAGATTTGTCTATATTTCAGGATAAGGTTTTGAATATACCGAAGGAAAATGTGAGCATGTGAAGAAGAATGCTGCAGTAAGAGACAAGATGCTTATTATTAGCAGTGTACAGTAAGGAATTGGAAGTCTACAAGTCATTAAATGACAGAGGACATAACAAAAAAGATAAGTAGAAAAGTATGCTCAAAATGGTCTAGGAACATGTAACAATCCTCAGAGTCTATTGATCAAGAAAAACTTGTCATATGGGCCCAGGAACATAAGCTATATTCCAAAATGGCTGAAAAAAGTCAAAGAATTTAAACACTCCAAATGTCTTCTGTTGTAAATAAATTTCTTTTTTTATTTATTTATTTTATTTATTAAAGATTTCTGTCTCTTCCCCACCGCCGCCCCCCTTCCCTCCCCCTCCCCCAATCAAATCCCCCCCTCTCGACCGCCCAAAGAGCAATCAGGATTCCCTGCCCTGTGGGAAGTTCAAGGACCACCCACCTCTACCCAGGTCTAGTAAGGTGAGCATCCAAACTGCCTAGGCTCCCACAAAGCCAATAGGTGCAATAGGATCCAAAACCCATTGCCATTGTTCTTGAGGTCTCAGTAGTCCTCGTTGTCCGCTATGTTCAGCAAGACCGGTTTTAACCCAGGCTTTTTTAGACCCAGGCCTGCTGGCCTTGGTGTGTTCCTGAAAGAACATCCCCACTGCCTCAGTATGTGGGTGCATTCCTCGTGGTTCTGAGCTCCCTGCTCGTGTTCTCTCTCCTTCCGCTCTTGACTTGGACCTTGAGATTTCAGTCTGGTGCTCCAATGTGGGTCTCTGTCTCTGTCTCCTTTCATCGCCTGATGAAGGTTAATATTCAGGAGGATGCCTATATGTTTTTCTTTGGGTTCTCCTTCTTATTTAGCTTCTCTAAGAACCCGGATTATATGCTCAATGTCCTTTATTTATGGCTAGAAACCAAATATGAGTGAGTACATCCCATGTTCCTCTTTTTGGGTCTGGCTTACCTCACTCAGGATAGTGTTTTCAATTTCCATCCATTTGCCTGCAAACTTCAAGAAGTCCTTGTTTTTTACTGCTGAGTAGTACTCTAATATGTATATATTCCATACCTTCTTTATCCATTCTTCAATTGAAGGGCATCTAGGTTGTTTCCAGGTTCTGGCTATTACAAACAGTGCTGCTATGAACATAGTAGAGCATATACTTTTGTTGTATGATACGGCCTCTCTTGGGTATATTCCCAAGAGTGGTATTGCTGTGTCCATGGGTAGGTTGATCCCGAATTTCCTGAGAAACCTCCACACTGCTTTCCAGAGTGGTTGCACAAGTTTGCATTCCCACCAGCAATGGATGAGTGTACCCCTTTCTCCACAACCTCTCCAGCAACGGCTATCATTGGTATTTTTGATTTTAGTCATTCTGACAGGTGTAAGATGGTATCTTAAAGTTGTCTTGATTTGCATTTTCCTGATCGCTAAGGAAGTTGAGCATGACTTTAGGTGTCTTTTGGCCATTTGAACTTCTTCTGTTGAGAGACCTCTGTTCAGCTCAGTGCCCCATTTTATAATTGGGTTGATTAGCCTTTTACATTTTAGTTTCTTGAGTTCTTTATATATTTTGGAGATCAGACCTTTGTCAGTTGCGGGGTTGGTGAAGATCTTCTCCAAGTCAGTGGGTTGCCTTTCTGTCTTAGCGACAGTGTCCTCTGCTTTACAGAAGCTTCTCAGTCTCAGGAGGTCCCATTTATTCAATGAGGCCCTTACTGTCTGTGCTGCTGGGGTTATACGTAGGAAGTGGTCTCCTGTGCCCACGTGTTGTAGAGTGCTTCCCACTTTCTCTTCTATCAGGTTCAGTGTGTTCGGGCTGATATTGAGATCTTTAATCCACTTGGACTTGAGTTTTGTGCATGGTGATAGATATGGATCTATTTTCATTCTTCTACATATTGACATCCAGTTTTGCCATGTAAATAAATTTCATGCAAGATTGATATGATCTTTTATGCCATTGATTGCAAAAATGGCATTACTAATATAAACTGAATAAACCATAAAGCCAATAAAAATACATGTGTATGTTTAATATGCATGAAAGTTATTTGTCAAAATAATATTATAGCAGCAAAAACCAGAAAGGTTTCCTGGTTATCATAGGAATCGATTAACACATATTATATTCACATGGAAAATAAATACAGTAAAGTGAAATGTATGAGCCAGCGAGGTTCCAATGTACTTTTAAAAAAAAATGAAGAAAGACAAAAGAGAGAGACTATGTGGTTTAATAACAGTTGAATAAGTGTCGCAAGGAAGCAGAACTTGCCTATGGTGATAACAGTTATGGAAGGAAAATGTAACAGAAAGGAACATAGGGGTGCTGGAGACACACAGAGCTTCAATGTGCATAGTCATTCAGGCATATTCTTCATTCAACGATTGAATTCCAATATCCTATGCATTTTGATTTTAAAAAGAATTATTTAAAAATAAGCCTTATATCTATGTCTAGTTTAACTCAAGGAGAAAAATAGCATACCTGTTGTTTTGCTTGATGACTTTCCATATACCATACTTAAAGATACATCACCTTTGAACCAAAATGGAAGTTTTTATTGTAGTTTTTAGTTAACTTCCTTGAATTTACAATTAATAAATTATAGAATTAATTCTTTCTTAGTGAGCTGTCAATAAAATAATAAAGAGCAACACTTTATATTGATTGCAATATGTAATATTCTTCCAGGTCCATTGTCACATGCCTGCAATCCCAGAACTCAGGTTTGAGGTCAGCTTGAACTCCAAAGTGTTCAAAGCACGGCTGTTTATGGAAATTGTCACAAAGATATTTTGTTGATAGAGACAGTGTCTATAATTAGTTGACTTTAGGGAAATTATATTTTATGTGGATCTTTTAAAATATCATGTGGAGTACATGTTAGTGATGTTTTTTAAATTGATATCTTGACATACTTTATATATATGTGTCTATTATCATTAGAATCTTTATTATTCCTCATGAATTACTCTGAAATGTACTGAAAATTAAATAAAAATAAAGTTGAGTCACTAACAGTGATGCAATGAAAAACTTTGCCATCAATAATTCATCATTCCTTGAAGTTTTAATTAAGCTCTCTAAAACATTTCACCATCTTTCAATAAGTTATAAAATAAATGTGAAAAGTCATCTTACAGATTTCTCAGAATTACTATAAATTAAGCTGATTGGAGAAAACAGGATTTTAGGAAAAAATTCTCACTTCATCAGAATAGCAAAGAGTAGCAGAAGAGATTGCTCAGTCAATTAAAGTTACCTTTGTCAAAAATTTTCTCATTCTTATGTTTATTCCTAGATATTATGGGTCTAGTTGAGCTTTGTTTTCTTTTCTTTTCCTTTCTTATTTCTTCACTTCTCTCTTTCTGTAGAAGTCAGAGGGATATATAGTGCTGATTTGGATATATATATATATATATCTTACTCCTTGATTAAAGTGTTCATTATACTTAAGTGTTTTCTGGTGACAGATTTAGGATTTTCTAAGTACAGAATCATGTTTCCTGCAAGTAGAACTGGTTTGATTTCTTTATTTCTCCTACTTGATCCCCTGCTGTTTCTTTACTTTGCTTTATCGCTCCAGCTAAGACTTTGAGCACTCTGTTGAATAGAAATGGAAATAATAGTTACCTTCATTTCAAGCATTCATAGTGGTAGTTTCCTCCTTTCGTACCCTCAATTCTGTCTTACTTTGTCAATCTCTTTTCTCTGGATCCATGTCTGCTCGCCTTTCCTCACAGGAAAGTTGTAGTGTCTGGTGCCCTGGCTGCTTGCTCTTTTCAGGACTGTCAAGTGTGTGTCTCTATCTTTCTCTGCAGCTCCATCACCCATTTATGATTTACAATGCTCTTCCACAATAGATTGGTTTCTGTTATTCTGGTTGTTTGCATTTACCACACAGCGCGGAGGCAGCTTATAATTCCAAATGACTACAAGTGATGTTAGATAAATGTCCTCAAGTCAAGAATCAATGAACCATCAATATCTTTCCAAGAAAAACAGACAAATACAATATTTTTATCCAGCCATTTAGTAAGAAGAATCTTATATCACTAAGTTTTGACAGAAATCATTTGATACTGTATAGATTCATCCTATAACTAGAACCTAGACTAACAGGAGCTTGATGGTAGCATTTTGAAAAAGTAGCATACACATCGATGAAAAAGCTGATATTTTTGTGATTTGTAGGAGATAGTTGTAAGGAAATAAAAGACAATTGAAAATAGCTGGAGATGTCATATTTGATAAAAGACTGTTATCTAAAATCTGTACAGAATGCACAGATCTCAATCGTGAGAAAATAAACAGCTCAATTAAAAAGTAAATCAACAGCCCTAACAGATAATTCATCAGAAACAATATGAAGATTTCAAATACGTGTGTGGAAGCATACTCCATAGCATACATTATCAGAAAATATGAATTAGTATAAGGGGATAACACTGCATTTCTCTCTTAATGATTAAATTCCACAACTAACAACAACAAATTTCATAGATATGAAACAACAGAAACTTTCATTTACTGTTGATTACAAATCCTTGTGTAGTCATTTTAGAAACTGTACAAAACTAAGCCTATTGTTGTAATAGAGGATGTAAAGAATTATCTATATTTCCAGATGAAATGAGAGTGGGCTGGAACCCTGGTAACAAAAGGTGTACTGGTATACTAGAATAGGACTTATCACACAGTTCTGACTAATTCATCTCATAGCTATATCTATGCATGTAGATTTATAAAGAAACTGATGTATAAAATGAGACATACTGTAAAATTCCAACACATGACACTCCATAAAAAGAAAACAATAAAAATTGTAATCATATGGTTAAAGGTGAGCATGAGTTGAAATGTTAAACGCAAGGCTAAAAGTGTAAAAACTATTGAATGATGATATAATGGTCAATATGTTTACTATTTCATTTTCCATACCTTTAAAATTGTGAAGAGAAAGAGTGAGTTTTAGTGTAAACTATGGACTTCAATTATAATGTCTCAAGGTATGTTAATTAACTGTAACAAATGATCACTCTAATAGGAAATATTGATCTCATTGGAGGTCGTGCATGATTGAGGCAGAAGGTACATGCGAAATTTCTGTACTTTTTCCTCAGTTAAACTCTGAACATAAAACTGCTGTGTCAAAGAGTCTTTAAAATAAAAAAGTATTTTGTAGGAAGCAAATATATTATATTGATATAATCTAAGTTGTTAATTATTCTACTTGATATTTACATATAAAAAACTAAGAAACATTTTGTAATTAAATCAAAGAAGATAGTGATCACACCATGATAAAGTTATGGGTTTTGAGAGTTTAGAAATTATTTCACTTGATAAAGCAATATAAAGGGGAACTGGAAGTAGCCATAAGCTGAAATATACTTGAATATTCAAGGCCAGAACTCAGTAACAGCAGGTTCTTTGCTGCGAATTTATAAGCAATGACCTATATCTGGAACATGTTCCTATTTTAGGTATACATATCCTCATCAGGAAGTTAAACACGTTTTATATTTAAATTCTTATTTTACAATGTAATACTCATTTTCAACACCCATTTATCCTGAAATTATTCATGATGTAATTTTAAAGATTTTTCAGAAATGTATACATGACAACATTATTCAGAGAGCTAATGTTAATGCCTGCTTCTCTTGGTGTAGTAGAGGTCAAGATGGTCCTTGTAAATAATTTTTGAACAAAATTACTCAAGAAATAGAGGACAAAGGTCCTATTCTCCCTACGGAGTCTGATAGACTCAAAGCAAATGATATGAACAAAGACAGTGGGGCATGTCTGATACAAATTGGGACAAGAAACTCAGTGGAATAAAGGATGAAAAACAGGTTATGTTTACTAAGCAATTGTTTTGTCAAAAACAAAAGCTCTCTGAGTCCACATTTTAAGAAGTGTAGAGGTGTTTGGTATTAAAATATGCAGGGCTTATCCCTGAGAAAGGCTATTGATGTTGTTACTGTGCCAACAGCCTCAATGCCACCTTTTAGCACCATAAACCTAGCCAGAAAGGAAAATGTCTTCAGTCAGTTTCAGAGTAATTTTCTGTTCTGAAATTATAGTGTATGAAGTTTTCAGCACCAGAGTCTTAACATTTAGTTATGATAGGTTACCACTAGCAATGGCAATAATTTCTGTGGCTTTAAATGCTTTTAGAGGATGTCTGACCAAAAGTGATAGGGAGGTTTTCCATACTTTGCAGTGAGGTTTTCCATTAACAGTCAATGTCCCTGGAAAGAACATTGACCAATCATGCAGGGATCTCTATGCAATCTCCACTCTTAGCTGAGGAGCTATAAGTAGGTAGTTGATGGTTGCTACAAGAGACAGTTACTTTTTGGTGTTGATATGTTGATATGTTGCTGTGATTCAGTTGAACTAGTATATAGCTACATTCATGAGTATATGGGTAGAAATACATAAACTTGGTGGCTGCAAAAAAAATTTAAAGAAGTAGGCATGAATATCCTGGGGAGTCTGACGTATTAGAAGTGAGTCATGTATTTTTATGATAAAAATAAACGATATGCACATATGATTTACTCAAAGAATAGGGAAAATTTTAGGGAAAACATGGTTATTGTGACATACTCTCCTTTGGGTTGAAACAGACAAAAACTATTCTTGTTTTTCAGAGTAATTATTAAAAATTACAATTTAAAAAAGTGAAGACATATCCAGAAAATAAAGAGAAAGGAAAGGCTAATTACAATGTTCTGTCCAGGTCCTTGGAGAACTTTGGACGATAGAGCCCTACCTTACGAGTTCAGCCACACAAGGAAGACATGTTGAGGAATTTCATCACTGTTACCTAAATAGAAATTTCAGTGAGATTATGTATCTATTCTCACTATTCTTCATCAGTGAACTCTCGGCTCATTTAAGTTATGGTTCTGGCTCAGAGGTCTCTAAACAGAGAGGTACCCCATATGCATGTGATAAAAAAATAGTAATAAAAAATGCCACAGTCTATCTATATGTGAATGAATGCTTATGAGTAGCTCAGTTGGTAGAACATGAGACTCTTAATCTCAGGGTCATGGTTTTAAGTCCCACATTGGGTGCTGAAGGAGGAGACAGAATCCTTTGGGAGTCACCTAAATGGTGACCACAATTCAGATGACAGGGAAGAGGGAACCTCCAGCATGGTAAAAGAAGCTGCCAAAAAGAAAAGACAGAAGAAGGTCAAAGGGGCTATGCCAGCAGTGTAACAAGAACCTGATTGTTGTAAAAAGGCCACTTGTTTGTTCCTGGCTGCCCAGAACCAAATTAATCACATAGAAGCTGTATTAATTACAACACTGCTTGGCCTATTCACATATGTATATTTCAAGCTCACTCTTATCTCTTAACATAAACCATTTCTATTCTTTTATATTTTACAATGACCCTCCCTCAGTTCCAATATGTGACCTGATTCCTAATGGTGTTTTCCCTAAAGAACAAGAGTACGAATACCCACCCCAGAAGATGGGCAAACAGCTGCTTGGAGAAACTACAAGTTAAGAAAATAAAGCATTAGATCAGCCTAGTGAAGAGACTTGGAATGACATACAAGAAGCTGCAGAAGCTCATCAACAAGTTAGAAAATATGTTATGAGTTGGATCAAACTGAGAGACTGTTCTCAAATGCTAAAAAGATAATTGATTAAATGCAGGCCTAGCATTTCATGCTGGGTGTTCTCTCAAAAACTGTCCTGTACATTATACTTCCAACGCTGGTGACACAACAGACTTAAAGTATGATTAGGTTTGTAAGATAGACTTTGAAACACATATAAATGGTAGAATAATTGTGATTTTATTGTTACTTTTAATCCCATTTATATTATTAACTTTAATAATATAAATGTGTTATATTTTTACAAGCTATATAAGATGCTACTCATACTAGAATAAAGTGTGCTGGGATTATTGTTTGTCTCTGTGATATTGGTGAAGCCAATCAAAAAGCTATGGAATCCTATAGAACATATGCTGGGAAAACAGTGCCCATTGTAAAAGGAGAGGAAGCTATAAGAATGGAGGATGGAGAGGTGTATGCCATTAAGACCTTTGGTTTCCAAAAGAATGTGGAAAATATCTGTCCATCAGAATTGCCTATAACTCACCACACTTCACATGGAAGGTAACGCAGATCCTGAGCACCTTGAGGACTAGCAATCAGTTCTGGATGATGAAAGATGTACCTAATTGATACCTGTCATTTTAGAAGGCAAACATTTAGCTGCTGCTGAAAGTCTGCCACAGCTCTCTTTCCTTCTGTTTTAGTCATAAGCAATATTTCAAAATGTGAATGTTCTGTCAATCTTAGTTTGGAGCAGTCCCAGAGGCAACCTGATGTCATGTATCATTTAAAAAAAAACTGTAAGGTGTTTTTCACCCCTCTCTTAGTTAGTGAATTATATTTAGTTTTGTTTGTTGATTCAATTTCCCCAACTAAGCTATTTTTCCAACTAAGTACCTGGTCCTCAGTACCTAAGTAACTGGTCTCTCTGTTTTTCCTACCTATAGTCTACCTTTGGAATATCTTAAGAGAGTAGGAGTGTTATAGCTCGTTGGTGGACACATAAGACAGGCTCTTGATAGATTAATGCATTTTCATGTAATCACTAAAGACAGCTAACTTTTTGACTCTTGTCTAGGTACAAGACAAAGACTTGGAGGATGTGACCAGCTTTTCCCTGCTATAGGTGATTAGTCTGTGGGACTTTTTATTTCCTACAGAGGATCTCTTGATACAAGAGTCAATCAGCTTTCCTTTATTTGTCTGCTTGTAATAGCCCAATTCAGACAATTCTGAGAGAGAAATGAAACCTACTGTACCCTCAAACATATAAAAGTTTGAATTTTACAGACATACTACAGATTTCTTCATTACTGAGTTAGTCATTCTCTTTGTGTGTCTTTCTGTATGTATGTGTATGCTTCTGCTTTAAAAGGCACTTGCCTGATACTTTTACTGCCTATTTATGTTTTAAGTTGTGAAGAAAAAACACGTATTCATGCCACCCTACAAAATGTTACCAAGAAGGTATTATCAATCTTATCCTGTCTAATGTCTCAAAGTGTAATCTAAACATGGAGAAACTCAACTGTATGTTCCTTTTATAGATCAAAAGATCCCCTTATGTTTCACTCCACTCACTATCCATCATGAATGTTTTGTAGGCATCTCATCTTCCTTTCTTCCTGTGGTAACTATTATGCTTCCATTTTGACCACTCAAATTAAATTGAGCTTGAACTTAATTGTATAAGTCCTTTGAATATATTTCTTGTCCACCTAGGAGCGGAATTGATGATTCCTTTATCTGGCTACATGTATTTGCAATTGTAAACTAAGGAAATGTGGACCATTGTTGCACATGTTAAAGAGAAATGAATGATGCTTCTCAAATGTAAAGATTACAAGGTAATTTTTCATGATACAAGAAAAATTCCTAATGTTTCTGCCCAAAATGCTAGCAATATATTAGTTTAGCCTGTTTTCCTTCTCTTATCCAATATACAGAATAAGCTTCTAATACAGAGTGTTATCAAAATTGCTGTATATTCCTCAATTTGAAGATTCTAAAATGAATCAGCTTTGTTTTACATTTTTAGACTGGAAATAAGGCAAAGGAATAACTAAATAAATACATAACTGAGAGGAAATATATAACTAAAGAAACAGATGGGGAAAATGGTTGTCTGGCATAAAAAACACAGAACTGGGTACAGAATAAGTGAGAATAGAGGGCACTTACTAGCCTGACCTCCCGCTGCAGGAGATGGCACTTAACAAGAAAACCTTATCTGTGTGTTGCATTGTAATTCTCTGCATTCATTTACCACCCACTTGTAGTAGCAAGAGCAGGCACATCCATAAAGTATATGATTTAACACAACGTCACTTTTATTCCTTTTAAAATGCAAACATAAGGAAAGCACAATAAACATTTTCTAAATTATGTGTGAATGTATAAAAATAACCTGTAAATCTCTCGGCTTGTGCAGGAATGTGTTCATATTTTCCGTTCTACACACTTTAAAACCTGTGCCTACCTTCCCCTATTAATCCATATGATTTACATGAATAAGATTTTAAAAAACTTGGAACAAAGCCTTCATAAAATAAAATTAGCCAGTTCATGTGTATATAACTTTTGTTGCTGCTATGAATTGCAAAGTAAAGTGCCCAGCCCTCAGCTTTATCTTAGCTAGGCCTGTACTCCTGTGAAGTTTTCTGAAGTGCTTGATCTCTTTAATCTCTTTTGAAAGGCTCTGTAGATTGCAAAAGCCCCATAGGGTATTTCAACATTTGAGTACATCATTTTTATGCCATTCGTTTTACCGCCTTGGTATTTATTACTTGTTCAAAATTTCCTTTTATCTTTTGGAAGGCTTTTTGTTCTTCCATATCTTACTCTACTTGTTTCATTTAAACTCTATAGGTGTGATGAAAATTTCACGTGAAATCTTTATTTTTCTTCTGAGAGAAAGAATTATATATGTGGATATAAAATTTTCAAATCACAATTTTCATTTATCTTTCCATTTTTCATAATTTCATCAATGATTGTTATATTTAGCTCATTTCTAATCCTGTCTCTTTCCCCTCCAATTCTTCTAGTGCCTCTCTTACTTGCTCTCATCATCATGACATCTAGTTTGGTTATTTTATTCAAAACTTTTTCATTTATTTTACATACCAACCAGTTACCCCTCTCTCTTTTTTCCCATTCTCTCCATGCATCTCGCTTTGACGCCCCCCCCCCACAACCACGCCTCCTCTATCTATATTCATAAAGGGTAGGCCTCCCATAAGGGTCAACAAAGCATGGTATATGAAGTTGAGGCAGGACCATGCTCCTCCCCCTGCATCAAGGTTGTCAGAGGCAACCCAGGATGGGATTTGGGCTCCCATAAGCCAGCTCAAGAAGCAGGAACAGGTCCTGATGGCAATGCTAGGAGCTTCACGAATAGACCAAACTACAAAACTGCCACACACACACATGCAAAGGGCCTAGGTCGGTCCCATGCATGCTCCCTAACTGTTGGTCCAGAGTCCATGAGCTCCACCAGCTAAGGTGTTCTGCTTCTGTGGGTTTCCCTGCCATGACCATGATCTCTCTGGCTTGTACAATCCTTCCTCTGTCTCTTCAGCAAATCTCCCAGAACATGGCCCAGTATTTGGCTGTGGATCTCTGTATCTGCTTCCACCAGTTACTGGATGAATGCTCTCTGATGACAATTAGGATAGTCACCAATATGATTACAGGATAAGGCCGTTTCAGGCAACCTCTCCGCTATTGCTATAAGGCAGCTGTGATCATCTATGTGAATTCTTAGGGGTTTCCCTGGCACCAGTTTTATCCCTAACCCAAAAAATGGCCCCTATGAAGATATCTCTTTATTCTCCCCATTGACTCTGCCGCCAACCTGCCCATCCATGCATTTCTAGATTAGAATTTGGGATAATTTTTCTTCTGTAGGTTTACTCCTGTCTGACCTATTTCTGTATTGTGGTAAGAAAATGATGATGTGATCAACGCTGGTTGTTTCTATTTGTATCTAATTTAAAACATGTCTAGGTGTTGACTGGAAAGGCACTAGACTGCCTGTAACATGAAGGCAGAGAGGAGGCTGGTGGAAGTGAGTAAGGCACAATGAGCTTCTCAGGCAGACTGAGAGACAGCAGAGAGAATAGGATCAATGAAAATTTATGTTTAAAAAACTATATCCAAAATTATTGCTTTGTATGTTGATTAAAACATAAAATATCACAAAAATGCTATCATTTAATCCTATTATCTTTTCTGTCCTGTAAGCAGAAATTAATACTTTGATTTTCAGAGTTTCTATTTAAGCTGTACTGCTTGGTGTCAAACAAGATCTTAGGCACAGTAAAAGCAGGCATTAATTCACAAAACAGCAATATCCGCCCAACCTTGTGCAGCCAAGAGGAGTCATGAGCAATAGTAAACAAAAAGAGAGATACAGAATATAGTAGATAATAATAAATGTTAAATAGGGTAACTGCTGTTTTCTAACAAAGTCAGAGAATTGGGATGCTGGATCATGCTATGACTGTCAGGCTACTGTACGACTTTTGCAGCTTGGACATTGAAGTATGCCTCACAGTGGACTTTTTGTTTCAAGGATCACCATGCCCACTATGTTCAAATGAGTTTGAAGGATGTAAGACAGTGTTCTGAGTGGCTAGTCATACTTAATGGCAATTAGTTGAGAGCTGACTGATGAATCAAAAAATAGATAATAATAATAATGATATAATGAAAAAATAAACATTTGGAAAAATTGCAAATGCAAGACAATGAATGTAGGAATGATACATTTTAGGTGACCTCTATATCTCAAGCAGTTATTTTAACCCATTTTCTTTTTCCCATTTTTGAAAGACAGACTAATTAAGTCAGTGCTCATGACACTAAGGTGTACTTGTGTTGTTTAGGAATGTGTTCTGTCATGCTGACTCTGTAAACTTGTTACAGTGACCTTCACGCAGCACCCAGCAACAAACATAAACATGTACAAGTAAAGGCTAGGGAGAAGAAGGTATGGGAAAATACTTTTGACTCTGTGAAATGCAGTTTTGCTTGTGTGTTTGAGTTTCCATGCTTCCTTGAGGATCACTAAAAGATTCATCACAGCACTTCAAAGCAAACAAATTTCCTCTTTTGTAATGCAAGTTTTGTTTGCCTTGAGATTTTGCTTGTTTTGAATAGAAGGTATTAGGGATCAAACCCAGGTATCAGTCCACAGTGAACAAGCAATTTACCTACTACACCTATTATTTGAGGATTTTATGCTTATTTCCAATGCGGAATTTACTTTGGAAAAAATTATCTGGAGCATTTCACATCAACATACAAAGGTTTCCAGAGAATTCAATTTTAAAAGTTCCTAATCCTATGGACCCTGTCACCAAGGTGGCAAGACAGAGGACTAATCCCTCCTCTGTCAGAGCATACTGTGCCTCCTTTCTTCCTGCCTAAAGATGTTCCTGATTATGATTTCTAAAATGCCTGGGACAACAGGTAAAATGGAGCCTTTGGCAACTCAACTTAAGCAGAATTTTCACTCTTCAGAAAATGAATAAGCTACTGAACACCAGCCGAGAACACTTCATCAAAGTTACCACCTATATTTCATTGTCTAGAAAATTAAATTTTCATAAGGAAAAACAGCAATAGTTCCAAGAACACACAGTAAAATGTAAACGCATGTGTTAGTTATTTTCTGTTACCATTACAAAACTTCAGAAGCAAAACAACTTACAGAAGAGTGTGTTTATTGGCCTCCACAATTCCAGAGGGTTAGAGTCTGTGACAATCATGATGGAGAATAGACAGGTTGACATTGCAGTGGAGCAGTTGCTGAGAGCTCACATCCTGATGCACAAGCATGAAGCAGAGAGAGAGAGAGGATTAACTGAAAATGACATGGACTGTTGAAACCTCAAAAACTCATCCATGTTAATACAATTTCTCCGACAACACCAAACCTCCCAATCCTTCCCAAATAGTTCCATCAATTGGAAAACAAATATTCAAACATACAAGCCTATGGGGGCCATTCTCATTTTCGCATTCAAGCCACTATATTTCAATATCTACTAAATTAACATTCCATGTGGTGTACCGCACATGGAGAGAAGGTCACATTTTCAACCATTCTGATAATGTTCTGTGACTGAAAACTGGACAAGTATGAGCTTTGGAAATATTTCATCTCTGAAACAGTGGTAAAAAGTTTTGGATTGTTATATTTGACTCTTGTCAAAAATCCTACCTTTGCCTAGAAAAATGTAAAATGATAGTTTAGGAAAGTCTTTATTCATAACTTTAGCATCATGTTTTATCTTATGCACCAATATTAGGTCACATAATATTAACCCTGAGTAGTCTATCGAGATATTTGAAATAATTATTAACTTTACCTCCATTGACTGAGGATCCTGAAATATTTTTTCTAGTCTTAGGTCTTCAGAACAATTGAACTGTGTGTCCTCCCCTTGAAATCTATAGGCTAAGTTATTATCTCTTTGCTAGTACAAACACATTTATAGTAATGATGAGACAATTATTGAGTGACATATGCCAGTATTATCTCTTAATCAGGACATATATGTACACACACACACATATATATATGTATGTATATATATATATATATATATGTGTGTGTGTGTGTGTGTGTTGTGTGTGTGTGTGTCCTAACAAGACAGCTCAGTTAGCATCTACTTAAATTTTAGCTACAAGTGGTGATTTAGCACAAATCTAGATCAAGTTACTGAATCTTGACAAATGATACAGGAATTTTGCTAGCAGGGTGCTCCACTGGTGACAAATATTAAGCAGAGACAGAATGCAAAATAGGTTTTCACTGAAATGTAATTTGGAATCTACATTAAACTGAAAAGTTGATTAGAAAGACTTGGTAGAATTATAACTACAACTAGCTGTCACTAAAGAAAGCATAGAGCCCGTCCTATCATATGGCAGATTAACTATCAAAACAGGTCAGTACTATGGAAATTAGAGATAAATGGAACAGTAGTATATGGATACACCTGAAAAGTTGTCCAAGTTTGTTGTGCTGTACTATAAGAAAATGATTGATTTGTGTTTAAAGCCCATTTACTGCTCAGAAAAGAGATAGAGAGATCATGCGGTAGACATGTGTATGAGCCTATCTTCTAATTCTTTATGTGAGTATACTTTATATACATGTCTTGAATGAGAACATGTCAGTTCTCACCTGGGCAATGACCAGTTTATGCATGTTGCTTCACTGTGACTTGTTGGTGTTTTACTCTTTTGGCATTTTTGGAAGGTCTACCACCTAGCTCCCAAATAAATCTCCCATGAAGTTGGAAGTTTATTATTACTTATTCATGCCCGGCCATAGCTTGGCTTATTTCTTACCAGTTTCTCTAAACTTAAATTAACCAGACTACATTTTGCCTCTGGGCGTTTTCCTCTCCTTACTTCTGTATAGCTTACTCTCACTCTTACTCCATGTCTGGCTGGGTAGGTGGCTGGCCCTTGACTTCCTCCTCCCCTTATTTTCTTTATTGCTTTTCCTCTTCCTCCTTTCTCCTTTTATTTATACTCTCTGCCTGGCAATCCTGCCTATTTCTCTCCCCTGCCTCACTGTTGGCCGTTCAGCTCTTTATTAAGCCATCAGGTATTTTAGACAGGCACAGTAACACAGCTTCACAGAGTTAAACAAATGTAACACAAACAAAAGTAACACACCTTAAAATAATATTTCCCAGCAGTGCGTTTTTCAAAGCAACTCCTTCAATTCTCAAACATGCATTCATATTAGTTCCATTCTCACTTGACCATAAGGATTTTGAGCACATTTTATACATTTAGTCTGCTGTGCCTAGACATTTACAATTTTGTTGCTGATGTTCGTTCTGTCTGGAGTTACACCACTGTACTAGGCTGTTTCTGACGGACTTATTGGAGTCTTATAAGGCCCCTGCTACATAGGGCTTTCAGATCGCAGGAAGCTGCTGTTAGAGAGTTCTGGCAGCCAGTGACCTCTCACAATTCTGCAATGACTGAATCCTTGTCTCGCAGATTTGAACCTACTGCTGGGCCATTTCTCCTTTAGAAACCACAGTAAAGAGATCTAGGAAGAAGACAGACTTCATCGTGAGGTAAAGCTACGCTCCTCTCTGTCTTATTTCAGGCTTTGGACCAATGACAAGTCCAACTACATACCTGCAGATGACAATCAGTCAGGGGGATAGTGGTCACATAAAATTTTAAAATCACTTAAACCATTATGAGATTTATGTTTTGCCAGTTTGCAACTTGATTGTATAGTTCTATAGTAAACTTTGTAGATTGCACCATCTCCAAAAGTTTTACATTTTGTTAGCCCATGAATTTCTAATTCCAACTACTTTTATGTGAAGATACTTAAGCTTATGTCAAGCAAGAAAGTCCAATTCCATGCGTAACCCAGATATGTCTTACATATTTGGAAATTTACGAATGGTCATAAACAATCTATATGTGTGTAAAATTTTATTTTATTAGGATGACTATTTCACTTATTTAAAATTCAATCTGTTTAACACACGAATAACACTAGACTTCTAGAAAAGTGTGTGTGTGTGTTTGTCTGTGTGTGTGGGGAAAATGTCAGGTGTAACTTCTCCTCACAAAATACTTAGCAGTGAGCCTCAAATGGCTTCAGACTCATTTTCATAGTGAAGATATAGTTGTGTGACTTATAAATTTCTTAAAGCCTTTACCTTGATTATCTAAATATATTGGTAAGAGCACTTATTATTTTGCTTCAGATTTTGGTATTAGTTCTGTACGAGAACAAGTGTGGCTTGGAGGCAACACAGGTCGATAAACTTCTAATGAAATAAAGCCTCCTTTTAGACAGGAGAAAGCAGAGGATGAAAGGAACGCAAATGCTAAGAAGAGAGCAGCAGAGACTGAGGAAGGGAGCTACTAAGGAGCTCACAGTGGCTCCTGCAAGGAGAAGACTTTTGTCCTTCTGGGACTGGAGCTCCAGAGTTGTTGAACTCACTTTCTGAGAGATGACAGAAATAGTAATTCCATTATATTTCCAAGTTAATATCTTCAGCACAATGTAATTATTACTATAATTATTCCTGCTAGAGTTGGCAGTTTTATATAGTTTTTAATTTGATCATTTTCTAAATTAAAAGCTGTTGCAGTTTTTTCTTCCTGTACCAAATGCAATTCTTAAACACATTCTTAGCCATACTTTAAAAACTCATTAAATATTTCATTTAAGAGATACTCTTCCATTATGCAGTGAGATATAATACCTTTTTTTAAACTGTTATGAACCTTACAAATTCCATACTTTGGAGAACTCTCAACACTTAGATGTTTGCCTGAATTTTGACACAGATAAGAAAGCACAGAGGTGAGGAGAATGCATCTTGTTGTCTGTTCAGTGTATAGCCTCATAGGTAGCAAAGAAAATGAACCTTATTGGTTTAATTGATTAGTTGAGTTCTCCATAATATATCATCTATCAGGTAGGTTAAAAAGAAAGAAAAAAATTCTAAAGTGTTACTTTATGAAACAACCATTATTGCTGAGTTCTGTAAACAAAACGGGGTCAGCCAAGGAGATTTCTCAGTGGGAATCAGCACTTAGAGCACAAGCCTAGCGACCAGAGCTCCATCTCAACAACAGAAGTGGAAGTACCAGGATTTGTGATAAGAAAACAGCAATAGGAGAAATCCTCATTTTGCACTATGGTGGCCAAAACAAGAGAGTGCCTTCCTTAAAACAAGAGAGAAGGAGAGAACCTACACCTGAAATGTTGTCCTTTGGTCCCTGCATGTGCTTCATGCCTACAAACATCTGCACAAACAATCAACAAATTAAAATCATAAAAATGAGAAATATCTCAGAGAAACCAGTCTTCTCTGCTCCTCTTGGGGCATTGTCCAAGTAAAGCTTCAACAGAAAGGACTTTACATGTAGCAGTGTGTTGCTGCTGTTGAGTATGTACGTATTCAGAGACAGATCACTTGAGAATGAAGTGCTCAGAGTTCCCAAGATGTAGATGTGCCGTGCTGCACCTAGTAGAGCCGAAGAGAAACACCAGCACAGCCCAGGAGAAAGAATGGCCATAGAGCCAAGGTTTCTATGGGAACAAATGGTAAAGTTACAGAGTGAAGTATGAAAGCTTGAATTTTGGAGCTCCAATAATTTCAAAGGTTGTCGGCTACAGGGCTTCTCACAGGGAGCGTTGACATCTGCCCTTCAAGTGCTTTGGGAAAGAACAATACTGACTTGATGCAATGGAATTAGAAAAAGATAGAATGAATTCAGGCAAAGGATCAGTGAGTCTACTTAGTATCAATGTACTCCGCATTGTCTTTTATGTATATAAATTATAATGTATAAAGCCTGAGAGGGAGAGTTAACTCCCTAGGCCTATAAGGTCTTCGGTGCCTATAGTGGCATTTCATTTGTATTTTAATAACTAAAGCTTGCCTGAAGATCAGAGAGTAAAACAGCTTCACTGGCCAGCCTTACAGACCAGACAGTGGTAACACACACCTTTAATCCAAGTAACCACACTAGTTGCCATAGAAACTGGGCAGTGAAAGCCTTTAATCCCAGTGGTGCATGCTTTTAATCCCAGATGCAGAGAGGATTATTAATTGGAAGGAGACATCTCTAAGGCTCAGTCTTATTCTGAGATTCCTGGAAGCAGTATCACCATTTCAAATTGACGTTGAGGTAAGTGCCAGTGGCTGACAGCTTTGCTTTTGGATCTTCAATTTGAACCCCAATTTCTCTCTTTGAGTTTTTATTAATTATGCTTCAAGTGCTTAAAAAACAAAACAACAACAACAAAAAGGACTTTCATGATGCACTAAAAGCAAAAGCCCAGAGAGAGTTAGGAATCTAGACCTCATTTTCTAGGTTTTGTTGGCTTATTAAATTTAGAACAAACACATCACTTAACTTAAAAAAGCATTTTGAAATGTTCACAGAATAACTCGTACCTGTAAAAGATTTTTGTTTTCAGAACCTAGCTAAAGAACTGAAATCACAGAACTCCCTCATAAGGAGGGATCTCCAAGATTAACAGGAGAATGATGAGCACATTCAGACTAGTGTATACACAGAATGACGGCTTACCAGAGCAGTATCTCAGGATGAGCGAACACTACAGATGCTGCAACTGTGAGCTTGGGCTTCCCGACCTTATAAACAATGAGCAGAATGAACCTATATCTTCATAAGTTATCTGGCCTTCAGTATTCATTAATTATCTAGTCTCGAGTATTTTGCTACAGAAAGGAAAAAATTAAACTAAGAAACGCATAAATTCTCACAGCTGGAACCAGTTTATCTCACCCCATTTAGCCTAGGGCTACATGTGTAGCTTATAACAAAAGTAATTACTAATAAACTAGAAGATAAACACCAGTTTGAAGAGATAGGAAAACTTAAGAATCAGACATATAGGGTATATCAGCTTGAAATGACAAATCAGCTATAAATTATATAGCTGAGACATATAAAATTAAAACTAGAATGTATATAATCAGAAAAATGATGTATTCTGGGTGATGCAACGTATGACTCATAAAAGGAGTTGAAGAAACAAGATGCATATGACGGTGTTCATTAAAGAATGTACACAGCTTCAGAAACATTCATTCCAGTAGATGCAAAGAGAAAAAAGGAAAAGAAATTTCAAGAACATTCAATAACCAAAGCACAAAAGCTGTGGAACCAAATCATATCAGGAGAGGAAAGGATCATGTGGGATACTGGAACCAACAAGCAAGAATTAATTATAGACACCAACCTACAGTTTTAAGAATTTCAGATAATACAAAGCTGAGTAAATCAAAACAACAATAATAGCAAAATATAATTGTAAACCATTAAAACTTCATAAAATCAAATGCAAGGAAATAATTTTGAAAGGCAAATGTTGAAGGATGCCTTATTTATGCAAAAGCAAATCTAAGAATTACAGTAGGCTTTGCTTTATAAACCAGGCAAGTGTGAAGAGAGCAGACTGATGTAAATTCTGGTAGGAAAAAAATGCTCAGTGACAATAATTTTGTATGCAGTGAAATCACACGTTATGAATGAGGAAGAAAATGAATACTTTCCAAGGCCAGGGAAATATGAAAGTACTTCTCACAGAATGACTGTGCCATGACCTGGAGAGATTTTAAAAATAAGAAAGAATGATGTTCAGCAGATATTTGTATCTATAGAAAGGAAGAACATTAGAAAGGAAACAGAGGGAATAAAATAACATTGTAATCTTCTTATTCTTAATTGATGTAACAGATAGTAGTTTATCAAGGTAGTTATAGAAACAACATATTCTGAAACTATAATTTATGACAATGAAATGGATTACAGCCATGTTCTGAAGTGAGAAGAACCTACAGCCTCTTTTCTAAGGAACATCTACCCCGCATTAACTAGTATTATTCTGCCTGAACGAGGTTTGGATTAATTGCAAAGTAATATTGCAAAACCATGAACCACTAATAGAAATTAAAAATAATTCTTAAAAAAAAGAGAAATCTGAATCTTGTAAATCTCATCCTACAAGAAAATTAAAACTAAGGAAGGCAATAAAAGATGGAAAGTAGGGGGCTAAGCAGGTAGATCAGTCAGTAATTGTGCAAGCAATGCCTGAGTTTGAGTCCTAGCAGCTCTGCAACTATCTGAAGACAGCAGTACACACCCCACACTCAGTGCTGGGGAGGCAAGGATAGGAAACTACTGAACTCTTTCTGGTCAGCACATGAACGTGTGCACGCACATGTGGTGTGTGTGTGTGTGTGTGTGTGTGTGTGTGTATGTGTTCTCACACACACGGAGAACACAAGTTCAGGTCAGAGGACAACTTGGTAACTTAGTGGAATGAGTACTTTCCTACTTCCATGGGCTGCAGTGATACAACTAAGGTCATCAGGCTTGTCAGGAAGTGCCTTTATATCCACTTTATATCTTGAATATCCACTTTATATCTTGAATAATTTTAATTGGTAAAGTTTACATCAATCAAAGCAATGTTTACTATTCTGCGCCATGTGTCCTTTGCCTCATGTGATTTTGCAATGATGTTAGCATAGTAATTTTCCATCTGCATCAACAATTTCAGGGATAGAGCAGACTCTGGAGTGGACTCTGAGTAGACAGACTCTGGAAAGAAACCCCCCCGCCCCCAAGTTCTCACATCTCTTGTGAGTTGTAGATTTCAGTATTTAATACTCTTTCTAAAAAAGAGTGGCTACTTCCCTCATGGTAAGATATCCAACTTTCAAACCATCAATTAATTTTCCTGTCTGGTATTTGGTGGGTGCCCATAATGGACTGAATAAAAGTCTCACGTGTTTTAGACAAATAGACATAGAAAGCAAACTGTATGGCAGATACCCCATCTACCTTTGGACTGATGATAGGCATTGATAAGAGAGTTGTGACTAGAATAAAATAATCTGAGAACACCTTTGATGTGGGAGTCCCCTCTGTGTGTTGCTTGTATTGGTTAATGAATAAAGAAACGGCCTTGGCCTGATAGGGCAGAACTTAGGTAGGCGGAGAAGACAGAACTGAATTCTGGGAGGAAGAAAGCAGAGTAAGGAGATGCCATGGATCTGCGGTCAGAGGTAGATGTGCTGAGATTTTGCTGTGACAAGTATTTCTTCAAGGTCCTGACTCCAAGGTGTGTTGCAAGGAGCCAGTTATTTGTCCCGGCTGCCCAGAACCAAAATAAGCACACAGAAACTATATCCATTAAATCACTGCTTGGCCTATTAGCTCTAGCTAATGTCACAGCTAAAAGGAATTAGGCTCTACAGAATGAGTGGATGAAAAGGGTGTTGATTACTGCAGTTCTCTAGAGCTTTCTTATAAATGTACTTTTCCTATCTTCCAAGGGAGAAGCAGTATCAGGTAGGATGTACGGAGACAACCGGTGCCATAGCTCCAGCTGGATTGGCGAAGATTTAAGCTATATATCAGTTTAATGAATACTCAGGCTCTATAGCGAAAGCCTTATTTCAGATTTTATCACAAACTTGTTTCCTAAGTTTTCCTCTATGACCTTTTTGTAGGGATGTTTTTACTCAGAGGACCCATTCTAAAGGTCTCAAAGACAGAATCATTGAGGATGGTTAGCTCAGATCTCAGCAACTCATCAGGGAACATCTTGGTTAGCATGAGGCTTCTACTGTCTCTAGATTTGATAGGTGATTGGCGCTCCCATGGTACCACAGCTATGAAGAGTTTAAATTAGATAAACAAAACATTCCATAAAAGACAAGGTATTTGGAGAAAATATTTCCCCCTCGATTAAGCTTTTTGTTTCCTCTATTATAGAGAAGTCCTGTAAATTTTGTGGGTTTTTTTCCCAGACATTTCTTCAAAATCTCATTTTCCATTTCTACACTTGAAGAATAATTTGAGTTTTATTATTGCTGGTGATTTTTGAGGTTAGAGCTGTGGTTCAGGAACAAAGGAAGTAAGAAGCTGTTTGTATTTACTTAACAAAAGCAGCTCCCTTTTTGTTGCTGCAGCGCTGGAGAATTATTCTTTACAGCTTGGAACACTGCCATGCTTCACAGCACACAGGGTTGTGTTCCTTTAAACACTGCATTTCTTAGCTCTGATTTTTTTCATAGATAATGGCATGGATGTAGTGAAAAGCTAACATGTTATGATAAACATATGATACAATGGAAGTATTAGAGCAACATACTGAATTTATTTGCAAGTATGTATAATGTGTGATAATCTGAAACATCGAAAAATCATACTCCAAAAAATACATCTTTTGTCACATATGTAGTTCAGAAATTATTTAAAGTCCTCATTATATCTCTGTGTGGTAAAAAAAAATTTCCCATTATGTAAAACCTGAGGACACAAAACAAATGGTATGATTTTTATTTTTATATGGTAGTTGATGTACCTAAGTTTCTAGATAGATTTCCAAGTTGCACTTTGCTTGAGGCTTATTTGTATGAAATGAAAAGTGGGAACTGCACAAGAGAGATGATCATGGAACTTCATATGTTTTGGTTCTTTATGAGAAACCTATGTGTAGTGTAATGTTTTATTATTTTGGATTTTTGAGGGGCCCACTACCCAGCTCCCATATAAATCACACAGAAAGGCTTATTCTTAGCTATGAATGCCCTTTCTGGGCTAATTTCTTGTCAGGTTTCCTTATCTGAAATTATCCCAACTTCCTTTTGGCTGTGAGCTTTTATCCTTCTCTATTTCTTTTTTATTTATTTATTTATTTTTTTCCATTAACAGCTTAAATTGGGTGTGGGGCAATAGAACTATTCTTAGCACAATTATGGGTGTGGGGTTCCCTGCAGACTGCCCAGGGTGATGGTTCCTGTAATGATTTTTAGGGGGAAATGGCTCCCAACAGATCCCCCTTTCTCTTATATAAAGGCAGGTAGTTATTACATGGAGAGCACCAGTCAGAGTCAACCATGGTGTCAGACTAAAGGAGAAGGGACTGAGATAAGGAGAGACCCTCCTCTCGAGTGGTGAAGCAATTTACCTCTCCTGGGAACAGAGGGGTGCCTGATGATTCTTAGGTCGAGTGGGGACCAGGCCTTTTTACTTTCCACCTTACCCGTCCTAGGGTTCCCAGGGCCCTGTTTAGTGTGGATCCTCGCCTGAATAGCACACCATACAGAGGTTGTAGAAACCGGCTCAACATGGCATGGTACAGGTATGAGGGCGCTCTCCACATGGCCTAAGACAGGGTGCCCTGTGATCTGTTTACTTTAATCCTGCTAGATGCCTTTTATTTGAGGAGCTCCAAGGACGGGCGACTTATGGAAGGATAATCCCCCTACCTTCTCTATTTCTGTATACCTTTCTTTACTTCTTTCTCCATGGCTTGTTGTGTAATTGGGTGACTGGCCCCTGATGTCCTTTCCTCCTTGCTCTCTCCTTGCTCCTCATTCTTCCTCCACCCAAATTTCTCCTTCTATTTATACTCTTTGTCTGGTAATCATTCCTAACTTTGCTCCTGCCTCGCTATTGGCTGTTCATTTTTTTATTAGGACCACTAGGTGTTTTAGACAGGCACAGTAACACAGCTTTACAGACTTAAACAAATGAAGTGTAAACAAAAGTCACAAACATGAAAATAAGATTCCCAACACCTATGGAAATAAGCTTTGTGCATGAATAAAATTCAAGTTTGTTTGTAGAGAAATCTCTGATAATAGACATGTCTGCATCCCACATGCCAAGACCATTTAATAACTTTGTAAGGAATTTTAGGATTAGGCAAAAGGTTTTTGAAATATTCATCGCAAAATACTCCTGCCTTTTCAAAAACTCAGAGTATCAATACACATTTGTATGCATATATAGCCCAAGTGCTTTCCAATCATAAATCATCCTGCCTTTGCTTCCAAAGGAATGAAACCAAAATCATGTGTGGCCATGCTTAGCTTTTAAATATTAGTCTTTTCAAATTCAGTAATTCACATAGATTAGCGGGTTTCCTACCAAAAAATTCTGTAAAGGAAAAATATGCACTTGTTAATAAAATGCATTTCAATAAACTATTGAAAATCTTTAAATTTTAAAATACTTTGTCTTTACAAAGAAGTATAGACCAATACCACAAAATCAAAGCAAAATTTTATGATAATGGAAGGGAGTGTCTTTCGTACCTTGCCCCTAAATTCCACCGTCATTAATATATTACATATAGTACATTTGCTGTGGTTAATCAAACAATATTTTTTCTTTCCTTGTTTCTGTGTCCTTTGGATACAGGGTCTTGCTCTGTAGCCCAACTTAGATTTGAACTAGTGGTTCTTTTCTTCTACCTTCCAAGTGTTGGGGTAAAAATATGACCCATACTAACTTCCAATGCTAATATTTAGTCATGAAGTAAAATGCATAGCAGTAATCCTAGTCTTTAGTATTCTTCCTGGGATTCCATGGTGTATTCAACAATTGAATCTCCTTAGATGTCTTTGATCAGTGACACTTTGTGAGAATATGATTTTTTGGAGTGGTCTTCAGTGTTTTCTGATCTATTTTCCGAGTATTTTGCATCCTAACCTTCTGCTGAAATTTGAAGTTTTCCTCATGCATGCTTAAACATACCCATGCCATGAGTGTAAGGGAAAGAAGACAGTCCTTTTATCATTACTTCATGTCAATGGTGCATATTATCAAGATCTTTTTTCATGCCAACAGTAACTATGACAACCTGGATGAGGATGAGGTATACTTTCCCATGCTGTTCTCTATGGAATGACTTCACTGGGCAAAGTCTAAAAGCAAGAGGACCACAGCTCTATCCTGCTGGGTGCAATTCATCTCCTAAATAAGCAGGAGTTATTGCCAGGTACATTTGTCTGTTTCTCATTTATTCATTCATCCCATCATTTACATCATTGCACTTCAATTAAAATCTGGGCTATAATATACAACCTTATTTTTACTCCCAAATTATTCTACATTTAGCCTCATTTTCAGTTTGTACCTGTGTCTCTGCCATATACCAGTCCTCCTTACTGTAAGGACCATGCTTATTATTTGAGTTGTTTTTATTATTTTATTACATTGATATTGCAAGATGTCGTAAATACATTTTGGACATTTCCTACCCCAATTCTAGGATGAGATGTTTGTCCATAGAATCCTTTCTTACTAACTATACTAAAGGCAAGGTCTCATCAATAAATAATATTATTGTTGCTGAGATATGTTTGATTCTGGAATCCCAGTGCTAACAAATTCATAAATTAGTAAATGTAGTAATGTTAGTGTCCAGATACACATAGCTATAAATATTTCTAAGTCTACTGATCTGTACATATCTCTGCCTATATATATTAAAGAAAAAACAGAAGCATGATGAATTTTACAACTAAAATCCATACTATACAACCTTCTGATCCACAGGTTGAATTGGAAATGTTACTCAGGTCTTCTTCCCTAAGAAAGAGAATGAGAATCATTATCACTATAATTCTCAGTATTTACTGCAGTATACAAGCCAAGCCAAGGGTGATGCTGTTCTTGTCAGGGAAAGGAGTTCACCATCATCAGATCTGCACAGGGCCTGTATTTCTCTTTGAGTGATTGTCAATTTTGTGGTGAATTTTGAAAGTGCTATCTAATGTGTCAACTTTGAGGACAGAATAATTTCAAGGACATTTTCATTAACTTTTTTAATATTTGTGGGATAGAGAGAGACCACTGCTCTGTCATCTCACAGTTGATGAACTGGATCTTGTGTGTGTTTTCCTTGATTAATGTAGGCAACATCTATTAGTTATTTGATATTGTGAGTGAATGATCCTTTGTCTATATTAATTTTGGTCCTGTAGATTTCTGTGTACAATTGTATGGACTTCTATCATCTGGGGATTCTTTATTACATGCTTGACTAAGGCATAAATTGTTCTTCTTTCTCTAGGTGGAAGCTTAGGCTATGGAATTTGGGTTTCTGCTTATGCAGCACAGGCACTGACTACTCCAAATTAAACTCTAAATATTACCATCACTCAGTCCTACAAATGCCCTTAAGGTATATTTCCACTTAGTTCAAAATATTTCAACTTGTCTTTAGATTTTGTGAACCATGTATGTATGATATAAGAAGAGTTATTTCTGGGGAAAAATGGCATTTTTGAAATATCTCTTTTTATTGATTTCCACCTGTATTCTGCTGTGATCTATGAACTGCTTCCTATTATTTATGCCATTTTAATTTTGTTAAAGTGTGTTTTAAATCCCTGAACATCATCTGTCCTGTTGGGTATTACATGTGAGTTTAGAAAGAACCTGTGTATGGGATTGTGAACAGACAATTCTCAATAAAACCACTGGCCAATTTGCATTTTTGGCAACTCTACACTATTTTAAAGTTATCTGAAAACAAACAGCTTCTTGAGGGCTTTTTTTTTTCCTGTTCAAGTTTCTGATAGATCCTTTTGAGTTGATTCTTACAGGAGGGGGCAATGGCATATGTAGCTTCCTGCTCCACAATCATTTTAGGTCTCCTGATACTGGGTTTAGATAGTAAGAAGGATATCTGGGTAACATAGAAAGTCACAATGCTTTCCACTCAGAGATGTGACTCACATGCCACTGTTCTACCCAGCCGTTAGGCATGCGGTTTCTCTCTTTGGCTTTATCAACTGTTGATTGTGAGGGAGTGGTCCATCCAACTGAGCATCTGTTTAGCTTCCTCGTGTGATGCATTTGATGCTAGTAGGATATTTTCTATTTCCTTCTTCACCTTGGTTGGCTCTGTCGCACATCTTCTGACAAAATGTTTTTACACTCATGCATATTTAGTAATTTTTTATGTACCTTAGAGAACTAACCTGGTTATTGTTATCTGATTTCTTATTTACTTCTCTTCATTTTCCTTATTTTGAACTACCAACTTTTAAAAAAACACACAGATTCCCAGTTTTAGTAGGATGCACTGCTGTAGTTTAAGTCACCAATCATAAGCTGTTTTTAAACTGATGTGTTAGTACTGCACACATGAAAATGTGTTATGGGTACAGTTTCATTAATGTCTCCCATGAATTTTGTTGTTTTCTTTTGTAGCACATGATATTTATTACTTCTCTTTTAATTTGTAATTCATTATGGTCATTTATCTCTACATTTAGCAGATAGATTTTACTTCTTTCAAACAATGGTAGAGGGGCTGTTCCAGTAAACATTAAACTGAGGTCCATCTTCAGATAAAAATATATTGTAACATTTGTGTGTATGTTTTTTTATAAGAAGTTTCCGGCTTGCTTCTCACATATGTCTGAATTGAATGTCACCTGTTCCTTTGATCCTTATCTGCTTGGCAATCAATGGATTACTACAATTATTTTAATGAAATGCCTGTACTTTTTTAGGTAAAAGATAAATACTAAAAGGCTTTATTTTAGTTTTACAGAAGACCTTTGCAGCATTCCTTCTTCCCCCAAATCAAACTAAGCTCATGACAAATTCCATCTACTTTTCTCCTTCAGTGAGTTTCCTTACTTACACAGTGTTTTTACTGAGAACAAGTTATTTTCTTTAGCTTTCAAAAGACAATATTACTGAATGTGAATATAGAGATGAGTGGGCTTTGGTCAACAACTTAATTTCTGGCTCTTGCCTTCTGGTTTGCCTGATCAGTGTTGAAAATTTGGTGCAGTTTATACTGTCATTTCTCAATAGAGACATGAAAAAAAAAATCACAGGCAAACATGGGATATCCTAAAAGCCAACAATAGAGCTTTTGATATGCTTCTGTTTTCATTGCGTTTTGACAACTTGAGAGAAATGATATTGATTTGCTTTTGTCCAGCATCTAATTATGTAGCAAAGTGAGTTTTTTGTCTGTGTGTATTTATTTCTCCTTCATTTTATCTGAAATATTATATTCCTGCTCTGTATCTTTCTTAATTACTGGGATATGTTTATATCTTAATCTATGGATTTACTTGTAGAATGCATACATAATGGAATAAAATTCAGCCATAAAAATAAGGAATTTGTTAATTTACAGCAAAATGGATATAACTGAACATTATATTAAAAGAAAGGGTTGTGTGTAAAAAAGATCCTCACGATCTCACAGGAAGAAGCAGAAAACATCGTCCTCACAAAAGAGTTGAATGGTGATGACAGAGACCAGGAAGTGTGGTGATTGGCAGAGGGTAAACTTTGTCAGAAAATACCTCATCAGTCAGCATTTCCGCACAGTTGCCTTTAGCTGTGTGTGTTCATGCTGCCTGAGATCCTACAAACCACAAACTGTGCAGGCTGATCATTTGCACCTCCACAGAGCAGCTAATTTTAGTACTTTGACTGTAATTCTTAAATGTAAGCACACGATGAAAAACTGTAACTCACTGGCTTGGCTCAGATTTATAAATGAAAACAGGAAACCACCAAGGAAAAAGATGAAACTCCCCTCTACCCCAGACGCCAAAACCAGAAAGAAATCTCCAGCTCGGTGAAAATGTATCTGACAGTCTTAATGGAAGAACCGTGCAGCCTGTGATGTTGTTTTCTGCTAAATCCTCCTCTCTGAGATTGCTTTTATTTGTATGAAACCTTCATTTTACCCCTGTTTCTTTGTATTTTAATGCAGTTCTTTTACCTGTCAAGTTCAGGCCTGTAATGACAGAGAGTAGCGTAACTTCTATAATTTCCAATTTCCTTGAGGTGTGCTCTCGAGGCAGAGATTTATTAAAGAACTATCAGATAGCCTTTTTAGATTAAAAAAAATTGTCAAAGTGACCTTTCTGTCCTCAGTTTCAGAAGTTTACTAACGAGTTTGAAGAACCACAATTATGCACCGTAGATCAAACAAATGTTAGAGTAGAAAATATTATAAATCAGAAGTGATGTATTACTTGTCAGTCAAAGGCCTTTTATTTATGTGTTTTCATTCGCTATAAATAATGTAATCTTCAGCCTGTGGAGAGCCCGCTTCAGCAAAGCTGAACTGGACACCACCTCTTCCTCCCGCCACAAAATACGTTTGCCTTTTCCTATTATTTATTTATTATTTGATTATTCTTCCCCATCTAGTTTTTTCCCTTCATATATCATTTTAATTTAGTTTTCTTGATGCTTCTAATTTCTTGTACAATGTCATGTCCTACTCTTGAGCAGCTGTGGTTATTTAGTCATTAAATCTCCTTATCAGTGGTACTTATCTAGAATTTTAGTCACGTGCTTTTCGACACTATTCTATTTTCAGCACCTAAGACTTAACCGATTATTGGCTGATTGAATAGCTGACTGAAATCAGCCACCCACTGCCTTTCTCCTGCCATCGTGTTCTCTAGTGACTCTGTCCCCACCACGACATTCAGCCATCCTCACGTGAAGATCCTCCTTATCCTTCAGAAAAGAACGCAGGGTAAGATGCTCTGTGTGTCAGAATAGCTATGCTTACTGAGTTTATGGTGTGATTTCAGTTCTACTTTCTCTCGGTGCCTTTGTTGTGTTCTGGGAAATTTACTAAAACATTGAACCTTGTGCGGAGTCTTCTAAGGGTATACAAATAGCAATGATAATGTGGCTGCCAATAGGGGCAGAATGAGAAGCCATTGAGAATACCACTGGGACCTGTTTCTACTGCATGTGCTGGCTTTTGGATACACACCTTCCTAGGCCTGGATGGAGCGGGGAGGGTCTTGGACTTCTCACAGGGCAGAGTACCCTGCCCTCTAAAAAAAGGAGAGGGAGGGAAGAGGGTGAGTGGGGGAGAAGGAGAGGAGTGGGAGGAGGGGAGGAAGTGTAAATTTTTGAATGGAAAAGTAAAAAAAAAAGAAAGAAACTCTTCCCACTTCTGATCTCTTGTCCGAGTAGTCATCTTCTTATCAGAGTCCAGATGAGGTCGTTAAATGCAGCACCAGCTGGACTTATGGGACCACACAGTCCCCTTATCTCACTAAATGCTCGCTCAAATGCCCTCAGTCAAGTGTCTGTTCTGCCACAGATGTAAAGGGGTTAGGAAAATCCCAGAAAATTCAGAACTCTTTTGTATTAGAAGGAAGAATTGAGATTTTGTTTCTGGTAACATAATACCTTTGAGGAACTTAATACAGTTATATTTTCAACAGAAACTTTATGGATTATGGATGATTGCAACCCAGCTCTTTTGGACTATTAGCTAATTATTAGAAAACTATTTTTGATCATATTTAATTATCTAGCTAAAATTTTAAAATTAGTAACACTAAAGAAACACACCTTAATAGCATTTTACTACTCATTTTAATAATTGCCAGACTTGAAAATATTTTTAGTAAGTGTTTTAATGACTGTAAGAAACTTAAGAAAGTCATTATTAAGTTTAATGATTATTCTTTCTCACTATAAAAAAAGGATGCGCAGCTAAATTTCAATAATCCCCTTAGGTGCTATGCTTTAAAAAATAAAATTTAAAATGAAAAATAGAGGAAGAAAGACACATAAACAGTGAAATTAATAGTTTATACAAATTAGTTACTAATACTAAACAACAGAACTTAAGAAAATAAAATTAAATATATGGCAATATGTTAAAACTATTTCTTATTTAAGTGTAAGTTTTTACAGTTAGCCACATCTCTGGCATTGAAAATGTGACATTCGCAGGAGTGTTTCTGTGTAGGGGCACATTTTCCGTATCATACAATTCAATCAATGTGTCCAGGATCAAAGGCATGACTTTTATGGGAGAGACTTCAAGAATTCTATCACTTGCCTCTGTTGCCTATGGCAGAAAGCTAGGGTGAAGATTTACTCTCCCCTCATCTAAAGATGTCCTAGCATCATTTCAAGGTTAGATTCCTATGACCTCTTGAGCTGAACTGTAAAGTTCCTGCTTTTTCACCAAACCAAGACATTCTTATTCCTCAAACCCTAAGTTTGCTTCAGCGTTTCCCAATCTTCCGCAGTGATTTCTAACTTCTCCATCTGATCAGTGATCTCCACATTTCTTTGGTCTTTGGCTCACATTTTCATTTTGTCACCTTTCAAACCAATGATAAAAAAGTTAGTATTCTTTAGATATGTTCCTGACCGTATCTCTATTACTTTACTCTCAACAGATTTCCAATTTCCTTGGAATGAAGACACAGACTTTTAGACCCTGCTTGGTCCCAATCATAATGAAAAACAATATTTATTTTGAGCATTTTTTTTGTTTTCTTCCTTTCTCTCTGTTGCATTCAGTTAGCATTCTTTCTTCTGCTTCCCCCAACTGCACTAATATTTCTGATGTTTTCAGTTGTTTTTGCAGTTCAATGGCTCTGTTTTGTTCTGTTATTAAAAATAGATTATTTTCTCACATAGTATATCTTGATTATAGCTTTCCTTCCCGGTACTTCTCCCAGTTTCTCCCCACCTGCCCTCCCATTTAAATGCAAACCCTTTCTGTCTCTCATTAGAAGACAAACAGGCTTCTAAGGAAATATAACATAATATAATGTAAATATAATAATATAAACATAAAGCAAAAATCAACACATCAGAGATGGAAAAGACAAACCAACATAAGGAAAAGAAAAAGAGAAGGTTCACAAGAATCAGAGACCTACTCATTCATTTAATCAGAGAGGCTAATAAAAACACTTACATGGAAGTCATACTGTATACACGGAGGACCTTTTGAATAAAAAAAAATAAAATAAATAGAATAAATGATTTAAAAAGAGATTAAGCACAGGCATAATAAGTGAAAGAACACATGAGGGTGACATTGAATTTGTTTTCTGTTGACTGTCTATTGTTTGTCATGCAGCTACCCTTAAGTGCACCAGGAGCACATGGTCCACAGAATCAGCTAAACAGGGCTCACAGGGGCTCACAGAGACTGAAACACAGTAATGATGCTGCCTGCGTGGGGCTGTGCTAGGTCCTCTGCATACAAGCTGTAATTGTGTAGCTTGGGACTTTTGTATGACTTCCAATAGTGGGAGTTGGAGTGTTTCTCACTTTTTTGACTTCTCTTGGAATCCTTTTTCTCCTACTGGATTGCTTCTTCCTGCCTCGATATAGGGTATTTGCCTAGTCCTGTTTTAACTTCTTATGCTGTGTTGTAAAAAAAAAAAAAAAAAAACAGATCTCCCAGGGATATCAACCAAACACTGCTTAACAAGTTACATTAAGACTAGGAACATACCATCACAATCATACACACTCAGGAACATAGACAGAAATATGTATATTTTCACACATGTGAACATATTCCATTACAATAGGAAAATGTAAATATGGTCAAAGTTCATTGTAAGTTCTTAAATGACTAATAATTTTTTAATTAAAAAATTCTGCCTCCCCCCCCCCTTTCCCTCCGCCTCCCCCACTCCCCCACGCCCCCACTCCCCTCCCCCTCCCTCTCCATTCCAAAGAGCAGTCAGGGTTCCCTGCCCTGTAAGCAGTCTAAGGTTCTCCCCCCCTCCATCCAGGTCTAGGAAGATGAGCAGCCAAACTGTCTAGACTCCCACAAAGCCAGAACATGCAGTAGGGTCAAATCTCAGTGCCATTGTCCTTGGCTTCTCAGCAGCCCTCATTTTCCACCATATTCAGTGAGTCCGGTTTTATCCCATGCTTTTTCAGTCCCAGTCCAGCTGGCCTTGGTGAGCTCCTAATAGATCAGTCCCACTGTCTCAGTGGGTGGGTGCCCCCCTCATGGTCTTGACTTCCTTGCTCATGTTCTCCCTCCTTATGTTCCTCATTTGAACCTTGGGAGCTCAGTTCATTGCTCCAGTGTGGGTCTCTGTCTCTTTCTCCATCCATCGCCAAATGAAGGTTCTATGGTGATATGCAACATATTCGTTAGTATGGCTATAGGATCGGGCCATTTCAGACTCTCTCTCTTTAGCTGCCCAAGGACCTAGTTGGGTATATCTCTCTGAACCACAAGGCACCTTTCTAGAGTCAAGGCTCTTGCCAACCCTAAAATGGCTCCCTTAATTAAGGTATATACTTCCCTGTTCCCATATCCATCCTTCCAGCATCCATTGCTGGTGGGAATGCAAACTTGTGCAACCACTTTGGAAAGCAGTGTGGTGGTTTCTCAGGAAATTTGGGATCAACCTACCCCAGGACCCAGCAATACCACTCTTGGGAATATACCCAAGAGATGCCCTATCATACCACAAAAGCATTTGTTCAACTATATTCATAGCAGCATTGTTTGTAATAGCCAGAACCTGGAAACAACCTAGATGCCCTTCAATGGAAGAATGGATGAAGAAAGTATGGAATATATACGTATTAGAGTACTACTCAGCAGTAAAAAACAAGGACTTCTTGAATTTTGCATGCAAATGGATGGAAATAGAAAACACTATCCTGAGTGAGGTAAGCCAGACCCAAAAAGAGAAACATGGGATGTACTCACTCATAATTGGTTTTTAGCCATAAATATAGGACATTGAGCCTATAGTTTGTGATCCTAGAGAAGCTAAATAAGAAGGTGAACCCAAAGAAAAACATATAGTTATCCTCCTGGATATTGGTAGTAGTCAAGTTTGCTGGGCAAAAATTTTGGGAACTGAGGGGTGGGGTGGGATGGGTGAAAGGGGAGATGGGGAGAGAAAAGTGAGAAGGGGAGGATAGGGAGAACTTGGGGGAATGGGACTAATAATTTTTTAAATGAAAAATTGACTCTTCTGTAGATGCATACTATGTAAAGAATCTATTACTATCCCTGGGAGGCTTGCTCTTTTCTGAAGGGAAACGAAGGATTAGTGGTAAATTTGAGTGAGATAGGAAGTGGTGAGAAGAGGGACTTGTAGTGGAGGGTTGATGTGGGATTCCCCACTGTATGCTGTGAATACCATTTGGTTAATAAAGAAACTGTCTTAGGCCTGTGATAGGGTAGAGTAGAGCTAGGTGGGGAAAACTAAACTGAATTCTGGAGGTAAAGGAAGGTAGAGTCAGAGAGAAGCCATGTAGCCCTGCTGGACACAGATGCTAGAACTCTATCTAGTAAACCATAGCCTCGTGGCGATACACAGATTACTAGAAATGGGCTAGATTAAAATATAAGAGTTAGCCAGTAAGAAGCTAGAGCTAATGGGCCAAGCAGAGATTTAAATAATATGGTTTCTTTGTGATTATTTTGGGAGTCTGGGATGCCAGGAAACAAACAAGCAGCCTCCTTACTACAGAGGGTGGGGAACTTGAGTTCCAATTATATTGTATGAGAGAAGAATAAACAAACAAGCAAAAAGAATATTTTGTTTTCCCAGTGAGATTCCCTTGGAGAAAACAAAACATTCATTTCTGGTTATATATTAAAGATAGCTTTTAGTTTAGGCATTTGGACATGTGTCCACTTCTTTTTTTACCTTTAGGATATCATCTGGTGTAGACCAATGCATGTGTGCATACTGCCTTAGTCTCTATGAGTGAGTTCTTATATCTGTGGATCTTGTTGATTTAGAGGCCTGGTTTTCTTGGTGTCCTCTATCCCCTGTGGCTCTTATACTCTTTCTGCTTTCCTTTCCATAGAGTTGGTTCTCTGAGCTCTGAGAGGAGGCATTCTATGGAGGCACTCTTCTTACAGCTGAGTATCCCAAGAACTCTCACTCTCTGTATATTGTCTGGTAAACTATTCTGATGAGAAGTGAAGGTGGAAAGGGTTTGTTTTTTTCATATCCTTACTATAGCAGTGAAAGCTGATTAAGGTAAAACCTGTGTAAGATAATACAACCTCTGGTCTGTGTAAAGTCCAACCTTTCTAGTTGGACCTAGCAAATCAGTAGGTCAAGTAGTCCATTCCAGAAATGTTGTTAAGTTAATCTTGAACCATACTAAAGAGATAGAATAATTTCACATTTAATGATAAAATGTGCATTTCCTCCCCAAATTTTCAACCACTGCTCTAGTTTCTTATAGAGTACAGACATGCTGCTTTGTAAGGTGCCCTTTTTTTTCTGAGTAAATTATCAAAGCAAAACTTTTTTGTCCTTCTATTTTTTTTAGTGGACTTATTCTAAACAGGATTATTCTTTGTCTAAAGTACTCCTGTCCACAAAGTGGCTGCCTGTTTCCACATTGTGGCTGACAATTAAGCTAGTATAACTCAAGAGTCATGGCTTTTTGTCTTTTCTCTCCTCAGTTTTCCTCATCTGGACATTTTTTGAGATTTACTGCTTGTCTGCCCTGGGTGTTTTTCTTTTAAAATCTAATGAAAGTGCCCTAGAACTTCAGTTAAAGTCCACTTTTAAATTATTTTTTTAATGAGACAGAGAACCCCAAGTATGGTCCCCAGAGGACCATAATTTTCCTACCACCTGGCAGCCACAAAGGAACTCTTATTGATTAATTGATACTAAGCAGAAGTTGGTTGAGATATTGATGATTATTACTTTATTTCACTTTATTTCTTTTTATTATAGTTTTGAAAAGGAAGCAAATGTTTTTGGACCCCTCCCCAAAAAAAGGAGGAAAATTGAGTTGCTAATATGATATTGAGCTCTAATGTTGAAAAAGAAGGGTTGTGGGGATAGTTCTGTACTTAAAGTATTTGCCACACAATGATCAGAGCTTGCACATGATTCCATGTTAAAACTCTTGATCCTAGTGCTGGGGAGATTGAAAACAAAGAATATTTGGGGCTCCCTGCACAGCTAGACTAACCAATGGATCCTAGGCACTAGAGGGACCATGTCTCAAGCAACAAGGTAGCTAGCTCTCATGAGGTAAAACATCTGACATTGATTTCTGCTCTATACACACACACATGCACACACAAACACACCACAAAAATGCACACTCACATGTACACAATGAACACACATGAACAAATATGCATGCATGTTTTCACACATATAAACATATCTCATTACCAAAAGGAAGATGTCAATATAGTCAGAACTCACTGGAAGTTCTTAGGCAACTAATAAAAATATCTTAAAATGATAAATTGAATATTTTGAAGCTGAAAACTATAGAAGGAAACTATACTTATTACTTTCTAGTTTTTTTTATTGAATTATTGGAAGAAAATGTGTCTAAAAGTGCATGAGTTATGAACCAGCAAATATAAGAAAAAATTAAATCGTACGTAAAGTCTAACATTGAGCCAGTTATTGGAGGAACAGAAGTTGAGTCAACGAAAGGAGTTTCATATATAAATAATGCATTAGTTTAGCCTATATGAAAATATTGGAAGCATATTTAAGCTTTTCAGTGAATTAAATAGAATGCTCAAATCAAAGAAGATAGCATAAATCTCACAAGAGACACTTTAAGTCAAGCATTGGTAATTTTATTTCTGATTACAAGCTGGTCAATTCTTATGTTTAGTCCAGGAAACTAACATTGGCCTACAAACTTAACTTAAAAAATATTTTGAGAAAAAAATTCTAAAAAAAAATGAGACTGAGTGAAACCTTTACAAGTATAACATCCATATCTGAGATTCACTGTGACATGAACAATTACTGGACTAAACAAATTGACTTCCTTTTGCCTCTGCAGAGCTCAGTGTTATGACATTGTTATATGAAGAGGGAATGAGATGTGTACAGTCATATAAAGTGCCTGATCTAAAAAAAAAAAAATTCGTAAGAGTCTTTTTATATTTGAATGAGTCCCGTTAAATGATTTTTTCAGGAAAGGCTAACACAAAGCCAAGGAAAAAAATCAGAGATTTCCAGAGTGTGGAGGAGGAAATGGGAAAAGAGAACAAAATACAAAGGATTTTCAGAACACAGAACTCCATTGAATAAGCTGATGATTGTACATGTCTCTGCAGTAGAGATTTGTAGAATGATACCAGCAGAGAAACTTGTAGCACACTATGGACTTGGGTGGTCCAGATGTGTCGGTGGCAATATATAATTACAATAAATGTTCCACTGTATTAAAGATGTAAATGGAGGAGAATGAGACCAAGGGACAGGGTTGTTAAAGACCTCTCAGTTTTATTTGTCCAGCTTTATCTTATATCTAAAATCACTTTCTAAAAGGTTCCATGAAAAATATGGTTATAAATAGGTATAGCTATTTTATTAGAAATATATATATATTATTAGACAATTAATAAAATGTTATTATACTTCCACACAGACCACATGGGATAAACACATTTCCCCCTTTTCCTACCCTGTAAAGAATAATAATAAATCTTTAAAAGTAATTACAGGAAAATTGCTAAATAATAATCTCTGTGGTAGAAAAGGGAAAGGTGAATTGTTTGGAGTATAATAATAGTGACAAAGAAAAGTGTATTGGCTAGTCTTGTCAAATTGACAAAAATTAGAGTTACTTGCTAAGAAAGAATCTCATGCGAGGAATAACTCCTACCAGATTGGCCTATAGACACATCTGTGGGGTATTCTCTTAACGATCTCCTTGCGATAGGCATTCCATTGAGGGACATGGCATTCTGGGCTGTTGGTCAGGTTTTGCAAAAGAAAGCAAGCTGAGGCCGCCTTGGTGAAAATGCCACCAGACTTTGTTCCTTCACAGTTTCTCCTTGAAGCTCCAGGCTTGAGTTCCCACTAGGCTTTGCTCAGAGATGGACTATGACCTCTAAGTCCAAGAAACCATTTTACTTCCCCCAAGTTGTTTTGGACATGTGGCTTGTCACAGCAACATGAAGCAAAATAGCAAAATGGATAATGGGACAACTGACCTCCCTGACGAAGCATAAAATGTAACCAGGTCCAGCACATTCCTCAAGGTAACAGAAGGAAGCTCACTCCTTCTTAGTGAACAAAATTCCCACAAAGAACATTAAGTTAGTTTGGCCTGGGAGCACGTACAGAAGAGATCAGAAGGCTAGCTGATGACACAGAGCAGCTGCTCCAAAGATGTTTCAATAATTAAATTTTATTGAAAGAATTAAAAATAAATTGGCATCCAAGAGGGCACAGACTTTACCTTGATAAAAAGCCATATTCTGAATAAATTCTTCAACTTTTTGAGTTTCTCAGTGATAAGTCTCCTCAAAGTGTTTTGAGGAATGGTTTTCTATGGGGGTATGCATATTAACTTTTACTCTGATTGTAAGTTATAACTATAACTTGATGTTTTCAAAAAATATTTTCTGTTATTGTTTCTAATTTCCTGTGTATATCAGCAGAGCAACAGGAAATTTTTCAGGGATTGCTGCCAACTTCTCCTTAACCAAGAGAAGCACTATGTGTGAAGAGGAGTATCACACACACACACACACACACACACACACACACACACACACACACGCTCATGTTTAGTGCAAGAAAACTTGGAAACAGTTTTCAAAATAATAAAACATTCTGAAATGTTTCTAGACACTACAGATATTGTGCAAAGTCCTTAGAGTCTCTAGTTCTTGAAAGGGAGACTGGCAATAATGGATGTTTAGAACCTTACTTTTTAAAGAGGATATTAACATTATCAGTTTCCTATGAAATCCCAACTCACTGAGTCAGTGATGTTATCCCCAGAGCACTAACCATTCCAATGCCTAAACTGCTTTCATCCCCTATTTTAATAGACATGATGGTTGCCATAGCGTAAATACATAACTACAATAAATTTCTCTAGTTGATATTGCCTAGCCTTGGAACCCATTTAGAAGACATAATAGTCCATACCTTACCACAAGTAGAATTGTTCTACCTTTCCCAGGTATCTAGGTCTTTTTCTCCTTTCAGATTTTTTTGGTGATCAATATATCTACCTATTTGCTGCAACTTTCTCCTAGTGACCACCTTCTAGGGAAAGTACTGGAATAGTCTCACAGATTCACCACTAAATTAATTGTATGCATTTACCTCATAGTCCCAGCAAAAAATGATCATACATTTAACTGCCTTTTCTAAATTTCACCTATTGCAATTTTTGATGCATAACCAGCTCTAGTAACTACTTGGACCCTAGTAAAGACTGGCACATACATCTACCTCTCTTTCTTTCACCCGTGTTGAGAAAGCCTGTTCTTGATTATACCAGCTTCTTGTAAGTCCTGCCTGCATGACTCTTCTTTTTTCAAAATATGTTTAAATGTAACTTAAAATTATCTAAAGAGTTTTCCTTTCTCCAGAGTGTTAGTAGTACTAAGATAACAAACTTCCTACTTGTAACTTTAAAAAAAAAAAAAAAAAACCAGCTGAAGAATCTCACTGGTCTTATTGGGTGCTCCTGCGGAGAATCTTGCTAACAACAGTCCCCATGACCAAGACAAGCTGGAAGAATGTGAATTTGGTCACATCTCATCTTGAAGGACACCCTGACATAACTTGTCTGAATTACTGAGACTAGCAGCCCTCCTCCAATCTATGGAGAGTGAAGCAAATAATCATCTAAAAAAAGACAAACTGGATTGTTGTGGGGATGTTTTCCACATACAGGAACCACACCCAACACAACACCATAGAATTTCTTAGGAGAACACATGCTCACCAAGGTCTGAGTACTTCCATTTTCTGTCACCAATAATTTCTTGTAATCATTATTTAAAATTTAACCATTTATTAGAATATTATGTTTTAATTCATGACATGTCGAAAAGGCTTCCATGACTATTTTTTCTATACCTCTATTTTTCTTTACATATACATGGTTCCTTTACTATCCTTTCTTCATCTAACACTATATCTTGCTACCGTTGCCTTACTCCAAATTTCCCCTCCTTCACATTCCTCCCTCTTTTACTGCATAAATACAGATACTTTCACCTCTGAAAAATTATAAACTTTTATTTTCAAAACCAGTGCCTTTGTGTTGCTGTTTCTGTGTTGAGCTGAAGAGAAAAAACATGTTAGTATGAAAGTGGATTTTTTTTTGCTTTTTTAAATGTAAGTCAACATAAAGGCTTATTTTAAACAATGAAATGTGTTACTGCAATTATTTTTCCACTAACTAGCAACAGAAACATGATTCCAAATGATGCAAACTTGTATCACATAAATTACAACATAGAGAAAGCAGGTGGAAATAAAATCCAGGAAATATATCCATGCCAATAAATGCACAAAATGCAACGAAGAAACAAAAGAATATGAGAACACATTTGCTATGATACTTCTACAGTCTTAAAACTAAGTACTGGATAACAAGATAGATAAAATTACAGAACATTCGGAGACCCATATTTTAAAAGGATGAATTGATAATGCAAGCGGAGAGATAAATGAAGTAAAGAAACTGAAGATCTAGACAAGAGAAATATCATAGTGGAAGAAACAGAAGCTTGAGAAAATTGAACTGGGAAAGAAGATTACCATATTTATTCTTCAAAACCAACATTACCCTGATACCAAAACTGCTATGTGCAAAGCAAACTGTGATGAACTCAGATCCAAAGGATACCAACTGAATTTAAAAACACATTGAGACTACCAAAACTCATTAAGTTGGATTCATTCAGTGCCCATTTCAGTTGTTTCAACACATGGAAATTATGTATAACAAATGTAATACATCAAACATGTTGACCTAGGAATAGAAACCAGGTGATCACCTCAATAGAGAGAAAAGAGATAGGACAAAGACCAATGCTCCTTCATTATAAAAATTCTGAAGAAACTAAAAATAGAAGAGTTATATCTCAATATAATAAAGATAAGATACAAAAAAATAATATAGTGTGGAAAATTAAAAACATTTCATTGAAAATCTGTAATCATGAAAGGTTATATACTCTCTGTTCTTTTATTCAATGTAGTCCTTAAAGCATTACCTGAGACAATAAGACAAGAGTAATAAAAGACATACAAATAGGAAAGGAAGATGTTAACTATTCATGTTTTCAGATGGCATGATTCTCTGCTTTAAAAGACTCCACGGACTTGTTCAGAAAACTCCTAGATCTGATATATATTTTTAACAAAATTACATAATATGAAGTCAACTTATAAAATTCAACAACTTCCCGTGTTACCCATATCTAACTTGTTAACAAGAATTTAAGACAAATACTCATTCACAATAGTTTGAAAAATAACTAAGAATAAATCTAGGAAAGTATAAAAGATCTCTATAGTCTACATGTTCAATATAATCTATATTACAATTTCAGCAGCATTACACACAGAAATAGAAAAGTATGAAACAACCTTAGAGTCCATATGAAAAACCAAAGCAGCTGTGTGTGGAAATAACAGTGCTAGATTTACCACAGAATCAGTACCAAATTATATGAGCCAGAGTGCAAATACAGCATGCTATTGGTACAAAAATAAACATGGAGACTAATGGCACAGAAGAGGGGGGTGCAGGAATATGTTTAAACACTTGTAGATATGTAATTTCTTCTAAATTTATTTGTTTGGGAGAGGGCTACATGCTTGTCATGGTGTATGTGTGTAATAAAAGAACAATTTTCAGGATTTCACTCTCTCTTTACCAGATGGGCTTCAGGGATGAAACTCAGGTCTTCAGGCTTAGCAAGCTCCTTAACCCACTGAACCACACTGTCAGCCCTTTGACATCAGACCCTAACTAGAAAAACTTCCCCCAGGTTTGTCTACAGGCTAGCCTTATGTAGCATCTTGTCAATTGTGCTTCCTTCTTCTCAGATAACTTTAACTTGTGTCAAGTAGACAGAAAACTAGCTAGCATTAGTTGATAAATGGGGTTACATGAATTTCAAGACCTTCTCCACAGAGGAAGACATTTCAGAAATAAGGAAAGCCTGCATAATGGGAAGAAAATTTAAGATCTGTATTACAGCCAGGAGAATACATACAATAAAATGTATATATAATAAATGTAACATATAAAGAAGTAGAGAATCTAAACACAAAAGAAAAGAAATGAAAAGAAAAAAGAGAAACACAAATGATTGTTGAATATTTGTAAAAATGTTCAACACAGTTAGTCATTAAGGATATGCAAATTAAAGCCTCTTAACAGTCCATCTTCTCATAGTCAGAATGACATTAATCAAAAGAAGAAATGACAATTGTCGGTGAAAACTTAGGGAATCAGAAACCTTATTCACATCTAGTAGAATTAAATTTGTGCCATGAAAATCAGGTGGAAGGTTCTCAAAATATAAAATATAACAGCCAGATGACCCAGTCTGCAACATATCCAAAGGATTCTAAGTCACACTCCAGAAGTAACTCCTTCATTTCTTGGCCTGCAATATTCACAATATCTAGGGCATGGAAGAACTCTAAATGTTCATCAGTTAGTGAGTAGGTAAAGAGAATGTGGTATACATGGTCCTGAGGAACCAGGGTTCTTTTCTGTGTGTTCTTATCCTCATTGATATACCATTTTTATATAGATTCAATGGGGCGCTTGGAGATCATGAGATCATGTTCTATTTTTTTAATTAAATCTCCATTCCTTCCACAGTTCCCCCACACAACTCTTCTTCCCACCCACGCCCCATCCCATCTCTCATCTACTCCTCACAACTAGTAAGGCCTCCCATTGGACGTCAACAAAGTCTGGAATATTAAATTGGAGCAGGACAAGGCCCCTCCCCACCTGCATTAAGACTGAGCCTGTCATCCCACCACAGGGAATAAGGTGCAATAAGCTAGTTTATGCACCAGGGTTAGATCCTGGTCCTACTGACTGATGCCTCTCAGCTAGTCCAAGCATCACCATTGTCTCCCACATATGAAGAGCCTACTTCAGTACCATAGAGGCTTTACAGTTGTCGGTCTCAAGTCCCTGAGTTTCCACGAGCCTGGTTCAGCTATTTCTAGATTTCTCCCTCATGATCTTGACCTCCCTTGTGTATCTATTCCCTTCTCCCTCTCTTCAGTTAGATTCCCAGAGCTCATCCTGGTGCTTGGTTGTGGATCTCTGCATCTGGTTCCATCAGTTGTTGGTTGAAGACTCTATGATGATAGTTGGGGTACTCACCAGTCTCATACAGGAGAAGTCCAGTTTAGGCTCCCTCACCACTATTGCTCGGAGTCTTAGCTGGGGTCATTGTTGGGGATTCTTGGAAGTTTCCCTAGCGCCAGGTTTCACCCTAACCCCATAGTGACTCTCTCTATCAAGATCTCTCTTTCATTACTGTCCTATTACAGCCATCTTTCCCTTTTGCTTTTTTAATATTTGAGAGGAATATAGGGCAGGGAAGCTGTAAATCTTGGTTGCTGCCAGGAGTGGGAGATGGAGAAAAGAAGAGAAAAACATGCCTTTTGAGCGAGTGTCAGCAAGCAGGGTCTTCAAGTAGCTGCAGAAGGGACAGGAGATGTGTGCAGAAAGCATTGAGAGCTCTGCAGCATTCAAGCAAACTCAGTGTCGGTGCAAACTACCTTAGGTTTTGGTTGGTATCAAAGAAAGAGTAGAAATGTGAAAAATAAAAAGTTGTACCTTTTCCACTAGAAAAATGAGTTGTCTTAGCAGTGATGGCCTGAAAGCAGAGCAACTACATTGGGAGGGGCTCCTGTGTGTGTAAGTATACCATCTCATTAGGAGCTGATGGGGGTGGGGGTGAGTCACAAGGGATGAGGAAGGAAATGAGGCAGGAGGATCAATAAATCAAAGGATGCATGAAAATGTCAAAATGAAGCTCATTATTTTGCATGCAAATTAAAAATATAAAAGTAATAAACACTGCTTATATAAAAGTGCCAACACACTTGTGGGAAGGAAGACACAAAAGCATGCTTTTTGTGTAATGCGTATTTATACCACATACTTCCAATTTTTAGTAAACATAATTTTGAAATACACAATTAGGTAGATTGAATGATTTAATGAAATTGTCTTTATCCTGATTGTCCCTTCACTGGAATTAACTCACAGGTGTAAAGTATAAAGTAAATTGCTTGCAAATATTGCTAAAATACATGTTTTTAAATATACATTAGTTAAATAATTATAGAAATGGTCAAAACATGAATTGAGGGGTATCTGCCTTTTCTGTTTTAACAAAAATTGTCCACATTTATTTCATAGATGATCTTGGTTTTAATATTTTTAGCACTGACTAGAATTTTGTTGACCTTTAAGCACATTATAATCTAGCAGGCTTAATGTCTTATCATTTTTTAATGATTAAAAGTAGGATACTTGCTACTTTTCCTGACAATATTTTGTGGAGACTCATTAAATTTGAAGGAAAAAGGTTACAATTTAATCCAATAAAAATTTTCTAAAGACAAAGTAGATATGATTTCATGTTCCATGCACTTATATAATTTTAGACAAGTGGGTATGCATGTACGTGAGATATTACTAAGACTTTTTGACTGGGAAATTAGTTTTGCTCTCTGAATGCAAAAATCACAGTTTTTAACCAGGAAGGACTTGGGCCAGAAGCACATTCTATTAGTCAGAGTTCTCTATAACAACAGAATTAAGTTTATAGACTGATTATAAACCTATGAAAAGATAATTTTTTAAACTGCCCTACAGAATATGGTGCACATAGTTCAACAAATGTTGCCTTACACTGGAGAAGAAGTGGCTTCTGGAGTTTCTAGTCCACAAGTCTGAATGTCTCAGCAGTCATAGACTAGCATTGAAAGCATGGAGGATTCTCAGAACACTGCTGGTCTGACATATGTATTGGAAGCCTGAAGAATTTCATTGTAATATCAACAAAAGAATACAACAGCAATAGAATTGATGAGTTTTGCCAATAATATTGAGTGCGAGCAATGGACTTAAAGGCTTTGTAGGAGCCTAGCCTGTTTGGATGCTCACCTTCTTGGACCTGGATAGAAGTGGGAGGACCTTGGACTTTCTGCAGGGCAGGGAATCTGGACTGCTCTTCAGTCTAGAGAGAGAGGGGGAATGGAGTGGGGGGGCAGAGGAGTGGGAAGAGGGGGAGGGGAGTGGGGGGAGGGTGCGATATGTGGGAGGAGGGGGAGGGAAATGGGAAATGGGGAGGAGGCAGAAATTTTTTTCAACAACTAAAAAAATAAACAAAAAAAAAGAAAAAATATTTGCTCAACAGGTAAGAACACTTGGCTGCTCTTGAAGAAATTTGAGTTTGTTTCCAAGCACTCATATGATGTCTTACAACTGTATGTACCTTCTCTTCCAGGTTACCCAGAACCTTCTGACTTCTGAGGGCACCAGACATCCTCACAGTGTATAAACATCCATGTAGGCAAACACCCATACACATAAATAAAACAAAATATTGAAGGTAAGTAGGCAAATAAACAAAAGCTTTCTTCAGCATGTTCAGAAGGCTGGACTCACATTTAGATATGATAAAAGAAATCATTCAGAGAAGTGCATAAACTAGGTTTTGGTTGCTTCTGGAACCAGTTAAATTGTCAACCTACACTAACACATGCACACACACACACACACAGAGAGAGAGAGAGAGAGAGAGAGAGAGAGAGAGAGAGAGAGAGAGAAAACAAAAAATGGCATAAAGAATCTCATGTCAACAACACTAAAGATAGAAGCTAGCCATACAAATTATGTGAAATAAGGTATAATTTAGGATTATCTGAAGAAAAGGTATGGCTTTAATTGCCTTGAACATGCTCTGTGCAATTAGAGTCCTGCTGTATATTTGGCCAATTCCACACTGAACACCTACTTTGTTCTTCCACTTTTCTTGGGGATTGGTTCCTTCTCCATCATACATTAAATCAGCATCTCAATGGGGGAAGGATTTCTCTTTGGCTTACAGTTTCAGATGGTTCAGTCCCTGGTCAGCAAAACACTATTGGGGCAGAACCAGGTGGCAAAGGATAGCAGAAACAGCAAATATAAAACAGAATTAGAGATGGGAATCTCCTGTTACAAGATACTCTAAAGACCTGTGTTTGGTGACCGTTCTCCAGTAGGCTCTCCATCATTTGTCTATACAACCTCCTAAAATGTTACCAACATCTGGACAAATTTCCAATATTTGAACCTCTGTGGTCCTTGAAGATATTATCATATCATTCAGCTAAGGCTTGCCGGTTGCTCAGAACAACAGCATACGTATGTTTTTTACTCTCATTCCCTCTTTGCAATTTATTCATGTTTCAACAATAAAACCATGTCGAGTGTGCTTTAAAATTACTTTCCTAATGTATTGATTGAAGTAGAACACAGCATTAATCCTTGACAATTTTCTCTGGGATTGTAGCAACTTATTATTCAGGTTATATTCCACTAAATCCTTTATATATAGATATATATGAATTAAGCTAACACAGGCATTATAAAGTTAATATTTGTATTTTCCTAAATTCCTTCCTATATGCTTAAATCATTTCTACTTTGTTGGTTATTACTATTTTCTTTAGGTCATTAAGGTTTGCCTCGCTGTGTTTTTCTTTCCTTCTGTCTGCCTGTCTTTCCTTTATTTCCTTCTTTTTCCTCTTCGTCCTCCTCCTCCTCCTTTTCCTCTTCCTCTTCCTCTTCTTCTCTTCTTCCTCTTCTTCCTCTTCTTCCTCTTCTTCCTCTTCTTCCTCTTCTTCTTCTTCTTCCTCTTCTTCTTCTTCTTCTTCTTCTTCTTCTTCTTCTTCTTCTTCTTCTTCTTCTTCTTCTCTCCTTCTTCTTCTTCTCCATCTCCTCCTCCTCCGCCGCCTCCTCCTCCCTCCTCCTCCTCCTCCTCCTCCTCCTCCTCCTCCTCCTCCTCCTCCTCATTACTGGAAGTTGGAACATAATACATGCAGTGCACTATCACTGAGCTATACCACCAAACTCTAACATTAGCTCTTTTGGTGTCTTTAAGAGAAACTTAGGATAAGATCTGGGCAGGGGAATAAATTACGTGTTCTTACACTTTAAGTTCTTTAAGCCCTACGAGACAAGTGGACTCCCTTCTTTACAAAGTATGGCTAAAAATTATACATTATATGTGAGAAGAATGAATACGAGCTGATAGAAATGAGGCTATATGTGTAATTTCAGATGATCTTTTGGAAAGTTCTGCTTTGTAACATACATCTTATTAAAGATGTATTAAAAAGGTGTATTATTAAATCTTTAATAGAGAAAGATTTCCAAATTCATTTGTAGTAATATCTGCTTAGTTTTTTTGGATTTAGGATTTCAAGTCAAAGGTGGTTATAACTGCAGATTACTCTAATAAATTATTCATTCCTCTTACATCAGTTGGCATTTATGTGTATGTTTTTGACAACTACTGAATTCTTTGTAAAGGGACTGGGCTGGTGTATTGGTAATATATTGTCCTGATGCTACATCTCCAATCAGATCATTTGCTCTTCGGGGTTGTATGCATTTTGCCTTGATTAAGGAGCACACTGAAAGAAACATCATGTGCAGAGCCAGAAATGAAAGTAATCCTCAATACTCTAACTCCTGTGTCACTGTGCATGAAGTACTCTCAGGTTTTTTTTTTTTGATTTTAGTTTTTTTTGTTACTGATAAAAAACACTTTTAGGACAGAAACACCTTAAATATAAAATTCACATACTTGTGTTAACTCTGGGATTCTAACCCCCTGATTTATTATAATTCTATCAAATGTTTGTGCAGAAGTTCTGACACTGTCCTGATATTGTAGATTAAAACAAACATGTATCTTGCTCTCTAGTGGCGAAATTTACAAGTGCCCCTCTCTTATTCCTTCTTACTCACTTTCTTTTTATTTATTTATTTATTTATTTATTTATTTATTTATTTATTTATTAAAGATTTCTGACTCTTCCACACCACTGCCTCCCATTTCCCTCCCCCCTCCCCCAATCAAGTCCCCCTCCCTCGTCAGCCCAAAGAGCAATCAGGTTTCCCTGCCCTGTGGGAAGTCCAAGGACCACCCACCTCCCTCCAGGTCTAGTAAGGTGAGCATCCAAACTGCCTAGGCTCCCACAAAGCCAGTACGTGCAGTAGGATCAAAACCCCATTGCCATTGTTCTTGAGTTCTCAGTAGTCCTCATTTTCCACTATGTTCAGCAAGTCCGGTTTTATCCCAGGCTTTTTTCAGATCCAGGCCAGCTGGCCTTGGTGAGTTCCCAAAAGAACATCCCCATTGTCTCAGTGTGTGGGTGCACCCCTCGCAGTCCTGAGTTCCTTGCTTGTGCTCTCTCTCCTTCTGCTACTGATTTGGACCTTAAGATCTCTTACTCACATTCTTGACAGTGTCTCACATCCAGTTCCCAATAATCTCACACTCACAACCTTAAACTAGTGATGCTCCTGCCTCTATTTCCCAGCGGCTAGGATTACAGTTCTGCGAAACCAGGCGTAACTGAGGCTGTGCAATTTTATTAATGGTTATTATGGGTAGAAACGTCACACAATTTCACATGTAAGATATTTGAAATCCAAATAACTTATATACTGTGTTTTACATAATTTTACTCGTAATTAGAAACTTCCAGAATTTAAATGAGTTCTTAAAATGTTACATAAGCTAAAACAATAAAATTGGAGTTAAATTGCCTTCATCTCTACTCTAAAAGATACCTGGTGCTGATATGAATCTTTGTTGTTAACTAGCATTTTGATGTTTGTTGTTTCTAACTTCATTTATGAGAAGCACTGTGAAGCTAGTAATTCACTGTACTTCTCCTGAAAATCTCAGTGTAGATTCCAGTGGATGCTGAAACAAATTTTTGCTTCTATTTGCTCATCAAACAGATTTAAGAATGCAAGTGTGTAAGTCTTTCTCTCTCAACTATGCATTACAAACATAGTTATGTTGTCTGTTTCCCAGAGATCTCAAGTTACATATTACATACACTATTTAGCATAATCAATGTGATAATGTGAAACTTTCTAATTTGGTTTAGCTTTAATCCTAGGATTAGTGAAATATTGATTATCAATCAATACTTCAAAGTGAGCCCGTAAGTACAGGAGTAAAACATGGATTTCTACTGTCAGAACCTGCACCACTTAGAAGAGCTTTGCAACTTTGCATACTGAAAGGTTAGAATGTCTTTTCATAAGGAAACACATGTTTGAGTGACAACGGGCAGAATGGTATTCTCACTGTTGAGAACAATGTGTTTCAGATAGATGAAATCGTTGGTGCAGCAAGTACTGGTGTTTCAGTGAAACGGGGCAGGACTATTTTACTTTTAACATATATGAATAGAAAGAATGAAAACATGGAAAGATAATCTAATTCATGTTTCCTAAGGGAAATATTAATTAAAATTATAAAATCGTGACCCACTAGTTAGAATAATAAACATATAGGCACTGATAGCACCCTGGCCACATAATCACACTTTTAAGTTTTTATCAAAATGACTTGAAGATTCAGTGCACACAAAACGTTAATAATACTATTATTCAGCACAGGAAAATCTTAGAGGCAAACGTGTCCTTTAGTAGGTGAATAAATTGCATTGTGCCCAGACACTGGGATATTAATTACTTAGTGATACAGAGAAATAATGTGTGAAGGTATGAAAACTCATGGATGAACATTAACTGAACCCTACTAGTATAAGTAACCAATGTTCAAAGAATTTGTCTAGAAGGGAATCCAATTAAGATATTCTGCCAAAGGGAGATAAAAATATTGGCATTTTTCTGGAATGATGGAATTAGAGAATTGAAAAGGAAAGCACAGAGGATGCCCGGGATTTTCAGTTTTCCCAGAGCCACAGAACACAGTCATCTCAAGCTGAGGACACACTAGCTGACATCACAGGCTAAGAACAATAAGAAGGAAGTGCTTATGCGCCTTATCAGCTGGAACAGAAATCAACCCTCATTGGTGGTGCTAACAGGACTGGCGGGTTAACTGAAGAATATGGGAATTCTGTGCTCTTGTTCAGACTATTCCACAAAAATATTTGTGAAACACATTTCAGAAAATAAAATTATGGTTCTTATAAGTTATGTGAATGAACCCTTTCTCAATGCATACATTTTTGTTATAAGCAAGTTAGAAGAATCAATATAGTTTAAGTGACACAGTGTGTTCTGCTATATTCTATACTTATTAAAACACTGTAAAAGAAAACATCCCATTATACTGAAGAGTCTTGTCATTTCTAACTTCACTACTTTTAGTTCTATTTAATTATCAACAAACCTCCAAATATTATGAATAACAGGAAATTACAATTCAAAGAAAGATATAACTTCCTAAGAACTGGTGTGGACCAATGTGCCCTGGGAGTTCTTTTCCTTTCTGTTTTTTAACTGCTCTCTCTACCTTGTGCCTAGTAAACTGGAATCATTGTCTTAGCACATATACCAATAAGTTGCTGTCTCTCACTTAGGGATAGGAGAGTGCTTAAGGGACTCTTCTGTACCTCTGGTTATTTCCATTTTTACTGGCAAAAAAATTGCTGCTCCTAATTAGCATAGTCACACATATATTCATGAGCAATCCCTATAAGCTTCTGCAATGTACTCTCTAGGCGAGAATAGGAAAGAAATTAAGAGCTTCTCCCTGTTGATTGTTTACTGTCCTGCAGATAGCAATCCAAGAGTTGAAGTGCACATGTAGCCCAGTCTTAGAGAGCAGCTTTCTTCTCTCATTCAGTCTGTAGATAAGGTAGACGCAATTGCATGGAGCTTAAGTGATGCCTATATTTGCATTAGGAAAGAGTCATATATCTATGAGACAGGTTCATAAACACAGTTTCCAGTACCCATTCTTTCACATCACTTTTCCTTGAAATATATCTCAGAAATTTATAAGTTTGCAGTCTGCCTGAATCTGGGTGTTTTATACCTTAGAAAACAGTTTGCTTCTCAGGGCATCAGTGCACTCAGAATATAGCAGATTAGGTAGAACACAACCTTACTTTGCCCATGTAGCATTTTGAATATTTAACACCTAAGATTAGTAAAAAGACAAGTAAAAGCGTTAGGATAATGACACTTGTACTTAGTATCTCCTAGCATTCAGCAATGAAAAGATGCATAATGAAGAAACATCTGGGATTGTCAAGGTTTAACATAGAAAGCCAAGCATCTATTCCAGGATGTCATGTCAAGTAGAGAAAGAAAGCATGTGGTGCTTGTATCAAAGAACCACTCACATTGGCCAGGATCAACCATTATGAGTATACAGCTACTGAATGGTTGTAAGAGTTTAACTATGAAAAACTGATGGCCAAAATATATTCTAACTAAACTCAGGGAGTAGCTCTGTGAAGGGAAGAAGTTGAAGACCAGTATGTCCACTGTACACCAAATCCCCCTGGCAGCCAATGAGCACGTGACCATGTTTTGTTAAAAAGGGCTTTGAGAAGTCAGTTAGGTCATGGTTGAAAGAAAGGAAATTTAGATATATCCCCACATATCCCATTTTTTTTTTTTGTGTCAAAACTCCTTCTTCTGCAGAGTGTTGTGCACTGTCCCTTTGCATCTGAATCACTCCAGTGATTAATGGCTCATTCTAGAGGAGTCAAATGTCCTCAGTCCAATTGCCTCTCTCAAGGACATAGAGGTCAATTGCTTCTCCTTCTCCATAAATATCTAAGTCTAACAAAGACCATTTCTTGGACTTTATTTCCAAATGCCTTCAGAAAGATTAAGAGTTCCATGTAGAGCCTCTGACTAATGACAACAATACATTCTGAGCTCATTACACAAGCAAAGCCGCTCTAGAAAAAGTAGACTTTCTGAAAAGACCAATGACCAGCTGGGAGAGAGAGGTCCCCCAGGAGCTGCGGGTAATAGGGATTTACAGGGAATCCAGGAAGAAAGAGAAAAGGCTGCTGCCTTTTTTGGTATTTGTTGATGGTTCTCATAATATAAAGTACTGTGTTAGCCAAGGCTAATTGCAAGGCCTGCTGTGTAGTAACACAGTGAATGATTGATCTGGATTGTTACAGGGAACAATGGTACAGGCAAGCAGGCACATCTCCTTTGTTCTCCAGTAGCTTTCTCTTCAAAATGCATAGCAAGCCCAGACGGAAGACAAGATGTGCACCGTGTTCCACTGTAATTGTGATCATTTGTAACATGACACACAAAGTTTTTTTTTTTTAAAAAACAGGTTTCTATTATCTTTTCTTGACAGAGGACATACATATATTTTGGAAAATCGTGGCATGAGTTACATAGATGTCTGAGCAGTTTCCTAGGTTACCTATTTTTGATGCTTTAAAGGCTTGCTTTTCTTGAGATGGTCCCTGCGTTAGCAATGGAGGCCAATAAACAGGGAGGCAAAATTACTCTACGAGATTAATAGTTACAAGAACATATTGTTTTCTTTACTATGATTATTTTATTAGTATTATATATATATTATATATACATATCTTATTAGTATATATACATACATATATTTATCTATCTATAGATATAGATCTATCTCTATGTATATATGATATAATCTCTGTCCATGGAGTTTATTTTCATGGAAAACTTTTGGTTGTTTTCTCTTGACCATTTGGCATATTTTCACATTTGCATTTATGTTTATAAATGGTTACCAAAAAATGGCAATTCTATTCATTCCTTCATTCTTCTCATTTTGTCCCTTGAAAATACCAGAATAGTGTATAGTAGGTCACAAAACAAAAGGTGCTATTTAATATTTGCATTAGAGAAATGTCATAGAATAAAACTTATAACTAAAAGAATACTATACAAATGTTCTTTGCTGTATTAATTTTCCTGGAAGTTAAACAAAAGCAATGTTGTGTGGGAAACAGATATCTGCCTTCAGTATCATGGCTTCATGAGCATGCAAAGAGCTAACCGTCAACTTTGACTGCTGCCTAGTAAGGCATGTAAGGAACTCACCCAGAACCAGCCCTTTGGCTGGACTCCCTTGAATTACTCATTTGAGGACAGGGCCAACTAGCCTAATAATTCTAGTAGTGCATTGGTCATCTCCTGCAAATTCATTTCCACGGTAATTCTGTTACTAGAAAATGTGGGACTCACACCTGGATTGCCACATGTTATCAAGAAAACTGAAGTCTCTTCTAGGTGTTCTTCGTCTGCTTAAGTAAGGAATTTAGAATGGATTTGGAGGAAGGCTCCAGGACAGCTTTGTTAGCATTTAAATGAAAACCCAAAGCAGAGCCATAGCAAATATTGGCAGTTGCTCAGTGGAGGAAGATGGGGAAGAAAATGAGAGAAAGACACGCCACTTGTAAACAGACGCATAACCGATGAGGGTTGGGGAGGAACTCAGAAAAAGAGTCAGACAGTCTAAACTATCTGCGAAGCATGCCAAGGCGCTGGTAAATATCTAGAAGCATGGGAAAGAGATAAAAAGAAGAAACACAAAATGATAAAGAAACAAGTAAGGACTCAAAAGAGCTAAGGAGGATTAACTCAGCTACGTGGCTGCAGCTCCACTGCAGAGAGCAGGAATTCTGGGAAGGAAACGTACATTATCTCATCTTCTTAGCATGGCTTATGTTGAATTAGCTTTCCTCGTTGACATAGCTGGATTAACTATTAAGGGAGGCAACAAAGGCATGCCTCTACCATATAGTAGATTCCTGTCTTGGCAGAAGGAAAGAGCTTTCCCTTAATGGTCCTCTGATGCTCCTGTAGTAAGTCTTTCTTCTTTCTGCAATGAAGCTCTAGTAGGGTCACCTGGCACATTGAATTTAAACATTATGGTTCTCAGTAGACAAGAATATTAATTAAAGGCCAAATTAATCTTGAAAAACACCAAACAAATATGTAGTATTCACTAGTGCTCTGTTAAAAATCATATGTCTGTTAGGAAATTAAAAATTACTGGTGGCCATTAAGGTCATCAACGTAGCTACAGTATCCCTTGGAGACCACCTGGAAGATATTCTACTACTCTTCTAACCCTCATCCCCTCCAGGCAAACACAGCAGTGAAAGAAAGAGAGAATGTCTTCATACCTGCAGACCTGCCTAAAAACTGGGGCAGATAAAGTTACTCAACATCTTTCCTTTCACTTGGCAGGAGGGATCGGAGTGATGTCACTGTCTCATACCCCTTGCCTTCTGCCCTGGGCCAGATCCTTTCATAGAACTCAGTCAAGTGGGCTGGACCACAAGGTCTATGCTGCAACTGCAGCAGAGGCATAAAGTTCTGTAAGTCAGAAACATAGTCATCAGGAAAGTGGGTCAAATCCTGCTCTGGAAGGAATTCTCTGCCTTCCAAGATTCCAGGACAAAGGTAGGCAGGAACTTTTAATTGGGGTTCTCTGCATATGATAGCTATTCTTCACTGTTGACTTGACTGCAGCTGGACTTAACTAAAACCCCAAAGTGGCTGGGCACAGCTGTGAGGGAGTTTTGTTCAGTTAGATCATTGGAAGTGGGAAGATCCACTTCTGATTTGGATCTTTGAGGAGGAACAACACACCTTTAATCCACATCTTTTGGGGTGGGAAGACCCACCTCTAATCTTGGTCATACCTTCAGCTGGTGACCTATGTGAAAGAAAAAGGAAACGTTGTGCAAGTCCATTCTTTCACTAGTATGAGAGCTTACTCCTTTAGAATTCTGGTGTTTACTGAAGACCAGATGAGACAGCCAGCCTGATGAGCTGAACATCTACAGAATTCTAGGGCCATCTTTACATATGCAGGCATTGTTACCTTAGCTTAACCATAGCTTGTAAATTATTGCAATAAACCCTCTTTATATAGATAGAAAGATTCATTTTATAAATTCTAAAGAACCTTGACTAATATATCATAGAAAGCAGATGTTTAAACACAAGGCTTTGTCAATTATCAGTGAAGACAGTTTATTCAGGACTATTATTGGGTACAGCTCTATCCACTGAAGATTTCAACAAGAAATATTACCATCCAACAAAAATGTTCAAAACTGCAAATGGATTTAAGAAGGTGGTTATGTTGATTTTACTTACAAAATGTAAAGTAAACAACGGAAATATTTACTGGATACATTGTGATATTTGAGTACATGTTTACAGTTGGTGCTGTCCACATAGATTTACTGGAGGACAGTATGTTAAGTGATACCAGTCAGGCACCAGAAGATAAAACAACACCCAATATCACCTCTATTTGGATGTAGATGATGATCTGAAGGCAAGAACATGTTACTAGATAGACGATCATAAGGAAAGAGGATAAAATGGTTTATTCATTTTTCCTTCCCTCTGTTACAGACAACTCAACAGTCATCATTCAAAGCTGTCTCCTGGAGAAATTACAGAGGAAAGCCAGGCCCAAGTATGAAAACTATTTCCCACATACCCAGAAAACTGCAGTGTAGAGCATTTAAAAGTTTTCATTAGTCTAAAAGTCTCCAGGAAGGCTATTAAATTCCTAGCATCTGGAAAAGGGCCTCCAGCTTCAGGATTATGAAACAGCCACCTCTTTAGGAATCTGTACAGGGTGTAGGCTTATTTTATTTCATGTGGACTAGAAGTCCTCTCCAGACTTCTGTTTTCTGAAAGCCGAGAGCCCTGCCTTAGGGAGTCAGGCTTCCTTTGAACCACAACTGTGAATTAAAACAGCTACTCCTGTCAAGGCCCCTTGCAATTCAGGGGCAGCTGCAATGGCCACATTCATAGAGTGCTGACATTGAAGATGTCTTAATTCTTTGCAAGGGCCCCTGATATTTTGTCTCGGAGCTTATATTTTTTTTTCAAGTCAAAGACTGCTGTTAAACTTCAGAACAATGATTGTGGTGTGTGTGTGTAAATAAAAAACTATGCAAAGTTAAAGTCGATATTATGGGTTGATTTTGCCTAAGAGTGGTTGTAATATTTTTGAGGGATTTATACAAAAATGTGAGTGTGAGGGAAACCCAGTTAGAATACTTCTGCTTTCATTTCTTTGCCTATGGTTAACTATTTATGTGGGAAAACCTCATAGTGTCTGAAGCTATCAATGTTACTCCCTTTTATCTGTAACCGCTTAACCACAGTTGCATTGTCTTAACTTAATGGACAATCTTGAGCTTCATATGAACAGGCATGGTGCATTCAAGGTCCAGCTCCCTATCTATGTGGCAGTCATTTCCCTGTTTCGTCTCCCCTTGAGTTAGTTGAGGCCTCACCATAACAGAGACTTTTTAAAATCATCCTCTGTTACTTTAGATACTGTACTATTGCCCTTCATTTCTTTAAGTATCTGGAATTCCTATTATTTTCTGGATGATTGTATTCTTTCTGCTTACAAGATCACATTTATGTCAGTTATGCTTTTAAAAGAGCAGCCCAAATAACAAGATACAATAGTATATAGTTAGAAACCATATATGAGTGAGTACATCCCATGCTCCTCTTTTTGGGTCTGGCTTACCTCACTCAGGATAGTGTTTTCTATTTCCGTCCATTTGCATGCAAAATTCAAGAAGTCATTGTTTTTTACTGCTGAGTAATACTCTAATATGTATATAGTCCACACTTTCTTCATCCATTCTTTTATTGAAGGGCATCTAGGTTGTTTCCAGGTTCTGCCTATTACAAACAATGCTGCTATGAACATAGTTGAGCATATACTCACTCATATATGGTTTCTAGCCATAAAGAAAAGACATTGAGCCTATAATTCGTGATCCTAGAGAAGCTAAATAAGAAGGTGAACCCAAAGAAAAACATATAAACATCCTCCTGGATATTAACCTTCATCAGGCGATGAAAGGAGACAGAGACAGAGTCCCACATTGGAGCACCAGACTACAACCCCAAGGTCTAAATCAGGAGCAGAAGAAGAGAGAGCATGAGCAAGGAATTCAGGACCGCGAGGGGTGCACCCACACACTGAGACAATGGAGATGTTCTTTCGGGAACTCACCAAGGCCAGCTGGCCTAAGTCTGAAAAAGCATGGGATAAAACCAGACTCACTGAACATAGCGGACAATGAGGACTGCTCAGAAGTAAAGAACAATGGCACTGGGTTTTGATTCTACTGCACGTACTGGCTTTGTGGGAGCCTAGGCTATTTGGATGTTCACATTACTAGACCCGGAAGGAGGTAGGAGGTCCTTGCACTCCCCACAGGGCAGGGAACCCAGTCTGCTATTCGGGCTGATGAGAGAGGGGGAGTTAAATGGGGGAGAGGGAAGGATATGGGAGGCGGTGGCGGGGAAGAGACAGAAATCTTAAATAAATAAATAAATAAATAAATAAATAAATAAACCAATAGTGTATCGTTACTAAGGCTCTAACTTCATTATTCTTCATAGACAACCCAGCCTAAAATATACATAGTTCTTGTCCAGAGATGCTCTAAGGCAAGTCCTCACTTATTAAAGCACTTCAGTGTCAGAGTAGGAGCATAAAAGATAATACTACTTATATATGAATTATGCTTAATTAATAGAGACTTGGTCCATCTGCTTTACAAGATGTAAAATCACAAGTCCAAGGAAGATATAGAAACATCCAATATGGAAATGTAACTCAGATTTACCCAGAAGTATGTAACACACACACACAAGCTTTAGTTCGTTTTTGAGAAAGTGAGTTTGTATCTCTTTGTTACTTGTGAATGCGGTGGTTAAAAGTCATCCTGCCAGAATCACCTGTGAAATTTATTGAGTTTGTTTAGGGTAACTGAGATTAGATGACCCATGTTGACTCTCTGTGTCATTGCTTTGTGACCTGGGGTTCCTAGACTGATAATATGGAGAAAGTGAGCTAAGTAGTGGCATTTATCCTACGTAGCAGCATTTATCAGTCTCTTGACTCAGGGCAGAATGTGACCAGTGACTCCACGTTCCTGCCAATGTGACATCCCAACCATGCCTGATTGTACCTTCAATAATAACTTTTCCCTCTCTTCAATAGCTTTTTCATATATTTTAGCACACAAGAATAAGAAAAAGTAATTAATGAAGCAAGACAGCAGGCTCAGTTGCTAAAAGTCATTTGCCACTTCTTCAGTAGTCAAGTATGGAAATTACACAAGCAGAAATTCTACTCCTAGGCATATATACAAAAGAACTAAAAACAGAGTCAAGCAAATACATGTTCACATTCATTTATAGAAGCAATGCACTTAATATATATATGGCGGTTAAGAGACAAAAGCAAACCAAATGCCTATCAGAAAAATTGTCCTGTTATATCAATTTGTGAAAATAAATAAAATATAAAGAACAAAATAAATATTTCAAACTCAAGTATACTTTAATAAACCGTGTGTATTTGGTTGGTTTAGTACATAGCATTGCTTACATTCATGAGGCAAACCATAAATGATCAATGTATACATTCAAGCAGAGGTCAGCCCAACATAGCCAGCATGTTAATCATGTTAAGCTTCACTCATTTTCTTATGACCAGGGCATTCAAACTGTGTGCTTCTGAATACTGTGAGATATATAATTATCTTACCGTTGTTCTTTATGTTTATAGTCTAGCACCTGAGAACTGAGTCATTAACTCTAGCTGTTGATTTCCAACCACACATTTTTCCAGGGTGCTGGTATCCAATATTAAAGGGTGCAGACTCAAGTATTTATTTTATAATTACAATATATTATACAGCATTTTTCTTGTATTTCCGTTTATAATATTTTGATACAGGGTCCCATGTATCCCAATCTGATTTCAAAATTTCCTATGCAGCTGAGGATCATTTTGAAGCACTTAACCTCCTCCTGCCTCGCGATTCTATTGGGACTGGGTACAACCCTTCCCAGGTTTTGCAGTGCTGGAAGTCAAACCCATGGCTTCATGCATGCAAGGCAAGCAGTCTTCCAACTGAGTTATGTGGCTACTGTGGCTACTTTGTAGACTTCACGTACATTAGAATAAATCTTTCATGATTAAAAAAGAAACATTCCACGTGTCTTTTTTTCTTTTTCTCTTTTTAAATATATATCATTTATTTTTTTTCATTTATTTTACATACCAACCTCAGACCACAGGTTTCTCTCCTCCACTCCTCCCGGCACCATGCCCTATCCCCTACCCATCCCCGCCACCTGATTCCCATGTATCCCCTTTCCTTCCACCCTTCCTCCATCTCCACTCAGAAAGGGGCAGACTTCCCATGGACTTGAACAAATATGGCACATCAAGTTGAAGCAGGATCAAGCTGCTCCCCTAGTGTCAAGGCTGGGCAAGGTAATCCAGCATGGAGAACAAGAAATCAGCTAACATTTGACATATCTTAAATGGGTGATCTAGAACTTATGGAGAGGGGAATTAAAGGAAAGAACATGTTAAGGCTGATATTAGTATTTGTGGAAATGTCAAGGAAGGAAGCAGGGAATTGGTATAACAGAAACAAATTCCATAGTGCTGAAAGTGACACACGTTGTCCTTTTCTGTGGAAGGTTGTGAAGGGATCTAGAATATTGTGCGTGGTCATACGCAGTGAAAGTAGAAGCTGGAAGTATGCACTGCAGGCTTGCTTTTGGTGATAATTATTTCTGGATGGCATTCAGCTTGTAGATACAGAGAAACTCTCCCTGCCTCCACACGCACTCAACGCTGACTGAGTTAATCACCCAGGAAATTCAATAAACCTTCAGAAATAAATTCTGGTCCTTATGTCATTCATCACAGCAAAAATGTGCAAAGCAATTTTGTAGTCACTGGCATGGTCGGAAAGCCTTTTCTCTGATGTGTCTCTCTAAGGGAATTTCACATCCCACTGCAGGCATCTATCTCAGAAGCATAGAACTTGATGCATGTTGGCAATCAGATTCATGCATCAATTAATAACATTAATCAGTCAAATGGTGAAAAATATATTGGGGTTCAAAATTGAATTACTGCTATTAATTTTACTTAAAACAACTGTCAAATGTGAACTGGACTAATAGGAAATAACATAAAATATAAAGTCTAATGATATCCTGTCCATGTATGTTTATGTTGACAAACCTGAGAGCAGTTGGAAGAATGCCTGCAGTCAGTGACCAAGATAGAAGACAGCTGTGCTCCTCCTTCTACAGGGGATGACTTCCAAGACCCCAGATTATGATTGAAACTGCCTATGGTAGTGACGTAAGAACAATAACTCTTGGGCCAGAGAGGTGGCTCAGCTGGTACCTGTACTTGCTGCCAAGCCTGGGGATCCGGGCTGAAGGCTAAGGTCCCATCATGTGGAAAGAGAACAAACTCCTAAAAGTTGTTCTCTTATCTCCACATATGTGCCTTGTGTGTATATACACACAAGAGTGGAGGGAGCCCTGGAGGCCTTGATTGAGTGAAGTCCTGAATGAACATTTGCTAATGACACAGGCATAGCAAAGACCGCAAAGCCTCAGACATTTGGACAAAGGGCAAAGCCTTCCTTTCTGGTCTGAACGTGAATTCTGACCATGGTGTGCAGAAAATGTCCACCATAGATTTCTATCCTTTGATATTCATGGCCTAGAGACTGCTCCACTAGAGGGACCATTCCAAACATGATTAGCTAAACCTGTCGTCTTGATCCAGCTGTATAACATAAACTCTGCCTCCTTGTTTATTTGTATGTAATAACCCTGTTTCCTTGTACAGCTGTAGGCCATAATCTCCCTTTCAGTTCAACTGTAGATGATTATATAATGTATCACCTGAGCTTCAAGGGTGCTGCAATATCATCACCATCAGAGAGAACAGTCCACCCAGAGACAGTATTTCTGTGTGTCTGTGTATTTGCCTTTTCTTCATTATCTCACCTCCCCCCGTCAGACCTAAGTCTCTGGAGCTGTACCAGGACATGACAAACAAATAAATAGATAAATATTGTTAAAACATTACAAAAAGCATCCCTGTATAGTAATGTATAAAAATTATGACATAAGCCGGGCGATGGTGGCGCACGCCTTTAATACCAGCAATCGGGAGGCAGAGGCAGGCAGATCTCTGTGAGTTCGAGACCAGCCTGGTCTACAGAGCTAGTTCCAGGACAGGCTCCAAAGCCACAGAGAAACCCTGTCTCGAAAAACCAATATATATATATATATATATATATATATATAACATAATAGCAAGAAAAATGTTGTTTTTCTTTATAAAAACATTATGTTATATATGTTATACTCACTTTTCTTTCATGACTGTATGGACCCACCCAGATCAGGCACATGATGGACTGTAATAGTGGAAACCCTAAAATCAAACGGTATTTTGTATAAGGTGAGACTATGTTACTCATTGTTATTCCACTTGGAAAAGACCATTACGAACCATTGCAGACTATGATACTGACATTTAAAGACTTAAAAAAACTGTGTGTGTGTGTGTGTGTGTGTGTGTGTGTGTGCACATTTCACAAACAGTCAAGTGAGAATCTTAGACTGTTTATGGATGACTCCTTTCACTACTCAAATTGTGGAAAGCATTGGCACTTCATTCATTTTCTTACAGAGGAAAACTACTCACTTCCTCTATTTTGGATGTCTGATAAATACTCTGATGTCAGCCTTAGGTTCCCAAGCCATACTTCTGCTTCTGTGTCCTGGACCGTCTTTCACAGTCTTCTCTGCTTCCATCTTAGCCAGACTTTCGTTGCTCTCCTATGACCCTTGCCCCTTGTTCAAACTCAGGGGCCTTCATGGCACCTGTCTCCAGGAGCACTTTACTGCAATAGAGGATACCTGACAGAAGACACTGCCACAACCAGGGTGCTTTTAGTGGCCTATGTCCTCTTCAGGGATGTTTGATACCTTGGCATCTTTCTGTTTGCTTTGCTCATTCTCTTATATGGATATGTGTGCTGTTTTATCTTAACCTTTTAAAATATATTCACAGTGGCAGCTTCTTATCTGCTGCCTTTCCCAAAAGTCCCTGACAAACTGTTTTGAATTTAGCAGTTTTAGGGTTTTTACATGCTAAATCATTTAATCTACAGAGATATGAATTTTTAACCAAATTGTCTTTTTCTCTGTACGTTCTAAAAGTTATTCTTTTCCTTTCACACTTTTTAAATATATTCAGATTTTTCTATGATGATATAGATAAATCCTCATTACTCTTCGGTAATTACCTTCAAATAGCTGACATATTTTACATGATTTTTCTGTCTAATCTCTACTGTATCTACTTTTCCTCATTCTCATTTCTTCGTTGTATCTACTTTTCCTTATTCTCGTTTCTTCTTCTTCTTCTTCTTCTTCTTCTTCTTCTTCTTCTTCTTCTTCTTCTTCTTCTTCTTCTTCTTCTTCTTCTTCTTCTTCTTCTTCTTCTTCTTCTTCTTCTTCTTCTTCTTCTTCTTCTTCTTCTTTTTTCTTCCCTCCTCCTCCTTCTCCCTCCTCCTCTTCTTCTTCTTCTTTCCTTCCTCATCTTCTTCTTCCTTATCTTCTTTTCTTCTCCTTCTTCTTCCTCTTCTCTCTTCTCCTCTTCTTCTACTTTTTGGTGTAATTTAAATGTATTTTATTTTCTCTTCTTTGTCCCAGGTAGGTTGTTGATTTATCCTTTTGTAAAACAGTCAGCGGTAGCTGTAGATTTCCCTTCACCCCTGATTTCAGTGTGGCTCACACACTCTGACACATCGTACTTTCAATTTTAATTTAATTTTATTTTTAATTCTGAGCATTCACCTAAATAAGGCCTCTGTTACTGACCATGGCCCCAGATTTTCTTTTAATTTCTCTAAAAATGTATTTTATATTCTTTTGTTATTCTTCCTTAAATAGTCTTGGTTTTTCTTCCTGTCTAAATTCTTCTGTCTCACTGAAGTTCCTAGGTCTCTACCTATTCCTTCAATTTGCTGTATTTGAAGAACATGTTTTGCATAATTTAATACTTTTTAAATTTTCTGGGTTTTCCTTTGGCTTAACCTGTGCTGACCTTTAACCACTTTCTCTGTGTAGTTGAGATAGAGTTTCACTATGGTGTCACTGAATGTGCCAGGCTTTCTATATGCTCGTCTATTAAAGCCTCCCTGTTCTGTTCTTCATCTCTTTAGCTCTATGCTCAGTCACAGAAAGGGATAGGGAGACTTCAACTACTAGGGCTTCCTGCTTTTCTTATATTTTGTCAGAATTTGTGCACTGTAGTTGGGGTGAGCATCTCTGTTAATTTGAAATTCCCCTGCATTATTGCTGAATGGGCCCTTTTACTCATGGCCCTTTTCAAGTTCTTTTATCTCAGTCTGTATTGCCTACTGAAATAGGCATACACTCTCTGTTAGTGGCTCTTCTTTAACTTTTATCCTGTTAATACTTTTTAATATAATATTGCTTTAAGCATGATAATTCTGATAATCCTGAGAATTAAAAGGAATATTTTTACAACTTTGGATTTATGCCAAGTGAAGCTCCATTCTTGCTCTACTCCTTCACACTATAATGTGAATTACATACTCACACATGACATTTGACAATGCAATTGTAAATTACTGTTCCAAGTAGTTATCCTTTAAGTCAAATGGGAAGACATTATAAACAAAAAACTGCTTGGTTCCTATGTGTATGTAACCGTCCAGCTCTTGTCCCCAGTTTTTGTACGTGGATTCTATTTAGCATCATTGTTTTTTATCCTGATGGAATTGACTAAGTACTTATTGTACAGAAAATCTACTAGATGAAATGTTTTTCAACTTTTGTGAATCTAAAAATTCTGATTTTTTTTTCCATTTTTGGTGGTTTTAAATTCTCAGTTGAGCTTTTCTGTGTTCTTTCTACACCATGCCATTTCATTTGCTTTGTTTAAAGTTTTCCTTGTTGATAAATTACTGTAGTATATATCTATTTATAGGATACAAAGTATGTTATAGTTTAGTTTGTTTATATTTGATATATTTGTTTTATGAGTGGGAGTGGCCATGCTTTGTTATAAAGCACAAAGGGATATCTCAGGACACCTGTGGGAGTTGGTTCTTTTCTTCCACCTAGAGAGTAATACTGGGCTTCCCTACAAATGCTACTGCTGACAGCAAAACTGCAGAGATGCAAGAGACAAGCACAAAATCCAGTTAGCTAGACTGTTTCAAACTTCTTGAGTCAGACCCTGAGAGGTTTATTTTTTGACATATTTAAGTACAACACAATTTTGGAAAAAGTTTCCTCTTGACAGTTTCCACAAGAAAACTTAAGGCATGACTGCATCGAAACGCCTTTGCAATGCACAGGTCTTTTGCAAAGTGCCTGTGTACTCTTCCACAAGAATGGGTTCTACTGACTGAGACACAACCTTCAGGATAAGGGTCTAGGAAAAAAAGATTTATAATAAGCATAATACTAAACTCTTTTGCAAAGTACATGAGACCGCTTTCCTAAAAGTGGATTCTATTCATTGAGAAGCAATATTGAGGAGTTTTGGAGAATCAAGTGAAGCCTGGCTCTACTGAATAGTAAAGATCACCAGGTTATTAACAGCATTCACAACATTCACTCCTAGTCTTCTGGGAGGAAAACAGGTGTAAATTCCTTCCATTGAAGACAAAAGCTTATGAATTTAACATTCCTGGTTTCTTCGTGCTTAACAGAGAAGACAATCTACATGACTGGTGAATCAACTCCAGTTGTTAGGTTTCTTGGTAGACAAATTTACTCATTGGTCCATCTCACCAGCCCCATTTTTATCAATTTTGAATATTGTGCAGAAAGATCAAATCAAACTACCAAACATTAACTAGGTTTAAGAGTTAAAGTTCTTTGTGTGTGTGTGTGATTATAATTGAAATTTTTCTTAGTGATATTTAAATGTACAGTATGCAATTGTTAGCTGTATTCAGTGAGACATGTACTAGATCTCAAAAGTAAAAAAAAAAAAAAACAGTCAAACATATTCCTCAGTTTTAATTCAGGCATTGTTTCTTCCACCATCTCTGTCTCATTCTCCTTGTCTGCAAAATAAAACATTTATTTGACTTTAGAAGTTATAGATTCTATTGTAGTAAGAGCTGCGGGCCTCTTCCCACAGCCCAGCTCCTGGCTGCCTGGCTAGCTTATACCCTGAAATAACAACACACAAACTGTATTCATTTAAACACTGTCTGGCCCATTTCTATTAATGTGTGTAGCACCAAAGTACACTTACCAGGAAGATTCTAGGCTACGTCCATCCTGGGTCAGAGCTTCTCACTTCCTCTTCCTCCCAGCATTCTCTTCTGTTTACTCCACCCACCTATGTTCTAACCTATCAGGGCCAAGCAGTTTCTTTATTAATTAACCAATGACCTTCCTCCATCATTCTATTTATAACCAAAAGCTATCTCCAGCTTCCTCACTTTGATATAGTACTCTTAGCATGATGTTCTGTGTTTTCACCTATGTCTTTTTCATAAATGACAGAATATTTCCCCTTTTATTAAAGCTAAGTAGTTTTTAATTGTGTAGCTATACCAGGTGTCCATATCTTTTCATCTTTGAATGGATACCTATGTTTATTCTAAATCTTAGCTACTGTGGAGAATGCTTCAGTGGATAACATGCATGTCCAGCTGTCTCCTTGGAGTACTGATTTCAATTATTAGTTTCTTGGGGTACCTTCATATCTTTTTTACCTATGAGTTGTATAACTCACATTTCTGACAATAATATTGAGGATTTTCACTTTTCCTTGCTTTGCATAAGCACTCACTATGTATCATGTTTTAGCAATAAACATGCTAGTGAGTGTACAATTCTAACTTGATTTTATTTGATTTTATTAAGAACTTCCTGTTGATTCACAGTATTGAATATTTTGACATATACCTATTATTCATATGTGAATATATATATATATATATATATATATATATATATATATATATATATATATTTCATTTGGTCTTAAGGAATGTTTATTCTATCTCTTTGCCAATTTTGTAATTAGATATTTTGCATATTTTATAGAAAGCTAAGTTTCTTCTACATTTTCAATACTAATAGCTTAGCCAATGTAGTTTTCACATACATTGCTAAACATTTCAAACTACATCTTTGCTCTTATTGCTTTGCTCTAGACAAGCTATATTTCATTTTACTTTTCTTTCTCCATTTAATGTATATCTGTTCATTTTCTTCATTCTCTTTCCTCTGTCCCTCAAGTTACCTGTCTCAACTGTCTTCAACTCAAAGTCACTGATTTTTCTGCTCTCTGAAAGGAACTGTAGAGTTCACATAGAACACATCACTCCAGCGATTGTGCTTCTCTACAGCAATGTTTACATTGGGCTTCTGGCAGTATTTACATTATTGTTGTTAAAGTGATGAGCTATCATTTCCTACTGGTTTTCATTTGTTAATATAAATTCCATTAATATCGAACGTATTTAAATAGGGGAATCAAATTGATTTTTTTCAAAAATAGTATTTTGGAGAATACTTTTTCCCCTTTTATTTAAAATAGATTCTTTTCTCATATTCTCATTTTGACATATTCTGATTACAATTTGCCCTCCCACTTTTCTCCTAGTTTCTCCACCTCCCCTCTCCCAATTGGGACCATTCTTTTTCTGTCTCTCATTAAAAAATAACAGGCTTCTAAAAGATAACAACAAAGTATATCAAAATAAAATATAATATGATTAAACAATTGCATTAAAATTGGAGAAGTTCAAACTAACAGAAGGAAAAGCGTCCAAAAAAAAAAAAAAGACACAAGAATCGGAGACCAACTCACTCATACCCTTAGGACTTCCATAGAAATACTAAACTGGCCAGGTAGTGGTGGCACACATCTTTAATCCCAGCACTCATGAGGCAGAGGCAGGCAGATCTCTGTGAGTTTGATCCTAGCGTGGTCTATAGAGTGAGTTCCAAGACAGGTTCCAAAAAGCAACAGAGAAACACTGTCTTGAAAAACTAAAACACAAACAAACAAATAAAAAATAAAAAAGACTAAACTGAAAGACAAAATATTCCTTTTTCTTCCTCAACCCTGTTTCTGCTCTTCCTCTCCATCTGATCCTCCCATTCCTGTGCTCTCTGAACCCAATCCATCTGTCAAAATCTCCCATTAGTGCAGGCACTAAGATCAGCAATCAATATAAAGGAGTGTAACCCAGTGATAGACTACTTTTCTAGCATTGGTCAGACTGTGTGTTTGGGCTCTAGAACCACAAAAAAATAAATGAACAAGGTTAGGGTTTTGCTTTCCAGTGAGTAAATGGAGGTCTGGAATTGAATTTACTTTCATGGTCAGTGACTCTTCTAAATGCTGCAAACTTGAAATAATTTTAAGCATGTGTTGCAAAAAGTAATTTTTACAAACATTGCCTATGCTCTCATTGCTTCTGTGGAAGAGCTGATTTTCAGGTCAGATTCAGAAACTAAGTTATTCTTATTTGATAAAGTCAGCAGGACGTTGACTAGAAACTGCGAGAGAGCACAGTGTGTGGTGTCTGTCCCTGACATGGTGCTTAGATCCAGACCTTCCATTCTCTCTTCTCCCCTGCATTCCTCCTGCCAGAAAAATGCTTCTTCCATATGCCACAGCTGACCCCTTAAGTGCAACATTAGGAAAGACAGATTCTACTCCAAAATCTCACATTCTCAAATTTTCTGGAAGCCTGTTCTTGCTGTTACTTGTTTGAAGTCATGACACAAATGTCACTATACATTTAATTTGTTTGGCAGTGTGTGCTGTTTGAATCTCTCTTCCAAAATGAAATCTCCATTAACAGGAGTTATGCTTACTTTGATTCTGTGTGTTTATACTTATCCCTGGGGGCATAACAGCACATGATATCACTAGAAGGCTTAGTTTTAGTGGATAAAAACGTGACGGTTCACTGATTATGTCTTTGTCTTATAACTATTTAATGAAGTACATTGGCCCTCCAGCTTTTGCTTTTAAAAACCATTTATGTCACCACCAAGTCCCCACTGTTTTTTTTTTCTGATGCAGGTTTTCAAAAGTAAGGTTTTCCATAATATTCAGAATTTGGTTAAAAGTTTAAACCTCTGTCTTTAGCAATCAAAAATGCAAGTCTTTAAAGTATTTCTGACAAATGCTTTCTATTTCTATTAAAACCAAATCTTAAGAAATTATAACTTACAGTAACATGAAAATGTATGGTTTTTGACACATTAGCAGAAAGAGAATTTGCTCCTAATTTTCTAATGTATGTTCTTCTATCATTCTTCTCTTGCTATGATGAATAAAGGATAATTTATCATGTTCTTTATTAATTGACTTGAATATTTACTACTATTATTACTACTATTACTACTACTACTATTATGACTCTTTGAGTGCTATTGACTACTACCAATACTATTATTGGAAATTGTGTCTCTTATAGCCCAAGCTGGCCTGCAAGAAGCTATAAAGGTGAAAATCACCTGGAAATCCTGACCCTCTCAACTCAGCCTCCTAAGTTCTTGGATGACAGATTTGAACAGCACTGTGCCTAGTTTTGAGTTTCTTTTATTTATAAAAATTTTGAGGAGGGACAGACTGCGACTGTACAGAACAGACAAAGAGCAGTTCTCTGAGGCAAAGACTGTGACTGTACAGAGGGTACCAAGAAGTGAATGACCAGACCTCCACCTGCCTCAGCTACAATAGCTGCCAGCAAGCAAGCCTCCTCCAGGCAGGTTGCCCCAACAACCTCCCATTGGTTAGACTCTGTAATCTAAAGTCGCACTCTGGCCCCAAACCTACCCATCCCTAGATACATCAGCAGCTCCCTGAGACACAGACAGTGACTTCACAGAGCAGACATAGAGTGGCTCCTTAAGACACAGACAGCAACTACAAGGATTGGATCAAGATGCAAAGATACTGCCTGCATCAAATGGAGGGGGAGATGGGTAGGTGGCAATCCAAGAATACATTCAACAACCCAAAAAAGCAACATGGAAACACCAGAACCCAGTGGTCGTAAAACAGGACAACCTACATCTTATCCCAGAAGAAGCAAAAGAAAATGACCTTGAAAATATATTTATGAAGATGATTCAAAACCTAAAAGAGGAAATGAAAATTTCCCTTAAAGAAATGGAGGAAAAGACAAACAAAAATTGGGAGAAATCAATAAATCTCTTAAAGAAGTCCAACAAAAAGCAATCAAACAGATGAAGTAAACTGTTCAAACAGTTCCAGACTTGAAAATTATAATAAAGGCAATATAGAAAACACAAACAAATGGAATTCTGGAAATGGAAAATCTTGGTAAATGTACAGAAACTACAGATGCAAGCATAACAAACAAAACACAGGAGATAGAAGAGAGAATCTCAGGTGCTGAAGATTTGATAGATAAAATGGATTTATCGGTCAATGAAAATCTTAAATCCAACAAATTCTTAACACAAAGCATCCAGGAAATCTGGGACACCATGATTTATATATAAATCATGACCAAAACTAAGAACAATAGGAATAGAAGGAGGAGAACATGACATCAAAGGCACAGAAAGTATATTCAACCAAATCATTTTTTTTCAGTAATCACTCATTTATTAGAAGTCATGGCTATCATGGGTATACCTACACAGATAAAGACAGATAATGGTCCTGCTTATGTCTCTAGGAAAATGAAACGGTTTTTTGACTATTACAATATCAAGCATGTTACAGGTATACCCTACAATCCTACAGGTCAAGCAGTTATAGAAAGATCAAATCGAACTATAAAGGATATGTTGAACAAACAGAAAGGGGTGGAAAACACCCCCAGAAATAGGTTACATAATGCTTTGTTAACCTTGAATTTTCTTTTCTTTTCTTTTCTTTTATTTTATTTTTCTCCATTAACAGCTTCAACTGGGTGTGGGGCAACAGGACCATTCCCAGCACAACCATGGGTGTGGGGTTCCCCCAGTCTCCCCAGGGCCAGGGTTCCTGCAATGATCTCTAGAGGGAAATGGCTCCCCACAGATCCCCTCCCCCCTCCCATACAAAGGCAGGCAGCTATCACTTGGAGAGCACCAGTCAGAGTCATCCATGGTGTCAGATCAAAGGAGAAGGGACTGAGACAAGGAGAGACCCTCCTCTCGAGTGGTGAAGCAATCCACCTCTCCTGGGAACAGAGGGGTGCTCGATGACTCCTAGGTCAGTGGGGACCAGGCCTTTTTCTTTCCCCCTTAGGCGTCCTAGGGTTCCCAGGGCCCTGCCTTAGGTTGGGGGATTATCCTGCCATAAGTCGCCCGTCCTTGGAGCTCCTCAAATAAAAGGCATCTAGCAGGATTAAAGTAAGCAGATCACAGGGCACCCTGTCTTAGGCCATGTGGAGAGCGCCCTCATACCTGTACCATGCCATGTTGAGCCGGTTTCTACAACCTCTGTATGGTGTGCTATTCAGGCAAGGATCCACACTAACTCCCGTCATTGGGCCCCTCGTCTATCATTAATGAAAAGACTGTGAGGAGTTCCTCAAACAAAAGATATAATGATATAATTTTGGCACCAATAACTCCATCTCAGACAAGAAGAAAGGGCTTTTCCCAACCCAGTATTCACCTTTTAGTCTGGCCTATGGTATGTCCTCCTTCCTTAGTGCCTACTCCACATAAAGTTACGTGTGCTGCCTGTCAAAAATTAGGGCAGTGTAAAAGGGATCAAAATCTAAACTTTTAACATATGCATTAAACCCAAACACTTTACAGCATGTGTCAAACTTTTCTCAACATCTATTAGCAGTTACAAATATCATTTGATCAATTTCAGTAGGAGTACAATGACATACATTGATGTTATCAAATACCACCAGTTCCAGTCTCTGAGCAACAGTGACAGGAACCCCCAGTTTTCCCCTTCTTAAGTGAAGAGAGGTTAATATTTTTAATTAAAATGAGTTCTGTGTCCCAAAGTTTAAAGCCGTCTGATATTTAGTCTGCAACTCAGCTCCAAAGCAGACTAGAGTTCAAGCTGCAGAAGCAGTTTAGCATTTGTGCTCCAGGACAGGTGGGGAACCTGGGTGAGGCGAGTTGGATTCAGCTACATGAAGCACATCCTGGCACTTATGTCCGCCGGGTCTCCCTGGAGTCTGGAGGCAGGATGACCCTCTGCAGAGTGGTGTAGGTGGTTTTGTTAGCAGGCACTCCTTTCCTTGGGGGCAGGGAGACCGGACCAAGGACCTCTCCTCAATCATCTCTGGAAGTCTGGCACTCCTCTGTGTCCGCAGCCTCGACATCACGTCCAGGATTTATTTTCTTTCTGTGAAAAAAGCACAAACACGTCCTCGACCCCAAATATATATACAGGTCGGGTTTTTCATAATGCATTGCAAGGGCTTTTCACCTTGTCTTATCAAAGGTAAGCTTGGTGTCATCAAGCCAGATCCGTTTGCATCAGGATCTGCTGGCAACTTTTATGAGTTGCTTTGAAGGAGCCTTGTTATGCTCTATAATTTTTATTATTGTTAGCCATATATGCAGTTCCTCCATTGGAAGAGCCATTTGTAAAATTTAGCATAAAATCCTTTAAGGGATTTTTGCTATAACATTAGCAAGATACAGGTGCATAAATAGTAGCAGTGATCTGGGAAAAGACCATTGTTTTTGGCCTTTGAATTTAGCAAAGGCAATTGTCCAGGAATCAATCTTAAAATTATCAATGAATCTACGGTTTAGTATAAGAAACATTGATCATAGACAATATTTTGTTAAACCATTATCCAGATTCTATCCTGTCCTTTTATATCAGACAAGCTACTGGATTAAATTAAGAGTTTAATATCTTAACTAGCAAAACTGATAAGATTTAGCCATAAGCAGCATGTTTTATAAAGCTGTTGTATAATAAGTTTTACATCTAATATACACACTTGCCATAGCTGAATTATGATTAATATACTGTATTTGTTGATTATTGTATACTTTATCTGTGGATTTATACTTTACCTGCTTGAGTAGCTGTTAAGCAGCTGTTTTAAGCTCTCTATTGGAAATTGTTTTTTATAAGAATTTTACCTAGCAGCTCAAGGTCTCCCATAAGAATATTATCACTAGAGGTTTAACCATTGGACATCCAAACAAAAGTTTGTAAGCTATCCTTTTTTTCTTAATATTGGAAAAAAATAAATTTCTGCCTCCTCCCCGCCTCCCATTTCCCTCCCCCACCCCCTCTCCTCCCCCCTCCCCCCTCCTCCCCCTCCATATCCAGACTGAAGAGCAGTCAGGCTTCCCTGCCCTGTGGAAAGTTCAAAGTCCTCCCCCTCAATCCTGGTCTAGAAAGGTGATCATCCAAACTGGCTAGGCTCCCACAAAGCCAGGACATGAAGTAGGATCAAAACCCGGTGCCATTGTTCTTGCCTTGTCAGCAGCCCGCATTGTCCGCCAAATTCAAGGAGTCCGGTTTTATCCCATGCTTTTTCAGTCACAGTCCAGTTGGCCTTGGTGGGCTCCCAATGGATCAGCCCCACTGTCTCTGTGGGTGGGTGCATCCCTTGTGGTCCTGAAATCTTTGCTCGTATTCTCCCTCCTTCTGTTCCTCATTGGAACATTGGGAGCTCAGTCCGGTGCTCCAGTGTGGGTCTCTGTCTCTATCTCCATCCTTCGTCAGATGAAGGTTCTTTATTTATGTCTAGAAACCACTTATGAGTGAGTACATCCCATGTTCATCTTTTTGGGTCTGGGTTACCTCATTCAGGATAGTGTTTTCTATTTCCATCCATTTGCATGCAAAATTCGCGAAGTCATTGTTTTTTACCGCTGAGTAGTATTCTAATGTGTATATATTCCACACTTTCTTCATCTATTCTTCCAATGAAGGGCATCTAGGTTGTTTCCAGGTTCTGGCTATCATAAAAGAAAATTTTCCCAACCTAAAGAAGGATATGTCCCTATGAAGGTACAAGAAGTTTACAGAACACAAAATTGAGTGTATCAAAAAAAGTGCCCTTGTCATATAATAATCAAAACACTAAACATACAGAATACAAAAAGAATATTAAGAACTGCAAAGGAAAGGCCAAGTAACATATAAAGGTAGACTGTCAGAATTACAACCAACTTCTCAATGGAAATTCTGAAAGCCAGAATGTCCTAGACAGCTGTTCTACAGGAGCTAAGAGACCGTGAATGCCAACCCATACTACTATACCCAGCAAAGCTCACAATGACCAAAGATGGAGATAACAAGGTATTCCATGACAAAACCAGATTTAAACAATACCAAACTACAAATCCAGTCCTACACAAAGGACTAGAAGGACAACGTCAACCCAAGGAAGTTAGCAAAACACTGGGCTGAGCTCCCAAAATCCAGCTGAAGAGAGAGAGAGAGAGAGAGAGAGAGAGAGAGAGAGAGAGAGAGAGAGAGAGAGAGAGAGAGAGAGAGAGAGAGAGAGAATTATATGAGCAAAGGGGTCAAGACCATGATGAGGGAACCCACAGAAACAGCTGACTTGAGCTAGTAGGAGTTCACTGACTCTGAAGTGACAGCAGGGCAGCCTGCAAAGAACCAAACTAGGCCACCTAAATGTGGGTGACAGTTGTGTGGCTTTGCCAGTCTGTGTGGCCATTCGCAGTGGGAATAGGGTTTATCCCTACTGCTTGCTCTGGCTTTTTTGGAGCCCATTGCTCATCCCAGATATAGGGGAAGATTTTTGTTCCTGCCTCAAAGTGATGTGCTAGACTTTTTTGACTCCCCATAGGAAACTTACCCGCTCTGAGGAGTAGATGACAGGTGGGGGGTGAAGGTGAGAAGGAGCTAGAGGAGTGGTGGTCATGGGAATTGGGGTTGGTATGTAAAATGAGAAATGATTGTTTTAAAAAATAGATTAATTAAAATACATTTGAAATAGCAAAATATATATTGCTCTTTTCTGTTGCTGGAAAATAATTTTTTCTAAAAACAAGTAAATATTAAATGCCAAAATTAATACAGTTTTAAATATTTTATCTGTGGTAATTTGTGTGCTCAAATAGCATTTAAAAAAATGTATAGCTCAGGCTAGCCTCGAACCTGTGGTCCTCCTGCCTCTGCCTCCTTCAGCAAATCCTACCTGCATGTGTCACCACAACCGACTCAAATAGCATTTTTATTTCATCTCCTTAGTCTTAAAATATTATTGTATTAACTAAAACAAAATGAAAAATGATTTTTTTTTGCGGGGGGGGGATTGGGTCACCAGCGCTATGTGGAGCAGAACAGTGTCCCAGAGGTCACAAACATGCTGGGAAGTCTTGTTTAAAGTTCAAATGCATACATAAAAATTTGAAGTGTGGATTCCAACTCTTGAAGAAGGATGTAGATTGAAAGAAACTGCTTGAGAAGTCATCTAAGTGAGAGGGATGGATACAAGAACAGTTTGCATGAAAAACACAGAAAGCATAGAGTAGGAACATTCCTCTCTCCTCTGTGCTGCCACCTCAATATAGAGGCATGTGAATCTGACAAGAGACATAAAAATGCTTCCACTCAATAAACAATATTATAAACATAATAATTATGATTAATTCCATTTCAAATGGTCTGCCATGTGCTAGTGGGTTTTATTACTTTCTTTGGTCATAAAATCATGATTATATTCTTCCTGCAGATAGCTAATGCATGAGAGGGGAAAGGCATGCAGCAGGTGAATTGCCAGCCGCAGCAGTCAGGAAAGGAGTCCTGCAGTGTGGAGCTGATCTTTGTATAACCACACCAATCGCAGAAGTCATTGGTTGAGAGGCAAATAGTATTTGCTAGTCTTCATCACCTCACTAGTGGAATGTGAGTCAGAGTGACAAGAAAGGACATGGGCTGGCTCTCTTGAGTTTTCTGCACTTTGTATTTGCAAATGTTCTTTAAATTCTATGCATGGGTGGAACAGCCTGGTACTAAATAAGATTGCTAATTCTTGTTAGTCCAGCATAAGCATCTGACATGTACTGTTTTATGTACTCTTCCTGTGTTTGTTGGCTCAAATCCATTTTCCTATTTAACACCTTAAAGAAATTTGTGATAACACTGAATGCAAATTAGCAGCCTTTTTTCTTCATTATTTATTAAAACATTTTTTTTTCTGTTTGAGCAAATACTCCTACACTTCAACCAAATGATAAAAAGGCTTACAGAAGAAATACAAATATCAAAATTTCTTATGGTGTTTTTTTAAAAGATACCCACCTATATTGAAAATAAATATTCAATAACAAAACAAAGTGGTATATTGTTATTTTTATTATTGATACTTTGATCCACAGATAATATCATAGTCTATGCTATGACCATAACATTTGTCAAACACAACTTTGGATTTTCCAGCAGTGCTAAGCAATACAAATCAGTTGCCAGTGGGGATAAACTGATGGCTCAGAGATTAAAATCAAATGATGCTCTTGCAAAAGACCTGAGTTCAGTTTCCAGCACCCATGCCAGGAAGCTCACAACCATTCGTAACTCTGCTTCCCATAGATCAAATGCCCCTTCTGGCCTTTGTAAGCACGTGGACTCACAAAGACATATCCTCAAACATAAATCTACATATAAACATAAATAAAAAGCCAAATAACCCCTTCCTTGCCCCTGAAAAAGCAATGAACAATGGAAATAAACAGAAAAACCTATCAACGTTAGACATGCTCAGAGTTGTACCCCTGATTCCCTTTTGGATAAACTCAAGGGCATTGTGTGTAGAGTTACAAGAACACATAGAACAAGTTCCTGAAGCAGTTCATAATTCCTTAAATCTGGAAGTGGCTCAGACATTAGGTTTACTAAATGAAGTTTCTTGCATTTGTACAAAGCAGTGTTACACAACCAAAGACTGAGATGCAGCCATTATTAAAAACACTGTGAACGATAATGAGTGTGATAGCATAGAACTGAACAAAGCAATTCCCTTGCTCATGGTTTCAATGATGTAGCTCAACTGTAGCCTTGGGGAGAATGGAAGAAAGAGAAACAGAGAGAAATTGTTAACACTTTAAGAGGCTCCTAGTTATGGGAACAGGAAGTGAGGTTGAAGAGGAGACAGAATAGGAGAGAAAACAAACCCCTGTGGGAAGCCTGGGCCATTTCAAGCCGCAGCCTCATTGGCTTTTGCGTGCATGTGCTCATGTCCCCGGGTGTCCATAGTTCCAGAGTCAGCTTTCTTGATGTGAGATTCCCCTCTGTATGCTGTGAGTATCATTGGTTAATAAATAAATTGCATTGGGCCTATAGCAGAGATATAAGGGAACAGAGCTGGGCAGGAAAAACTAAACTGAATGTTGGGAGAAAGGAGGCAGAGTCAGAGAGAAGCCATTTAGTATGGCCAGAGACAGACCCTGGTTGGAATCTTGCCGGTAAGCCACAGCTACATGGCAACACAGATTACTAGAAATAGGTTAAATTAAGATGTAAAAGTTATCCAATAAGAAGTTAGAGCTAATGGTCCAAGCAATGTTTTAAATAATATAGTTTCTGTGTGGTCTGTGTGCCTGCTCATGGTTCTTAAGGGCTTCAGTGAGTTCCCACTTAAATGGCAGACAACTGTGCCTCTCTGTAGCCTACCCCGGTTGGTTCTGCTTTTTACCTGGATGTCTGCTGTGGGGTTGGGGATGGCAGGGTTGTCAAGCCTTTTAAAGGAGAATTAGGACTAGGGACCTTAGAGGTGGCAACCCCAAGCCTCCTGTCTGTCAAGTGATTCCTATTTCTTATTTTATTAGCAAACCAAGTATTAGGTTTCATTGTGGCATTTTTCAAAGTAATTTTATTTTTAACTTGCCCTTTTTCTGATTTGAGACATCTATAAGGGGCACTTCTCTCTTGTCCATTCTCCCATGGACAATAATATGAAGAGGAATATTGTCCCATGAGTCTTCACAAAGTCAAAACGTTCATCTGTGTGCCTGAGCAAGAATATTGGATAGAGTACGAAAATAATAATTTTTATGTTTTTACTATTTCTGTGGACTCAGGAGTAAAGGCATGGTTCAGAACAGCATGACTACAAAAAGAAGTAAAATAAGAAAACAGGTTATTGGAAATGACAGTTTCAGGGGAAGTTTTATATACAAATATTTGTGTACATATATATTATAAAAGTAAATATATGTACGTATATAATGCAAGTGATTTACCGATGCCATAATTTTTTAATATATGTATATATTTGACTATATATTTATATATGATATATATTTTATATTATATGTAATATAGCATGATATAAATGTATAACATATATTATGAATAATTTTAAATGTATACATACATACACTATACACACACACAGTAGCATGCTCATTCTGAGACCCGAGCATGAGCATCCTTTCCTTGTGAGATTTGATGATATCTCTGCAGTGCTCATCCTGCTTAGCCATTAAGTATCAGTGTCTTTTTCTGCCCTGTGAAAATCAAACTTTTTGGACATACTAGACACTGAAAGATGAAGCTACCCCAGCATAGGGAAGGACAAATAGCAGGAAGTAGTAAGTATATTTGGTAGATTAGATGGCTGAATTCTTTTAACTTCAAGGCTTATTTCAAATATTTTGTGTGGCATCTGCTTTTCTGGCTGATGTCATAAAATAGTTGAAGGAACTACTTTCAAAATGAATATTTGTGTCTATATTGGCAATAACAGTGAAGATTACAGTGAAGTGATGATAGAATGGGAAACACCACAGAGTTTGCAACTCTATGTAGAAGCAGTACAGAAAGTCCTAGAAGAGCAAGCACACCAGGGAGACAGTTGTGTGCTATACTCAGTCAGGACACTTCATGCACACACGTAAACAATGCTCTTTCACTCTCTGAAATATTAACAGTTTGTTAATAGATCCAAAATGCCTCAAGAATGGTTTACCCAGCATCCCCCTGGCTTCAGTAACTACCTAAACATTTTATTGCCATGGTCTCATTAAATTTTCAAGTGAAATGTAATATATTACATTGATCTTCTGATTTCTGGTTTCTCAACTGAAATGTAGTGTGTTCAATATCCCCTTGCTCTGTTTCTACATCTCTGTATTTCTGATTCTCCCCTCACCTCTTTCTTTTTAGCATGAGGGTTTCAATTAAATATAAGATGGTGAAAGTTGCCAAGCTTATATGGAAAGCATCCGTCTCTATTAGGTTAGTAGGGTGTGTCTAAATGTTCTAATAATGATTTGCATCAGATCTTTGTGGAATAAATCATGTAGCATTCTGTAATACAAATTCCCCATGTGTAAAATGAAGGTGTTAGTCTTGACAAATGCTTAGTGTACTTTAACTTTCAGGTTTTCAGGATCTTTCACTTTGATTTCTACTCACCTAGCATTTAGGATATTTTCATGCGGCTATCTCAGGCTGAAAGCAAATGAGTCTGTAGTTAAACTTACCTACAGTGTTCCTCAGGATATTTGACCATGGTGTCATTTTGACTCTTAAATAAAGAGTTTCAGTGTTTTGAAAGGAAAATCAGAAAATGGAAATCTCACACATGAATCAGACTTTGCACAATTCCCAATGAGGCAGGTGGCTAAACAATATAAATGGAGACAGAACAGTTTTGGAGTAGAAAAAGTAAAAATTGAGCCAAATATGCAAAATTTGGCATCTGTATGACCAATTTTTAACCTTGCTTATTGTATGCATTTTCTTTTAAGCTTTGTATGTGAGGTAAATGTGTTATGCAGTTGATGACAGTGGCACAGGTGGAGTTTGTTATCTCCTTGTCACATAGAGACATTACACACACAGAGCCTGTGAACCCTCCTAATCTCTGCTGGACTCTGGAATAGTGAGTATCCTGGGTATTTTTAATATAATTGCTCTTTAAGTTCTTGTATATGATGAATGTCTGCATATTTGATTTTAATAAAAAGCTAATCTCTTAAAATACAGAAGATAACATTCTAGTCTATTTCTCCAGAAGAAATTCAAGGGGTTTCAGACAGCCACAGCACCCATGCACTGCTACTGCAACTTTAAACCAGCAGGAAGAATTAAGGATGCATGAATTCAATTTTGCATCATGTTCAAGTACATTGCAAGGCTCAAAGACCTTCAAGGATACTTCACAAGATTATGGGGAAATGGTACATTAAGATGTACGAAGATGTGGGTTAAAACACATAATCCTCTAGTGGAAATTGTAGCACATAGAGGTGTTCTTACTCCCTAGAGAATGTGGTGAGGCACTGGGAGGGGAAAGGCCATGTTGGGCATCAGAAGAAAGGCTGATGTTTGTGTCCATTGGTCTGTCTTTCCTGCAGAGATGATACGAGAGGTCAGTACTGAACAGGATGCCCTTGGAAGCACTGTAGAGGGAGGTAGCAGAGGTCAGGAGCTGTTGATCTTTGGCAACTGTCATTGCAAATGACATTTGTCATTGGGCCTCACTCCCAATGTTCTTTTTGAACATTGCTTCTTTGTTAAAATGAACTTTTCTGTGACTTAGCTTTTGTCTTTCCTTTTAAGCATTCATGGACAATGAGGAACTGATACGGAACTTCACCTTTTTTACATCTTGGGTCATAATAAGTGAGTATTCTCACTATTACCCAGATTGCAAATGGTACTCAACAATGTTTGATGATTGAAGATCTGACATAAAAAACTGAGTTTACTCAAAAAAAAGCATGATATGAGGAAAAATAAAGAATGTGCCAAGGTCAATGAGAAAGAAGCCTTTTCTCTGGATTAGGTAAGGGGTGCTTATAGAACTAGATCTTTGTGCGAAGTATTTTAATACCTATTTCTTCTGAGATGTAGTACACTTATAAAGTGCAATGTATATAAAAATAACTTACATTACTAACCACATTTTTTAAATCTCAAAATAAAGATGAATTTGAGACACTCCATGGTCCTACATCTGGTATTCAGAATAACTATGTCCAGTAATGAAAACTGTGCTTGATGATTTCTTAGTTATCCAACTGATCAGTATAAAAGTACAAAGAAAGAATATTATGATATCATGACTCAAGAATCCCACATGGCTGCTTATTTTCTCCTTTAATGCTCAAGTTTTGCCTTAACATTCATTTTTTTGTCCCATACTATGAGGGACTATAAATTTAAAAAGTGAACATAAGAACATAAGAGAAATCTGGCTACCTGCCATCCAAACTGTTGCTTCAATCATGGCAGTGTTTAGGTTCTGAAAACTGTTTTGGTATGTCCTGTCAGTCTGTTCAGTAGAACCTAATGAGTTAAATTGTTCAGGTACCCATTACATCTCCAACTTAAGAGCTAATGCAGGGTGTATTGTCAATAGTGTTTTTAAGAGCCAATAAATATTGAGTTAAAATGGTGACCCCAAAGGCGGACTCTGCAGATATTTCTCAATACCACCATCAGGATCTCTTCTTCTTTGCTTATATTATTAACTGCCACCATAATGTACTCAAGTACAGAGACCAAATCTGAATTGATTTAAGGGAGGAGTTCACAATATGGGAACATTAATATCAAGCCGATAAAAACAGATTCTTGAGGGTCAAAAGAATATATTAACTATAAAAGGGGAGGTCATGCAGCACACATGCAAACATGTGGAGCACAGTGAGGCTTATATTCCATAATGTGGTGATTAAAAATAGTGGGTTCTAAAGTGCCTGGTGTAGAGTTACAAAGAAACTCCGGAAAAAAAAAAAAAACCTAATACATAAATGGTCTCTTTGCTACAAAGTCACTGGGAAAGACTAACTTCTGGAAAAGAAAGAAAGACAGGAGAATCCTGAAAGTTACCTACAGGGACCATTACCAGGTTCTCTCAAATTCTGTTTTGAATAATGTCTTATGGAAAAAAAAAACAAGAGCACCAATGACCATTTTGTTACTAGAAGGAGAAGAAAAACCACTTGCTTACTGGGGTAAAAGAGTCTACACTTGGACCTGACCTTGCAGCTGCTTGTGTGGAGTTTCTCTTGTGGTTATGCATCACAATGCACTGCTAATCCATATCAACTGCAGATTCAGACTTAAGAAAAAGTCCCTAAGCTTAGAGATGGGAAGCCCATGGCCAGGTCCTTAATCTGAATACTGAGTCCTGAGATCCATTCAATTCACCCTCAAAGCATTATTTCAGGGAATGGTGAAATCGCTCAGTCCGTAAGTGAAGAATAAGGGAAGAGCCAGGAACCCAACAGAGGAAGAATCTTGAGATAGGTGCTGCAGTGAATATGATTTGGTTGGTGATGTGAAATGGCCAGGTTTCACCAAGAACAGGGGCTGTTGGTTGTAAGGACATCCTTTCTCTCAGTTAATTTGTATGCAAGCCTGGAAGAGTAACTGCTATATTGTATTACATGAAACTCCACAGTTTCAAAGTGGAGTTATGTTTTTGCCACCCTTTCAGGAATACACCGGACATGTGGTTCCTAGCCAAAGCTAACCCAGCCAAAATAAATGACATCTCATTGTTGTTTTCATTTGGATCTCAGATCCTAAAGAGAGGAAATGTTGAACATCTTTGATGTCAGAAGGAGAAGAGTGAATTTTATATGATGTGAATTTCAGTAATTGTTCAAGTGCTGCCCATTACTGAAGAACTTATTTAAATGATTGTAAATTTCATGTTATGTGTATTCAACTAAAATAAAATAATTGAAGAAAAATAGTGAAAGAATAAGAGGAAATATAAATCAGAAGTTTTAAGACATATATCAAAGACATTGATGATGCACTTTAAGTACCTTGGACTGAAGGAAGCCACCCAAAGGGACACATGTAACCCCCCATTTCACATTCAGACTCTCAAAACAATTCCTCCTAAAGAATGGGAATTTGTTTTCATAATCTCATTCTGAATGAAAGCAAAAAGGCTGAAACCTGATGGGAGTCAGAGGGAGAGCTTCTTGCCCAGCAAGAGAGTTTGTACAATTCTAACAACCTGTCTGACTCCTTTCTAGGAGAGTGAAATTGACCATGATGGATTAAGGGTGGGTGGATCACACCTACACGAGGACTGGATATGCTTGCCCTGTTTGAACCTAAACCTCATGTCAGGAGTCTTAAAAAGAATTTGAGTGAAATCTCTGGAGGTCCCCAGCTTCTTCCCAGTGTGTCTACACTGAATATCTTTTATTTGCTCTTCACCTTTTCTTGTGCCTTTAATAGGCCTATTGAGGATGCGGTAACAAGTATAGGTAATCAGGACTGGAGGACTAAGGATTTGTCTTAACCTCTTTAGTAACAAAACCCGCAAGTCAGAAAACTGTGGGTCTATAAAATAAAGAGAAAGTACTCTCATTTACACCTGAGTGTGGGTTTTGTTGAATGTGAGAGGAGAGAAACACAAATGGAAACAGTCTTCTTTATTCAGGAGTCTATTATCCAAGGATAATGCTGTAATCCAGCTATTCTGTAAATACAACAAAGGCTGCCCCAGGAGATTTAAAATGGCATGTTTACTTACATACTCTTAATGTGTTTTATACCTGAAACTCTAGAAATTTTCAAAGAAAGACTATACTAAGCATAAGAAATCTACATTTAGGAAAATTCTTCTATAACACATGGATAGTTTTATCCTGGGGAGATCAAGAAGGCCATTTCACAATGTAACTAACCCCTGTGTGGACATGGCATCTGTAGGTGACTGCTCCCTACTTTGCATTCTCTATCTTGAGCTGAAGGATGGCTGTGACATTTTGCAAAGTAAATCACTTGACAATACTGTGGTGATATAGCCTCTGAAAGCTGGCATTCAGAGACTAATGTAAAACGCTTTAATAGAGACTCTTGACATTGAAAAATGATGAAGTAGAAAATAATGTACTTTGTTCACACTTTCAACACAAAAAAATAAACCTATAATACAGAAGTACATTGTGTCTCATCTTTTGATAGAAAATTTCAGGTAATCATGTTATTTTTTTTTTATTTTTAACAGATTTAACCCTAGTGGCAAATGTGTGCATGATCATATTGCTAACTCACAAAGAGCAAAACCTGTTTAGTTCCTAACTCTTGATTTTGTTCTAACTTTCATTACTCCTTAATATGTAGTGTCTTGATTGATAAACTTTCTTCTTCAACTTAAGTACGTGACTATGCCTATGTGAACCATAAAACTAAATGAATTGATCTTTTCTAGAAATTGGAGAACTGGTGGCATTTGGATCATTGTATTTTAAGAGTCACTGCTGCAAGTACAACTTAACTTTTTTTTCAGCATGAAGAAGAGCATTGGAAAACAGTAAAGGATGAAGGCATAGACAATAAGTTTAAGTGGGAAATATCAGAATGACTCAGTTAGATCAAGGGTGCAACATTGGCCACTATGGTACCAGTTAACTCTCTGACCTCAGAGAGTACTGGGAAGCTCACTAGTTTAATTATTCTTTCCAACTTGTAAACATAATGTATGACTTCAAAGAACAAAATTTTAAAGACATCTCCATTGTGACTTAATATTGAATGCATCAATAATATTGATAGTGATTTGGACATACAGGATTAAAATTTGATAGAAGTTCATACAAACTTTTTTCTTTTGTAATGCATTTATTATGAGACAAATTACCCATCTTACATTGCTTCAGTAGACAATGCTGCTTTAGAGAAAGAGGCACTGGAAAATTCACCAAGGAGTAAGACCACAAAAACATTTAAAAAAATAGGTGTAATTGTTCCCAACAGTCTCCTAAAGTTTTCTCACTTTCTGGGTCACATTCCTATTGAACACAGCAACCATATCATTTACTGTTAAATGGTGGCCACTTTGAGACTTAAGGGTGTTGCTATTATTTAGTCAGTGGCTACAATGCCAACTGGAAGTTCTGTAAGATATGAAGACATACTTCCATTCCCATAGAGATGCACACTCTAGACTGCACAAGCCTAGTGGAATTTCATCATCGACTCATTTACTGTTTTTCATTCTCATCCCTTCATATATGTTCTTCCACTACATGGAACATATCATTGACCCTCATTTGTCTGGCTCATTGTGTACCCGCAAAACATTCACTGGCCAATCTATATAATTTAGTGTTTCCAGAGGAGATATGGTTTGAGGGTGTGCTCAGAAATTTGTGCCTTTAATTTCCAATGAGTAGTTTCAGTACACAGTATAGTGATATACATGGAGGTCACAGGAAGGAACCTTTATCAGGGGACTGGTCTTGCTTTCTCTTGACTGACTTATAAAGTGTTCAAAGCCTCACTTCTTACTTGTACTCTACCTTCCACTTTGAGTTGGAGCAGCAAGGGAGCATCTTTTTATTTATTTTCCTAATCAATCTTTCACTTGCCATTCAAACAAAAACTCTTGATAAATTGCCCAGTAACAGGTGTTCCATTACAAAATAGAATAGAAATTAGGGCATCATGTCTTCTCTTTTAGACTTAATCCATTGGAAACCAAAATAAGTCATAACATAAAATACATTCTATACATCATCTTGATAAGTTGTCCAAGTGAGATTTTTACTTGAAATTAGATGTCCTGCCCCTTAGTAAAGTGTTTCCATACTTTAACACTTCCTGGAAATGTCTCAGAAAAAAAAACGTGTTCACTAAGAACAGAGTTTCACAAATTAAAAGAATCTTACCTTCCAATTTACATTATTTTAACAAGTAGATCCCTAGTGTCCTCTAAGAGGAGTGAGTTTCCAGTAATGAAACAGGAATAGTCAGTTTCTCGAGGGGGATATCTGAAATGTTAAGTACATGCAAGGATTACTAATTTTTAAATTGGATCTTGCTCATCACAGAATAAAGATTGGTACAGCATATGGATAATTATAGAAGCTGCTGCAAAATATATGACTTCTCTTTATCATTTTCATTCTTTACTGGAGAGGGAGGGGGCGAGAAGTAGGGAGGAGGGGAGAGGAGAGGGGAGGAGGATGGAAATGGGAGGCGGGGAGGAGGCAGAAAATTTTTTCAATAATATATATATATTTAAAAAACATAAAAAAATTGACAAAACATCCTGATCTGATAAAATTATTATTTCCTAGTAAGTAATTATTTGTTTGAAAATTTCATACTTATATACAATGTGTTTTGATACCATCCACCATCCACATCTAGTTTTCATCCCATCTACTCAGATTCCTTCCCTCTCCTCCACTATTCCCTCTCAAGTTCACAAGTTCATGTTCTCCTTTTTTTTTTATAACACAATACATCTACTTCATGTTTTTTGTATGAAAATACATAGCAGGTCATCTACTATTTCATAGATAGCTTCTTTGAGTCAATATCCTTAAGGTAAACTGACACTTCCTCTCCAACAGCTAATCAATGCCAATAGTTTCCTTAGCTAGATGTAGAACTTTATGACCCTCCCCCCCACCAGGCTAGGATTTTGGCTGTTTAAAAAAAAAAACATGGACTTTGTAGACATTCTTACAATCACTCTGAATGAATATGTGCAACTTCTCGGTTGTGTCTGTAAAATAGTTTTACTATAGCCATCCGTTGCCTCCAAGGTCTTACCTTTCTCCCCTATCTTCCATGATAATAGTTGAACTTTAGGAGAATGGGTGTGATATAGATGTCCTATTTAATGCTTACCACTTTTTAGTCTCTTTTTTTCTAGGTTTTTACAGTTGTGTGTCTCCATGTTAATTGCCAACTACCACAAAAGGAAGCTTCTTTGATGAGGGGAATGTGATGTACTAATCAATGGGTGCAAAGATAAGTAGTTAGGAGACAGTTTAATATTCCCCATTCATTGGAAAAATGATTATATATTCCCACTTCAGAGGACCTATGGCCTACTTAGTCACAGATTCTTGGCTCTATTAACAGTGGCATCTATGTTTCATGCCTTAACTCCAATCAAGATGTGGTTGGTTACTCACATAACCTTCATGTCATTATTGCATCAATGGACATAACTTGCTAAGCCAGTCATTATTGGGGCTAGAAACATTCACTCCTGAGTAAAGACATGTTTCCAGAGTGCCACTAAGGCCAAAACATGTGTGTATTGGTTGGGTCCCTTTGAGGAAACTGTGAGAAGACATTGTTTAAACCTATGAAACTGAACCTTAAGTTGTAATTAAGAACTTGTGATATAAGAAAGGCCAGAACTGTCAGATGCCCAAGGAAGAAAGCTTCATACATGAATGGGACAGAGCCCACAAGAAAAGTTCTGTTAACTACTAGCAGCATGGCTGGAGAGTCAGCACTGCATAGCCCTTGGAAATTTAGATAACTTTATTATTCTGAGTTTCATACACTGGACATAGAGCTGTGGGATATGGTACTCCCACTGATGGGGTTTGGTCTTAAGTTAGTTGACTGCTACCTTGCTAAATTCCATTCCTCAATTTTGGGATGAGAATACATATTCTTTGTCATTGTATTTTGGATATTTGCTGCTATTTGTTGTAATTTGCAGGAGGTCACAATAACAACTAAGAAATTGCCTTTAGGCTAAGAAGAGGCTTTAGAATTTTGAGTAGTGTTGAGACTGATATTGATGTAATGTTGAATACATTTTGCATCAAGGAATGGTCATGACCTTATGGGTTTTAGGGAACTAACAGTGCCCCCATCCAAATATTCAAAATTGATCACATATTTTTATGGTACTGTTGAAAGGTGGTTTGTGTGTAGATTACTTACCAATGATTAAAGATCTAAACAAAATGTATATTGTTTATCAGACAAATTCAGTAATATCTTTATACCTGAAATATGTGATAGACATGGAATGGAACATGGTGACTGGGATAAAAGCTTCAAAGAAGAAATTCAGAATGCTGCTAACAATGGTGTCCAGATTTTTCATGTTTCAGATGAAACCACACAGGTTTCTTAACCTTGCCAAGAGATTTACACAGCTTTTCCTGGCACCAGGGCTATAACTTTTGGTAGGTATCTCAATGTTTTTACTCCATTATTTTATAGGTTATCTCGATGACTGGAGTTTCCACAGACCGACTAGACTTTTTTCTTTTCCATATGATGTCTTATTCACCATAGTCTAATACAGGTTCATCCCCATTGCAATTGTCTTTTGTGGTTTACAGGTTAACACTATTTCATTGTATACACACACACACACACACACACACACACACACACACACAATGTTTCTTCATGGAAGAGTCAATGGATATTTATTTTATTTATTTTCTTGACTATTATAAATAGTGTTTAAAGTGTTGTGATTCATAACACAATCTTTGAGATTCTGATTTCATTTTCTTGTTATATGTATACAGAAATAAGTTAAAGTAACCTTAAATTATTCTATGTTTAGTATTTGAGTGCCTTCCGTGTTATTGTCCTTAAGCTCTATATCACCAGACATGCCCATCAACAATATGACACTTATCTTATGTCTTTCCAATATTAGCTGTTCTAGCTGCAGTGAGGTAACATGTCATTAGTTCAAGATATAGACAAGTTGACAACTAAGAATGGTCATCACAACCCCTTAGCCTATTTTTCTTTTACTGAAAATTTTGGTTCCTAGTAACTAAGCAGATTTAGGTATATCCATACGACAGAATGGCAGCATGGTCCAAGCTCTTTCCCCTATTAAAACTCACAGTTCTCTTTATTTCTCTCAAGGTTCTGGCTTACAACCATATCCATAACTGGAATGCCCACCACTTTTGTTGGGCCTCCAAACTTACATTTTCATAGAATTTTTTGCCTTCTACATATTTTGCCTTACATTTTTGGCCTACTTATATTTCTGCCTCTCTAAACCTGGAGAATTTTACTTATCTCTTTAACAACTCAGAGGCAAAAACATTTCAGGTTGAAGTCATAGTCAAGAAAACACACACACACACACACACACAAATGAACTGTTTATTGGTATGTGTATTGATATGTATATTGATATGTGTATAACTGTATCCAGTCTTACATGAATTCGAATGTCTTTGGAGAATCGATTATATTGGGATTTTTTTTTTTTTCATGCTGTTCTGCTCTACTGAGGAAGCTGGCTCTGTCATTAGATTTTGGCCCATCTGTGCCAAACAGATGCATGTCTGTTTAAAAGTTTCTTCAAAAATCTCTCTCCTGGGCCAGGCTGGCCACCTGACCCTGTGACAGGGAAAAGGAGAGAAAATAAAAAAAATTCAAGAAAAGACACTGTACTTGAGACAACTAAATTTACAATACCGTTGCATGGCAGGAAACACACAGGATCACAGGCTCAGCAGTTCCTTTTGATGGAGCACAAGCTCCTTGAGTGGAGCATCATCCCACCAGAATAAGTTGCATACTAGTCTCATCACAGGAAAAGGATGGATTGGAAATAAGACCTGTCAGATGTCTGCTGCTCCTGACTTTGGTTTCATAGGCCCAAACAGCTTTGACCATGTAGCCAAACTAGGATAAACCTCCTTGTTATGTAAAGATGAATTGTTTTTCATATCTAACACGATAAGGAATGGATTCTCTGGCCCACTGGAGGAACTCAGAATCTAAAGCCACATCCAAATGCCTCCAACATCAGAGGGGCAAATATCAATTACTCTGTCCTCAATATCTTTCAGACCGGCATATGAAAAATGCTATAAACTGGGGAACTTTGTATCTAAGCCTAAGATTCAGCTGGTATGGGACCAGCATACTAGTTCAATTAAACCGTGTCATTTATCCTGGCTTTCAATTCTTCCTCTTAATAGAAGTTCATTTCAAAGTCTCTACCCTAACCACCCATGTTCTCTCATTAAAGGGATATCAAATACTCTGTCATCAATCTCACAGTTTTGGGAAGTTATTTAGAATATACAAGTGGTGTATTTGACAGTTGGTTTTGTAGCTGTAGAGACAGTGAATGGTTCTTTTGCCTAATATCCAAAAACCTCAGATTCTTCAGGAGGAGATGACTTAGAGGAAGGAGATTCTCTCCAACCCAGGCTCACCTGTGGTATTTTAAGAATATAATCTAGTCTCTAGCCTGATAGACAACCCCAGGGCCAGTGCCTGCATGTTTACCTTGAAACCTACAGGGAGTATAAGGACTTTTACAGTGATTTCTAAGGATTCCGAGAGACAATATTTGTTAAAGCTCATTTAATTTGGTTATTGTGTTTTACAAACTATGCTTCTAAACAACTAATTATTTTTAAATGGAATGATGTTGAGAAATATGCTTACTGGTATCAGTATGTAGTGACCCACAAATTTGTTCATTGACAAAAGGAGTTAGGAGTTGGCTTTAGTCTTCTTTGTTAGTTTAATCTATAATGCAAATTATTTACTATAGATTCGTCATGACAGGCAGTTTTCACCTTTGATCTGTTGGTTGAGTTTATAGAATAAAATGTAGATGTTTTAAAAAAGGTTCTGTTAACAAGGCCAATTTAAAAAAAAACTTTATAAAGTGAATTAATTATTTATTCTGGGAGTATGCTTTTTAGACAGAAAAATTAAAATAACTTATTTTGTTAAATACAATTTACAATTAAAATTGTTTCTTGGAATATAGGTATAACAACTTAATGTAAACAAAAATGTATTTTTTCAAATACTAGTACCAAAATTTTAGGAAATTTACCTTATTAAACTGTTTGATAAGGTAAATCAAAACAAAAAGTTTGTTTTGCTTGAGATGCTCTGTTTATGTTCAATAAATAAATAGCTAGTATTGTTAATATTTAAAACAAATATGCAAAGTTCATAATATGTAAAAACACAGAATGTTACTTAGATACTTTCTGTTCAGATTCATTTCTTGGGTGCTGGCTTTAACTGACTTCTTTTACACAACTTCCAGGTGCCTGTTCCTTGTGCAGGACTCTGATATAAACAAACAGCTAACTATAGTTACTTTTTCCTTCTACACTATTCTGGTACATGGTCCAGCCCAGTGTACAATTGCATTAAACTCATGTTCATCTCATTGTAAAAGTTTTCTTTATGTAACTTTGTCTCTTAGTGCTCTCCGCTGTGATGTACCATTCTTATCCTGACTAACATTCTGGATCTTTGCCAGCTTTTAACTTTTACCATGGCCCCTTGGATGGAAACTTTTGAGAGACTCTAACTGATGCTCCCCTCACTGTACTTCTCTCAACCTTGGAGCAGTAACGGATTGATTCCAAAAGTGGACTAATTCATCCCTTTTCTTGCCATTCTGGCATTGTTTTGGAGACTCAGATCTAGAACTGTGGACTGAGCCTTCTTTTCATCAATTAACCTCTCCAACTCACCAGTTGAGACCAGCCTAACATCCCTGAGAACCAGCTCTACTGATTGCTGCAATGCTACACACTTTAAAAAGAACTGTATCTGACGACTGCTAAAGATAACGTTTGTGTTTTCCTCTGTGAACAAGCTGCTTCCCAGACAAAGCATTCTCAATGCAGTGAAATGAGAGCTAGAGACAGGGATCAGAAAAAATTCAGCCTCAATCTTCCTACTATGGGTTTCTTCTGCCCCCCTTTCTGCCCTTTATCATTCTTTCCTCGTTATTGTCATCATTCTTACGTTTTACGCTGTCATTTCAATATTTTACTTGACGAACAAGTATTTAAGCCCAAATAAAACATTCCAAATTAACTCTTCAAATAACTTTCACCCTACAACAGCTCAATTTCTTCCAGGTACGTTTGCAAAGTGCCTTTTAGATGTTGTGGGGAAACTCGGTAAAAGGGACTTTCATCCTTTTACCCCAAGTCAGATACAATTGCTTATATTAGTCCTATGTTTTTTTCTTGTTCCCTTCCTTGGGTACTCTGCAGCTCCCTGCTACTTCTGCTAGCTCGGTTTTGTGTAACAGTCCTGATAATGGGACCAGTCACTGTCACCCTGAATCGACTCCATACCTACTTTCTCCTACCTCTGTTCCTCCTTATTCCTCAACTTTCCCAGGAAATATCTAATTCTTCTTGGTGACCAAATCATCTACTTACAACACTTTAATAATTATTTTCTAACTTTCTTCAGGAATACAGTATGGTAATTGTCTGATCCATTGCAACCAATCAATTAAAGACTCCCTGCTACATGACCATAGGATCCCTCTTCAACAGAGCCAGATCTACTCCCTCTAACAAATACTCTCCTCAGCAGAAAAAGCTATAACCCCTTAGCTCTGCATTTCTTTTTATCTTCTCTAAGTTAGGAATTATGGTTTCCTACTGACAGACCACATTTTCCAACTTCTTTTGTAGACTATGGAAGTCATTTCCATCCCTAGAAGGGTCCTCATCCAATTGTACCTCTGTTGTAGGTATTTTGGTCATCTGGACATGTGGGCAACAATATGCTCCCTCTTTATAAATAAATATGGTCCTGCCTAAGGGAATATATATTTCCATACAATGTATTTGGATTATGCCCCCCAACTCTTTTCAGGTCCTTCTCACTTTCCCATGCACCCAAATCTCTACACTTTTTGCTTGCATTATGATACAAATAAGCATCCAAAAAGTAATAGTAAAATAAGATAAAACAAACAAATCAAAATATGACAAAAACAAATGAAAAGGAAAAAAAGGCCAAATATAAAAGCACAAAACCACATACAGATACTGAGAAACATGCACACAAAAAATCCATAAAAATACAATCAGAATCCATAATATATGAGAAATATCTGTAATGGAAAAATAGTTAGCCAAAACCCTGAGACAAAAGCCATAAAAAATACCACTGAATCCATTTTATGTTGTCCATCTATTGCTAAGCATGGGGCCTGGCCTAAAATATGGTTTGAATACCCAGTGAGAATTTGTTGTAGAAAAACAAATTTCCCTTTGCAACCTGTTGTTGGTCGGTGATAGTTTCTGGGCTAGGAATGCAAGTTGTGTCTACTTCTCCTCTCAGTCCTGGGACCGCATCTGGCTTTGATCTGGGAAGGCCATGTGAATGGTACCATGGTCTCTGTAACTTCATGTGTGTGTCAATTCTGTTGCATCCGGAAGGATTTGTTTCCTTGATATCTTCCATCCTCTTTGGTTCTTTTAATCTTTCTTTTTCCTCTTCTGGAAGATTCTCTGATCCTGAAAAGAGATATTTGATGAAGAATTCCCATTTAGGACTGAAGGTTCCAAGGTTTCTCACTCTGTGTATATGTGTCAATCTCTATATTTTTTTTCACATCTGCTGAAGGAGGTGTTAATCCCACCTGGCAAGAATAAAACCACTACTACTATTTTTGATACAAATTTGAAGCAAGCTCGATTTTTTTTTTTTAATTTTTAGGTGCATCAGAGAGCTGACCAGTTCCTGCCTCCTAAGTCTGATGGGAGAGAAAGCAGTGTGGAGTCTATTTTTCAGGGTCTTTTAAGGAGTAAACTCATGAGTAGTTGCGAAGCAGACTTATAGAAATGAGGCAATGGGTCAGTTATGAGGTACATAAAAATCCCCCCAAAAAGGCATAATCATGTAGTCACTGGTTAGGGAGAATCAGAGTTTTTTTTGAAAACGTCAAAGTGAGGGATTGGGGCAGATCTGGTTCCAGGAAACAGAAACTTTAAAACAGAAACTCAGCTTTTTGAAGTAAATTGAACAATACAACAAAATGGCTCCTGCCTTTGAAATGGAGTCAGGAAGGTTCATCATTTATTGTATTAGGAATGGCGGGGCTGCGTTCCTGGCATCCAGCTGCCCACATGGCTAGCTTTATACCCGAAATAACAACACACAAATTGTATTCTTTTAAACACTGCTTGGCCCATTAGTTCTAGCCTCTTAATGGCTTATTCTCACAATCTTGCCTAACCCACATTTAGTAATCTGTGTAGCACCAGTCTTACTGGGAAAGATTCAGCATGTCTGACCTGGCGGCTGGCTGCATTGCGTCTGCCCAGGAGAGGGGAGCATGGCGTCTGAGCTCACTTCCTCCTCCTCCCAGCATTCTGTTCTGTTTACTCCACCCACCTATGTTATAACCTATCAGGGTCAAGCAGTTTCTTTATTAATTAACCAATGACCTTCCTCCATCAATCATTTTTACCTTAATTTATGTGTCCTTGTCAAATTCTTGATAAGGAACTGTATTCACATTACTAATAGGAACAATAGTGGGGAAATGTTCCACTTTGTCCTCCCTTATCCTTGTATAATTTTCATATGAAATACCTATCCCATACAAATTTCTTTTTAAGAACTGGGAACAGAGGATTCTCCTCTGACACAGAGGTGTTTTCTTGTTAGCTTTCTAGTACTTGATGGAGCCAGAGGTTGTGCACTACAGTATTAGTTACAAATAGGACTACTCTAGGTATGTTTAGTTCAATTGAAGTGATTAATGAATCTTCCCTTCTACTTCTTATTTTAGCACAGGTGTAATTTCTATGTTATTAAATTGGGATTGGTCAGTTAGATTAGTCTGTCCCAAGGAACCCCCCCATCTATCTGACTAAAGACAATATGTTCCCCTTCTTTTGTGAAAACTATATGCCCTAGTAGATAAAAATCAATCTTTTTCATGTCAAGACAATATCAGAGTGTTTACTTTGATAAGAGTGCCTTTTATTTCTGATGTCAAGAACTATTTAGGTTCTGTTTGCATAGGTTGAACATAAGATAGTAAAACTATTAGTCATAGTGCTGTAGGTTCTGACAGCTAGAACACAATGTTTAAAGTCATGTTAGACAGTCAAACCTTAGTTTTATTTTAATGGTCCTTTCTCAGTCATTTTCCACCTCAGGAAGTTAGACTCCTCTCCTGCAGCTTTCTCAGTTGCCTTCTTGAGGTGTGACTAATGAAACCAGCAGTAGATGTCCAGAAAATCACAATGTAAAGTACTTCCATCTAGCTTCAAATTGGCTAGTTTTGAAGGTGCCAACCAATACATTCTGGATTGAAATGGGTGGTCAGATAGCCAGTACCCAACAAGCTGAACAGCCTGAACCTGAGGGAAAATCTTGTCCAAGGTTAACTGCAATCATCTTAAAGAATCAGAGATTGGAGTGAGACAATCTGATACAGTTGAGCAAGTACCCCAGCAATCATGGGAGATGGTCACACATACACTATTTTATATAAGGTAAATTCTTCTCAATATGGGGTACAAAACAGATTCTGAGAAGTGCATAAGACAAGAGGCTGACCCAGTTCCCACCAGTCTCAAGAGTATATTTAGTTAAAATTTCCTTTAAAGTTCTATTAATCCTTTCTACCTTTCCTAAACTCTGAGGATGATACACACAACAAACATACAACTAAGTTTCCAGTCAATGTTAGAGCCTTAAAGAACAACTGAGATGACTAGGCTGTGAAGGCCAGGAAATTGTATTGCCACAGAGATATGGGGAAGCCAAATCTGGGAAGAATTTCCGAGCTTCCATCTGGGCTGTCTCTGTTCTGGATAGAATTGTCTCTATCCAGCCCATGACAGTGTCAACAAAGACCTGAAAATATCTGTAGCCATGTAGTCCTGGCTTGACTTCAGTAAATCTCAAATCTCAGAATTACAAGATATAGTACTTTTGCATGTTTCCTGGGGGAAACATGGCCTTTTTGGCATTGGCCAGGATTTAGGTCAGGTATTGATCTGAAATGCTCTGAAGTTTTTCTCAATGTCCAGGTAGCCTGATATTAAAGGAGATGACAACTACATGGAGCCTTGTAAGACTGTTGGTCAGTTTTGACCTATTACTTTTGACATGCCGATTCTTCCAACCAGCAAGACCACCCATTAAAGCTCTCCTGAATCCCAATATGGTTTGATCTCATCTGGACTGTACTCAGGAACATTTATCAAGGAAGAGTAGAGGCTTGAGAACAGGACATATTCCAGAAAGGTCTGAGGCTTAGAATCCCCAGGAAGCCACTTCAGTAATTTGATCTGTATAGTTGTTACCTTGAGTTTGGGAACTTTTATCTTCTTGATGTAGTACACTAAGGGTATATTGTGGCTGCTCCAGTTGGCATCCAGACAGCCTCCAACAACTGGACAACTTCATATTTATTTTAATAGTTGTTCACTCTGAGGTAAGTAAGTGCCTCTGTTTAGATAGCTATTCATGAACAGGAGCCATAGCAAAAGCATATTGACTGTCTGTTTACCTCTTCCTTCAGCCCATTTTACAGTATTTGTCAGAGTAGTTATTTCTGCTTTCTAAGTGGATATGCTCCTGGATAACATTTCTGTGCAAATGACCTTCTGGTCCATAATTATCTTTGCCCCAACATACTTGATTCCTTCTTGAACAAAGCCAATGTCTTCTGTGTAGAGATCAACATTTTTGGTGGTAAGAGGAATGTCTGTCAGTCTAAGTTGGAATCCAGGACAATCTCCAGTATCTTTAGAAAATCATGAATAGGGTCTTTAGGGTCACTATCGAGCATTTGGGTGGTAGGATTGATGGTCAAGAATTTATCAAAGGCCAGTCTGTCATTATCTAACAGAAGGCTTGGTACTGATATAGATGGGCATTTAAAATCTAAGAGTTCATGGCACCCCTCAGCCTGGTTTCCACACTATGTGGAGCTTTGACAATTAGTCTGTCCCAAAGTGAGCTTGTCAGCTTATTTTACAAGGATTGCAGTGGCTCTGATGCCTCTTAAACAAGGGTGGTATACAGAAGCTACAAGATCTCGTGTCTTTGAGATGTAGTTATAGGTCGTTTCCAGGGATCTACTCTGAGTCCTTTGGCAATGCCCATTCTTTAACAACATAAAAATGCAAGGGCTTGGAGAAATCAGGGGGCGTTAAACTAAGGCCTGTTCATAAGCCTCTTTTAAGTTCTTAACAATCTGCTCATGTTCCTCAACCCATTCCAAAGCACAAAGGTTTGACAACCACCAAACCCAGTATCCAAAAAATGACAATATCCAACAGTTTCTGGAAACTCCCAAACTTATTTCTTGGTGGTTGCAGCTAGGAATTGCATATGGTTGCTGTGCAGTTCTGGGACAGCAATTGTTTCCATTCTTTCCATTCATGTCCCAAGTAGGTAACCTAAAGTGAGCAAATTTGGACATTCATTTTAGAAACTCTGTAGCCTAAGGGGACTAGAGGATCCAAATGGTCTCAGTGGGCTCTTAAACAATCCTCCTCCTCTTTAGTAGCCAATAATAAAACTACCACATATTAAAGCAAGGATACCTCAGGGTACTTACTGCAGAAAAGACTTTAATCTTGGTTGAGTGCTTCATTGAAGGTGATAAGATAGCTTTTGAATCCTCTAGGCAGTATGGTCCAGGTTTATTGTCCCAATATCAATGTCTTCAGTTCAAAGTCAGCCCATTCAAATGCAAAGACAGACAAACTTAATCTTGAGAGGAGATGGAAAAAAATGCATCTTTTAAGTCCAATACAGTGTAAACTTATTCTCTGGTGGTAAAAGAATGAGCAAAGTTTAGGGATTTGGACGATACATGTATACAGTTTCTACCTGTTTGTTCACTCCCCTCAAGTCTTATAATTGTGTAGTGTCTTGACTTCTGAAAGAACAGGTGATGGGGGTGCAGAGTGGAAGGTGGTATTGCAGACAGACTGACAAGGAGTGAGTATGCCTGCTTTAAGGAGGTACCTGATGTAAACCTTAATCGTCTCCCTGGTTTCTGAGCTAGTGAGGTATTTCTTGATTCAATGAGCATAGCACAAGATGTTAATTGCACCATGATGGGTGGTACACATTTGGTCAAGCCAAGAAAATTGTCCTCAAATTTAAACCCTCCCAAAACTGTAGGGATTTCCTGGAACAATTTTTCCATTCTTCTTCTGGGGAATGGTTGAATTTTGGAAGAGCAAATATTCCTCAAGTACAGGGAAGATTATAGTTAAATCCATAGCAGAACCTCCCAATGGCAATCTAGAAGTGCCTCCTGAGAATGATATTGTTGCCTGGACCATGTTCAAAAGATTCCATCCTAGTAAAGGGTAGGGGCATTTAGGAATAATGATAAAAGAATGAGTCACAGTTCCTTGTTGTAGGTTACCAGTCCTGTCAGTGGTTCATTTATATTCTTCAATATATCCCATTGACTCCTGTATTTCCACTGTTTTGTTGATAAGGATTAGTAGGTATAATAGTCTGTCCTGTCCCTTTAAGAGACAAGCCCTACCCCCTCCCTTCCCCATCTGCCCAGGCAAGCAGATTTTCCTTCTGTTTCCAGCCTGAGACCTCCATCCTTTCTGCCTCTCTCTTGAAGAGGTATTTTCTCTTCTTCTCTCCACCCCCTCTCTGTATCTCTTTCTCTCTCTCTCCCTCTCCCCCCTCTGCTCTTCCCTCTCTCTCCTTTCCTCTTTCCTTCTATAACCCACTAAATAAATATCCAACTTCACTCTGCATGGCATGCCTCTCCATTTCTGTCTCTTACTTGCTGCAGCTCCTCATGGGACCAGTTCACCTGCCACATGGCTCCCTGCCTGGGACTCACTGCCCCTCATGGCCCAGGGGCCCTTTGGAGAACAGCGCTGTTTTATTTTTGCCATAAAATGGGTGCTCTGTGACTTGGTCAGGCTCTCCCACATCCCCCTCTGCCTCTCTGGTTTCCGAGTTGCCAAGACAGGGGTCAGTCAGGCTTCATCAACATCCAGCCTGTAGAGAAGTGACATCCTCTTATAGCCCCTGTGGTGTCACTGTTCTTGAGGGTTTTCACATTTTCAGCTATGGACTATCAGCTTCCCCACCTGTAAATCCTCTGCTAGTGTCCCACTGGCTATAATTTTTCTCAAACTATCCCTGCCAATACTACCACTGGTCCTGCAGAAACCAACACGATTAGTTGGATTTGTGAGGTAGCTGTTTTCAATTCTAGCCTTTGCTCCTTGCCATGGCTTGTGTCATGGTGGCTCAGCAACAGAGCAGATCACACCTTTAGGTCTCTCTTGTTATTATGTTCAAAACTCTTGTGGTTCAAAAAATGTGGCTTCGCTATACAACATGTGACCACCCCCACCATTTTGACTGAGGTCAGATGACCTTACTGCCATCTTAACTTGGGTTAGGGGACTTCACTGCCATTTTAACTGAGGTATTACCTGCCTAATTCACCAGTGCTGACTCTGTTGCTTGTTTGTTATGCACAGTGGCATGCTTTTGTTAGGGTCCACCAAGAGCATCCACTTCACCCAATTCCTGTTTACTGTGTGTGTGCATACTTGTAGCTTAAATGCACCTATGCTTACGGTTAAATGTCATAATTGTTCATTGCATCTCATTTAAGACAAACAAAATGATAAGTCTCATGTTTTCATTTGTTACATACTTTTAAGTCTGTTGCAAAAATATGGCATATTTAATCCAATCTTTACATTGTATTTCATTTCAGACAAAAAAAACCCACAATAAGTCACATATTTTAAATTGGCATGTATTTTTCAGTCTCTTAAAAAATATGGTATATTTAATCCAACCCTGCTTTAAGATATATTAGGCTGTTCTTAACTATTGTCAGTTCTACTGTTCAGCTTCTACTATAATCAGTTTTTTGTTCTTTCAGACTTTTGCGGGTATAAATATTACTTGCTAAGTTGAGAGCCGATATAGTCAAGCTTAGACCCAGCTCTCCAGGCAGATTCTATACTGTAGTTATAAGTCATCTATACCCAGTAAACAGCCCTCTACTGCACATAGATCTGGGAAATATGGCATTTAAATGCTTAATTATTAAAAGACTTTTCATAACAAAAAGAGACAAGTTGGCTCCTAGCAGCAGCACTCTACTTCCTCCAAAGAAGACAGATGGGCACAAAACAGCATCCATCAGCAATTAGCTTCCATTGCCAAGTGCTGACCACTGGACAAAGCTGCCTTTCATCTAAACTGAAGATCTCCAGACAGTGGACAAGATAGGCTTGTCTTCCTATAGATTTCTTAGCCCACAGGATCTTCTGGAGACTGGCAGGCCCTACAGTAAACAAAAAAAAAAGGCAAATACAACCCTCAGATAACATGGAGGGCCCTGACAAGTATCTTTAGGTGTCAACCAAGTAAGTTCTCTTTCATTTTAAAAACAATAAATCAAGCAAAATTTTATCTTTATCAAAAATCTCTGATGCAGTTTGACAGATGAGAAATTTTTCATTTAAAAGGAAAGCCTCAACAAACAAATTCCAATAAGCTACAAGTTAGCAAAATTCTCTCTTATGCTGCCTTTCGTAGTCTTAAAAATACTTTCCATTATGCAAAAATATCTGTAACAGTTATTGTGATATAAATATTGTACTGTTTAAAACTTATGTTTTCACAAATCCAAAGAATTCTATTGAGTTCTAGGGAGTCAAATTATAAGATCCACCTTAAACAGTTCAGATACACTCCTCTCAATTACCTGGTCATATTATTTCCCCTAAACTTAACTTTGTACTCTTTTCTGCCAATACCTTAAACAGATGTAAGAGACACCAGACATTTCCATACCATAAACACCAAGCAGGAGCAAGGAGACCAGCTACCCCAGGATGTGACCAATGCCCAGCTTTCTCGGGTATCCCCACAGACGATGCGATAACATGAGGACCTGCTTTGTTGGAGTTTCTGTCCTGCCCAGTTCCCACAGTCATTTAGGTCCCAAAGAAATCACACAGAGAGTCTACATTAGTTACAAACTGATTGGTCCATTAGCTCAGACTTTGTATTAGCTTTTATAACTTATACTAACCCATTATTCTTATCTATGTTAGCTACATGGCTCTGTACCTTTTTCAGCAGGGCAGGTCACATCTTCCTTCTTTGGTGTCTGGACAGAACTGTGGAGGAAGCTTCTTTCTTCCCAGAATACTCCTGCTGTTCTCATTGGCCAGTTTCTACTTCCTGTCTGGTTGCCCTGCCTATACTTCCTGCCTGGCTACTGGCCAATCAGCATGTATTTAAAATGTAATTGACTGAATACAGAACATTGTCCCCACCAGATGCCCACAAATAAGCAAGAAGCTGTCTTGAGAATCTGCCATCCTGATTCCTTTAACCTGTTGTGCCTAACCTCCTGCTTTTTTATTATTAAAAAAAGATGGGAATGTAATGGTCTGTCCTGTCCCTTTAAGAGACAAGCCCCACCCACTTCTTCCCCATTTGCTAAGGCAAGTGGATCTTCCTTCTTCTTCCAGCCTGAGACCTCCTTTCTTTCCACCCCTCTTGAAGAGGTGGTTTCTCTTCTCCTCCCCCTGTTCTCTGTTTTTCTTTCTCTCTCTGTCTCTCTTTCCTCTTTCCCCTTCTCCCCTTTCCCCTTTCCTTCCATAACTCACTAACTATATATCCAACCTATCTATACCTATAGGTATGCATGTCATACCAATCTGTCTTTGTATTTCACCTGCTGTGGCTTCTCATGGGGTTGGCTGATCTGCCAAGGTCTCTTACCTGTCATGCAGCTTCCTGACTGGGACTCACTGCCCCTCATGGCCTGCAGGCCCCTTGGAAAATGGCATCATTTTATTTTTACCATAATAATAAGGGCTCCCATTAGTTATCCAGAGAACTTACAGCTTGGCCCTTGATGTTGAAGATTGTCATAGGTTCCTAGAGGCCTAGTTAGAAGGAGCCTTGATCTCATTAAATCTCCATAACTTGGACACACTTGGGTTTGGGAGGGCTACCTTTTCCATTGTGGGCAATCATTCTTCTATTGACTCGTTTCTTTATAGTAGGTGCATTGGTCCTTTTGTAAAGGTTTTTTTCTTTTTTCGTGAGTTGGATGGTAAAGTTGAAAATAATTGGGCCTTATATAGCCATGGTAGCCTGTTCCATCATCTCTGCCAAAACATCTTCTTTGCTGTCTCTGCCATCAAACACCTTCTGTACTATTTTTAATAATTCTGACCTGTTCTTTCTTGCAAACTCACCTATCTTTTGTATTTTTCTACAAATATCGGGGGCCAACTGACCAAAAAAGTCCAAGCTAATCACATAGAGATTTACTAAGTCCTCTGGATCTAGAGGGTTATATAACTAATATGTGTCCAGGAGGCATTACAAAGAAACTGAAGGACTTTCATCTGGTTCCTGCTTCAAACAATACATTAGCTGGCTTTTAGGCTGCCCATTTAATCCTTTCTAATAGAACCTGGTGGTATTTAGCAAGAGACCTCCTACCTCCCTCTGTGTTCTAGTCACAATGGGATCTCCAATTTGGAGGAATGTGCCAATTGCCTCTACCTTCTGGTCATTAGCTATTGAAGCTATTCCAGAGAGTGCTCCAGCTGCTTTCATGAGAATGTATTCCCTCTCTACAGGTATGAAGAGGGTACAGAGAATTTGCTGATAGTCATCCCACATGGGTAAGTAATTGAAAAAGATATAATCAATTAAAAGATTAAGGAATTCAGGCTAATACCGAAAGGGAGGTTTTGGTTCTTCCAGTTGTAGAAATCTGTAGTAGAGAAAGAGACATACAGATATCAGTTGTCAGGAAACTGTCATAGGGGATCAAGGATGGAAAGAAGTGCTATCCCAGAATCAAGACGACAGGAGATATCAGAAGGTTTATATGGGACCACTTGACAGGTCTGTGGAGGGGAAAAAGATAAGTGGGTAGAGAAAAGCTATAAGAAGAGAATACAAGGGACAGTAGAGAAGAGACAGGGACATAGGGAAGAACTGTGGGAGCCCACAGTGATTCTATTTCCCTCTTAACTTAAGGTTAGAGTGTTCAATTCTTTTCGAGGCCAAATAATAGAATGTTTGGCCAAAGGTATGATCACTAGAAGCTTTACTCCTTAAGACCAAATAATAGGATGTTTGGTCAAAGGCATGGTTACTAGATGTTCTGAGAAGTAAGGAGGTGATTACACTTGGCTTGTTCATGGCAAGAAAGTATTTTGCCTGCCCACCCCATTTTTGCCTTAGGTATAAAAGGATGATGAGAAATAAATTAGAAGCTGTTAAAATATTTGCAGAGACCCCTCATAATTCTATCTTCTGCCTTGTTTCTTTCTTTCTTAATTCCCAGCCCCTTTTCAGCTATTGTTCAACAAATTGACTAGCCCCAATAAAGAACTAGGTGTGAGGACAGAGGTTGAAGCAGACAGAGAGGGAGTACTGGGAAGGACTGAAACAAATGGAGGGACAAAGTGAGTCTGCAAAGGTGGATACTGGGTTGAAACTATGGAGGCTGAGGTGAGGAGAGTATGGGGTGGTAGGAGGGGACTAAAGATAGTTACATGATGGAGGAAGGAGGGATTTATTCTCCCATGAATCCTGCAGAACAGGTTTCAGAGGCAGCTCCTGGGTCTCTGTTTCAGGACCTGCTGCTGACAATCAGGACTTTGTTACCTTGCTCACAAGCATTCATCCAGGGGAGTAGGTTAGAGGTTGCTTCAGCCCAAGGTAAAATCTATCCAATCCAATCATAGTGATTTTAGGCTTACTGAGGGTGACATTCACCACTGCCCAGGCTATCAAAGAACAAAATTTCCCTTGAGGGGCCACTGGCCCTCAATTGGGAGCCATTCATTTTCACAGAGTGTTCAGAGGTGACTCTTGGTGAGAGAACAATAATAATCTTCCTTGAATATATAAATAAGAGATCAAAATTGTCAAAATTCCTTAGAACACATGCTATAGGATTATAGCCTTGCTAGTATTATTATCCATACTGTTCATCTGGTCAGTCAGTCCAGGTCCAAGACAAACCAATAAACACAGAACACAGAAAGTACAAGAGATGAAAAAAATGAAGCCCAAAACAAAATAAAAACGAGACCAAAAACCAGACTGAGAACCTCTGGTGAGCAATGTGGCTTTTAGCTTTGTTTCCTAGACTGAACACTACTGGGTATCATCAGACCCTCCATGTCCCAGATCACAATTGCCAGAGATCTAGATGTCACAGAAAATCACTGACTCATCAGAAGAGGACTCCTTAGATTTTTGCTGTTTGTCTCTCCATGGCAAATTACTCTAAGAGTCCACGGAACTGAAAGCTTGCCACAGTGTTTGGGACTATCACAAGATGGACACCTCCTGAGGAAACCCTTCAGCCTGCAGTCCCAGAGTGAAGGTCTAGCTTTAGAGTTTGGGTGGATGGTCTGATCTCACTGGGTCCTCAAGAAAATATAAATCCCACTGGATGAGAATAAGACTACTACCACAATTTTTGAAACAAATTTGAAGCAATTTTGTGTGTGGAAGAGGTGCGGAGGGGAGTTGGGAGTTGAACCAAAAAGCTGGCTAGTTTTTGATAAGTAGATTGAAGAGAGAACAGGGCTGAGTCTTTTCTCAGAGCCATTTGGAGGAGTAAAATCAGGAGTAGTTGCAAAGTAGGTTTGACAAATGGGCAGTTAGGAAGTATGGAAAAATCTTTAAAAAAATCAATCATAATCATGTAATCTCTGATTAGGGGGCTCATGGTGTTATCAAAAACAAGTCAAGGTCATGGGGAAGGGAAGGTTCCAGGAAACAGAAACTTAGAAAAAGAACTCAGCTCTTACTGTAAATGGAACAGTACAACAAAATTACAGCTAGGCAGGTTTCTCAGGGGAGGTTTTCCCATGATTTCTGAGCAAGGTACAGATCTATGAGTATGCCAGAATTTCATTAGGTATCGTTTTATTACTATGCATCTTTTTCAGAATAGTAGGATTTGGTTTTAACCCAAATGGTGTATTCCATCTCAAGGTTCTTGGCCACCTAAACACTGTCAGTGACTGGTGACCCACCTTGTAGAGGAGTGCTTAAATTCAGTCAGATATTGTTTGCTTCGTCTCACAAGCTTCGTGTAACTATTGCACTAGCTTGTCTTTCAGGCAGATGAACAATGCATATTGAAGGGTTTGAATCAGTTTGTGTTTACTTTTCTCCTTTGGTAGCTTGTAGAGTACCTTCTAGTGCCAGGAACACTAATCAGTAAGGGTGAAGACTCCGTGAAGACACCAGTTTGACATTTCCAGGTTCAAGGAATTATTTAGGTGTCATCTTAAGCATTAGGGGTTTACCAACGGTTTGTGGAGAGCTACCAAGAGAACTGGTAATAGCCCAAATTTGGGGGATTACCTTTGGTTAACAACTCATTTAGATGCAACCTGTTTCCTGCACTGGAGGTTTCATTCAATTACAAAAGATGTCTAGTTTGGGTTTTGTCTCACATTATTTGGTGTTTATATATCTGCATCTATATATACACATGTGTGTATATGGTTTTCTATATATTAGATTACATCATTATATAATATATTATTAACATAGTAATATATACTCTAATATATATTAAGAATCTCCTACTGTTTAGGTTTCCATATCACCACTCAAAATATGACCACTCAAAACACCCTCAATTTTAGATATCTCTTCCCGTATTGGCTCCCTTATCCACGCTCTTCTTACTCCTGTTTTATCCTCTAGTCCCGTGCCCCAACCCATCTCTCCATCACTATATATTTTACTTCCTTTTCCAAGGAATATCCTTCCCTCTCCACTAGTCCCTTACTCTATACCTAACCCATGTGGTTATGTGATATTTCAGCCTTATTGAAGACTTAATAGCTAACATCTACATATTACATCTGTCTTTCTGAGTCTGGATTCCATTACTAAGGATGATTTATTATTCTGGTTCCTTTCATTTACCTACAAATTATTATTTTTATTTATTTTGTAACAGCTTACCTTATTTTTTAAAGATTATTTGTTGCTGCTTGTCTGTGGTTGAGTTACTCAAGCATTTTGGATGGTGACCCCCTATAAGAAAGACAGTCTAAACATATTTTATCTATTATGTAGGACTTTTTTCAACCTTGTGTTTATTTATTACATTTAGAGAAGTTTTTTATTTCAACACACATTCCACTTTGCCAATTTTTGATTGGACAGATATGCTTCTGAGGTGACATATAAAGTAACGTTGCAAAGATAAATGTCAGAAGTTTTTAATCATTTTCCCTAAGACTTTCAATTCCAGGTAAAATACTTGTGGTTTTAATCCACTGTGAACTGACTTGTTAAAATGCTGAAAGTTCACTGATGATACAGGTGCACATCTTCATTTAAATCCACAAACTTGTATTCTCTTTCACTTTTTTGTTGCTACAATAAGCATCTTGACCAAAAGCAACTTGAGGGCTAAAGAGTTTATATTCCTTACACTTCCTGTTCACAATCAGTCACAGAGGGATGTCAGGGCAGGGACTGTAGAAGAAACCTTGAACAAATGATGCATACCATCTCCCTTTCTGAGTCACACTCAGCTAACTGTCTTATAATGTCCACAGTGCCCTGGAGCCTTCCAAATAAGTGATTGAATAAGACAATCTCCATGAGATATATTTCCAAGCATATATAATCAAGGCAGTTCCTCAACAGAAGCACCATCTTCCCAAGTGACACACGGTTGTATCAAGTTGACACTAAAAACTAATAAGAATTCCACCCCTGTTTAAAGCTGATACACAAACTATATACTATTTAAGCCACAGTTTTTTTTTCCATTCTTGATTATCCCCAAAATGTCATGTTAATGTAATAATATAAAATATAATGTAATTTTACAAGTCCCACAATCTCTAAGAAATTCCAAAGCTTTAAAATTTCAGTACCTCTTTACAATTCAAGGTCTCTTTCCCTAGAAAAGAATTCAAAATTAAATTACATAATTACTTATTCCAGGAGTGTGAACCAGAGCACAGTCACAATCAAATCAAAGCAAACCCCAAATGGAGATCTGAAAATAGCTCACTGTCCAACAGCTAGGACATAGTAATGATCTGTGCTCCAAAGGCATGAGGAGTCCTACTCATCTGGCTTGACCACCTACAACATGTGGAGCTTGACATAGGCTAATGGACACATGCCTCTGTCTTTGCTAGACATTAAATAGGCCTGGCCCCTACTATACCCTGGCATCTGCACTGTGACTGAGACTATATCTCTAACAACAATATCTAGTGTCCACTTTTCATGAACTCTGACCCTGCCACAAGGTACCAACTTTCTGTTTCTCACCACGATTTCGGCTACCCTCTATGATCCCTTCAGTTCTGAAGCTTTTATGCTGCTAAAACCAAAAACATGTGGGAGAATCTTACAAGTTTAGCTGTCAGCTTGAGGTGCTCCTGTGCACTGACCCTGAACAAATACATTGAAGGTTTTACCTTCATTATGCTATCTCCTATGAATCTCCTATGATTCTTTAATCCCAGTTGACCAGATTCTTTATCACACTTAAGAGTCAACAGGAAGAGCTCTGTGAAGTCAAGGCCAGCCTGATATGCATAGCAAGGTCCAGACTTCCATATTTCACACAAACAAACAAACAAATGCAGTATGCTAAAGCTCAGGGTTCGTTTCTTCTGATGGAGCTTCTTAGGTAGTATTGAGTGCACATTGTTCTGCTGTTATATATGTGATCCAAAGTAGAATAAACTAAAAAAAAGTTTCTCTTAAATATGGGGTGATTTTACTTTATTGATTGTTTGACTGAAAAAAAAATCAGAGATACATGACTAGATTGCTTTAAATGTAATATTAAACACATACAAAAAATGCTTGTATTAGAAAGTTTATGCTGACTTTTCTGAATTAAAGACCATAAACACATTCTATACGTGGATGCAGATTAGAAAGTCACAATTTAATTAAAACGTATGCTTGAATGTCTGTATTTATAACAAGGCAAGCAGTATTTGAACATGGACAAAACAGTATCTTTGTGTGTGTATGTGTATTACTTTAGTATTATTTGCCTACAAAAATGATATATATTTATTTGTGTAGGCAAATAATACTAAAGAAAAATTTCTCTAAAACGGATTCTCTTGGTCTTGGCAAACTATTTTAGTTTATCTGAGCAAAAGCCTGCAATGATGACAACTTTTGAACAGTTAAAGAGTTATGAGCATGGATTTGGATAAATTGAAGAACTAGTATTAAAAAGTGAGTCTGATCAGGATCAAATGAGGGTTGTCACAACCTGATAGAGGGTTTCGAGATGACAACCTTGGGGCCAAGGAGACCAATGGGTATTAAGTGATCTAGCAAGAGAGAAGCCTGCCTCATAGAAGGTGGGGACATATAGTCTCAGCACTTAGGAGGCTGCTGCAGGAGGATAAAAAATTCATGGCCCTGGTGAAATAATACTATATTGTGTCAAAAAAACAAAAACAGCACAAAACAACAATGACAGTAACAGGAACAGGAGAAAAGAAATACAACATAGCAGGTTCATTAATTTGCCTTTAACACGCAAAACAAACATTTAAGACAGGTGTTTTTAATCTCTTTGACAGACAGAGAAAATGAGATTAAAGAAAATTTGTATTAAAGGGTAAAAAAAAAACCTGTTTTTCGGTCCCTGTTAATTCCATTCATTTTCTCACCTTTGTAATAAATTTATGATGGATAGGGCTGGGATATTTGAGCTAAAGACAGAATAATCTCAGAGCCAATGAAACCATTAAAAAATAGATTCGATACATACACAGTTTGAAGGGCATATAATGGTACAGAAGGGCCCAATGTAGAATCAGAGAATTCTGATTGGAGCAGTTTACCTCTGGAGACAAGAACACACACACACACACACAGACACACACACACACAACACAAATTATTTTAAGAGGGTGGCTTCTGGTAGATCAAGCACATGTCAGTGACAAGTAGTTGACCCCGTCTTAGGGTGTCTATTGTTCTGAAGAGATCCATGACCATGGCAAACTCTTATAAAGAAAAACATTTAATTGGGACTAGCTTGCAGTTTTAGAGATTTAGTCCATTATCATTATGGTGGTACATGAGAGTATGCAGTTAGAGAATGCTTGAAAAGGAGCAGAGAGGTCTGTATCTTGATCTACAGGCAACATACAGAATCTGTGTCCACATTGGGCTTTGCTTGAGCATGAGAGACCTAAAAGCCTCTCTCCACGGTGACATCCTTCCTCCAAAGGCAATACCCACTCCAAAATAGCTACACATCATAATAGTGCCACTTCCTATCAGGGCATTTTCTTTCAAACCACCACAGGCCCTGGATCAAAAGTATATGGATAAATAGTGGTTTATGGGTTATTTAATTAAAATGTACCTATGTGTTATTTAATTAAAAATATAGGAGGACATCAAGTTGTGGTATCGGGAGGTAAAGGGTCAGGGATAGGGTTGATATGGGGGAAAATTATGAAGAGGAAATGAGGATGAATACAACCAAAATCTTTTGACTGAAATTGCCAAAGTATTAATAAAAATGTTAATTTAAAAGTTTATGTTTAAAATAAAATGCGATTTATTAGATTTTTCATAAAGCTTGAATTTTTAGATCTCTTTTTCTATTTTACTGTTTCAAATTCCATATATCATAAACTCTTTTATGTCCCAGAATTTTTTAATTTTCCTTTTTTTTGACTGATGATTTATTATTGATAATTGCAAGATTGATCTCCTGCTTCAAGAAGTTTCTTCCAGCTTGGTTTACTCTGATTCTGCTTTAAACCTATACTTAAGTTCCTAATTAGCTCCCCAAATTCTTGCATGTCTCCTCATCTCTATATGAAGAGGAAGTGTGCATTCAAGACATTTTCAGAAAAGCCACTGCTAAAGCAGGAAGAAGACACTTAAAATATCTGGAGGAGTAGTGATTAAAATGCCTGCTTGTCTACTTTTATTTTCAATAAAAATATTATGCCGGTGAAGATAAATAATTTTAAGAAGAGTATAAAATTAACTGTCAATTTAGAATTGTTTATCTTCCCAAAATACCCTCCATAATAAAGCTGAAATATCCCAATACCTATAATAAGAATAAAAAGGCGCTAGTTGCCTAAATTATCATGATGTAACACATACATGAACAAATATAATTTAGTTAAAATCGAGCTAAACTAGTTCAACTTTACTCTAGCACCATAAGACTGTCTGTAAAGATAATGAAAAGAATTCATTATGCTATCGTATACGTAAATATTTATAACTTATATAGGTTCATTCTATACATTGAAGGAAGAAACTAACATGGAGGAGCTCTAAAATGTGTAGTTGAGGTTAAGTTAGATGTGAAATAGGATCACAAGTAATGACACAGTGTCACCAGTCCGTTATCAAGTGTAAGCTCTCTCTCTGATGACAAAGCCCACTACCATTATCCTTCTCATGTAAAATGATGCTCACAGATGCAACTATGCATCTTAAGGTAGATGGATTTCATGATTGTCTGGCTGTGCTTTGCTGACCACATAAGTACTTCAAACAAGATAACTTTCTGTGGCAGATGTCAGTTATGGCAGAAGTTGACAGTCAGTGATGGGGAACTACAGAGTAGGGCCACATGAGAAACATGCAAGTGAGTCAACACTTTAGAAACAAATACTATTTTCTATGTCACTCTTTGGTAGGCAATGAGCTTCTCTGTCCTTCCACAGTCATTGGAAATGGACATAGTCTATATAAGCTTGTACGTGAATTTGTTCCAAGGCTCCCAAAAGTAAATAATCTGACAACAATTGTGGGTTCTGCAATGTGAGATTATATAAAGAACACGACTAAACCAGATGTCAGGTGAGTTTACAATAAAATAGCGAGCTGCTACATAGCTTTTAATCACTGACTTTATCATTCACTGGGTATAGCATCAGTAGAAATGTATTTATAGGGACACTGGGTTTAAATAAGGCCGACTTTGCAATCATCGAGATAAGAAATTATTATTGGAAAATGAGAGAATCTATACTACAAAAAGAAAAAGAGAGAAAGAAATGAACATGTGTCCTCATGCTTGTGGCATGTGTAATTCCAGTGAGACAAGAGAGAGAGCAGAATGTAAATATCGGGAAGATGCTATGGAGGGTGCTCACTACTGCTTACAATGAGAAGACTGTCCCGAAGACACAAAGTCCATAATCACAAAAGAAAACATACATGAGTTATCTTCTCAAGTTATAAATGTCTACTCATATACCAGAAACCAAATGGAAAGGCATACACTAGAAGAACATAATTGTATATAATGAAGGAGACAAAGAACTAATGATGGAGTCTGATAAATCAACAAGGAAAAATAGAGTAGTCTATAAAAATAGAGGGAAATGGTGTAAAACAAAATTCATATATAAAAATACCACCAACAGATCAATAATTGTTTGACATGGTGCTTAATCTCTGCTGTAATCAGGCAAATAATAAATCAAATCACATCCAGGTGTCAATATTTACCCCCTGGACTGGCGCAAGAAATATAAAGTATCAATCCCATGAGTAGAAAGAGAATTTGATTATTGCCTGCTTCAAAGGAGGATGGTCATTTACACACTGTGTATGAAGAATAGTTAAGAGAACAAAGAACGAGCCCCACTGATAGGGCTTATGGCTTTTTGCCAGGGTCAGGGAAGCACTGCAGAGAGATTTGTTCAACTGTCAGTGCTGTGTTTGTTTACTGGGTTTGTGGTTATGAATTTTGCTTTCTGACGAATTCTAAAGTGTTCTACTGTTGTTCTACCTTCTGCTCCATGGTCTTGCACTATTTTATAATTAAGCATCAAAAGTAGAAATGTCGTGGTGCATGAACTATGAAAACACTCCGAAGTTCATTTGTGTTAATTCACCTCATAATAAAATTAAAGAATGTGACATCAATTAGAAATTAATTATCTTATGCATTTCACCTCCAACTAGAAAGCCATTTGTTATTACTGCTGTTTGGGGCCAGCTTTGTTCAGGAGTCAGTTACTAATAAAGGTATTGCTCTTCCAAGGACGGCTGACTGACCTACAACCTGTAGGCTTCTGGCCGGATGTTGAGAAAGTCAATTGGGACCTAGTTCTCTCTCTTGGGTTGAGATTCAAGAAACTAATACTGTTTACTCTACAAAATAATTTTCTCTTCATTTTCTAAGAGCACAGATTATTAGGGCTGAGGTAGCTGGCACTGGCCCTCTGTGAACTGTGATACTGTTTCTGATACCATTATGCTACATTGTTTATGAAGAATATGGTCAATTGTATCTTAGGAAAGATACTTTTACAAGAACTTCCGGGAGAAATACCTGAATAGTTATGTAGTCAACTGACAAACTTAAAGAGCTTCAGCTTCTGATAATACTCCCTAGGTCCACACCATACAAAGCAGGGCAGGACCTCACACTCAGCAGTGGTAGAGTCGACTTTCTAAGACCTGAGTGAAGAAACAGAACTGTCTTTGTGATTTACCCAGGCCTTGGACAGACTGGCACATAGCTGTCCACACTGACATGAGTCTTCCTCATACATTGAGTTATTCAACTGTCATTTTCCTCCAGAAACTTCCTCCTAGCTTTTCTCAGAATTAACTACCAAAATCCACCCAAACTGATGCCTGCAATTACCAATCACACATTGATCATTGGTTGGTCACTCCCCCAATCTCTAGGCCACCCTTACCCCAGCACATCTCACAGGAAGGACAGACTGGGATCCATTCCCACTCCTTCCACTTTAAGTCTTGGCTTATCACTAGAGATGGCCAGTTCAGAATACATGCCCAGTATTGCTAGAAGACTTAGAGAAAAATCTAAAAGAGTAAAATGTACAAAAATAATTACATAATGGTATAGCATTGAACAGTTTTATAACCCTCTGTTCTTTTCTTTTAACTAGAAATAAATATTACCATTGTCTGTGTATTTCATCCAGTCCCCTTGCTCTCTTCTGTACATTCTGTAACTTGTCCAGCGTGTTCATTTTCATGATAATATCATACTCCAAAGTATAGTTTAATTATCCATACTAATGTTATAGGAATGTGATATTTTTCCTGTGTGAAGCACTATGAAGACTGTTTTTGTGACTCTTATTTTTCATGCATTCTTTTACACATAAACATACTGCAAGGCATAAATCGTGCATTGGTATATGCACACGTAGCCTGGAGATGCCCTGAGTCAATAAGCGATGACATACCGTTTGTAAAAAGGGTTGTAATGATTTATTCTCCCAGTAGCAGTGTGCAGCAGTTTCAGGTTTTCTGAATCTTCACCCTCATTGACATTGCCTGATCGTAACATATTTACCACTCAAAGAGGGTTATAGTGCTATTTATGGTTTTACTTGGTAAATCTGTGATTAATATAGCATTTATATCCTCATTAATCATTCTGATCTCATTTTTGTGAAGTGCATATTAGTCTGATTTTCTGTGGGGTATGCAAGTCTTTCACACTGATTTGTGGAAATTCCCATTACATGCTGTGTATGAGCTATCGTTAGCGACATATATTACAGATCTGGTGTCATGAGTACATTATCTCTTTACTTTTTTACATCTATTATACTTTAACTGTTTTTAATGTATCTATAGGTTATTTTTAATAATTTCTATTTCAAAAAATATATTTCTATTGCAGGGCAGGTGATACACACACATTATTCCTGCTTCACAGAAAACTGGTGATGGAGAAGAAAACTCAAGGACTGTCTGAGCCACACAAAAGTTTTGAGACCTGCCTGGACAATAAACTGAACCAGCTAGAGAACTTACTGAGATGTTTGGAAAATAAAAAGCAAAGAGAAAAATTTTAAAAAAAATGAATAAAATGGTATTTGTGTGTACAGTTCAGTGATAGAGCACTTGTCTATCCTGGGAAAAGTTCTAGGTTCAATATCCTGAATGTTATTTTAAAATGAAAAAGGACAAAGGCAGGTGAATAAAAGTATATTTCATTGAGTGATCAAGAATAGTTTTTGGAAAACAGTTTCTACTGACTTCTGCTTCCAAGAATGTTATTCAAATATGCCTTATTCTTGCTTTGAAGCAAGTCACAACACCTTAAAAACTGGATGTTCCATTAAGATAAAAATACCTAGTAGTGGACCTCATGACTTTATGGATAAAATGTGTTCTGTGATCCCTTAACTTCTCTTTGCATCATTCATCACTATTCTGAGCTGGAGAAACCACCCACACAGACAAAGTTACAGGTCATAGTGAAAACACTCTAACACAATCTCTGTGCTAGGACAAAGGAAATAGAAAGGCCATTACCACACAGTCTCTACACAGCTGAATGCCACGAGAATAACGCCCATACTGTGCCCAAGCATGGAAGGGTTGGGTATCCAGTTCTTCCTGCAACTCTCCAGTCAGAGGCTGAGAAGGACACTACATTATTTTAAAAATCACTAAAAATTATTTTTATCCACTTCACATTTAACTGTTATGCCGACAAGATTTTTTCATTGTTCCCATTCTCCAGTCCCCTCCTGGTTACCACAATGGAGCAAAGCTTTTACATATTGGGATCTTCCTGTTAATTTTCTTCCTCGACTTCACTGAACCATTTTAAATTCCCTGAAACTGAAATGACCTTAATCACTTTGGGGCCTCTGTTTAAACATCTTCCCAGCTGCCTGACCATCTTTAGCAAAAATCAACACAGCTCTTGTTACCTTAATATTTACTTTGTGTTGTTTCTATTGAATTGTTGTTTCTAATTACTTTAAAATGTGTTTCTGAAACTAGAAATATATAGAGAGAAATGAGTAAAATGCCCTATCATGTATAAGATTCTTGAATACATTTTCTTTCCATATATGTTATATAATGAGATTTTATAAACCTTTTCTTTGTTTCTCTTATTGAAAATATGATGTTTTTTTCTTACAGTATATTTATATTATGGTATCCCCTTACTATATTCCCCCCAGTTTATTCCCATTTCCCCTCCCATTCTTATCTACACCTTTTCTTTCTCACTTTTGAAAACAAACAGTCATCTAAAGGAAAAAAATAAAAGTACAATAAGATCAAGGAAAAACCAAACAAACCAGAATGGGACAAAAACAAACAAAAGAAAAAGATCATGGGGCGGGGAAAGAAAAATATCTCAAGAAACAAATGTATATAGAGACATACATGTTCCCATACACAGAGAATACCAAGAGAAAAAAATGAAAAAAATGGAAGCTAGAGGTGAAAAAAAGGGAGAAGAAGGAGGAGGAGGAGGAGGAGGAGGAGGAGGAGGAGGAGGAGGAGGAGGAGGAGGAGGAGGAGGAGGAGGAGAAGGAGAAGAAGAAGAAGAAGAAGAAGAAGAAGAACAAGAAGAAGAACAAGAACAAGAAAAAGAACAAGAAGAACAAGAACAAGCAGAGCAGAGAAAATATATAGCTCAATAAAAACAATAAAAATAAATTCAAAATGGAAAAAAAGACTGAGGAGCAAAGCATTCACCCTATTGTTGAAGTAGAGGTTTGTGCTGGTCATCATAGCTTAGTTTACAGAGATCCTAAAACTAATGGTGACTCATTCTTTCCTGAGTTTTTGCTGGACACAATTGGAAAGTATCATCCTATGACTTCCTGAGTTTTGAGATATTGGATATTCTAGGGGTGATAATAAGACATAATTTAAAGAAAAGAGAAATAAAATAAACCAACTTAGTTCAATTTGAATGATATTACTAAATAAAAATAGACAAAAATTTCTCAGTAAACTTCCAGTTCCACTTGCTCTTACAGTCTTCCTGCCTCATCTTTTCTCTATTATATGATCCCTGAGCCTTAGGCACAAGGGCTGTGTTGTAGATGCATCAGATGGGGCCAGGCTAACTGCATGATCAGTTGTTGTCTGCATCTTGATCTGTTGTGGTTTTCTGTAATGGTCTCTGTCTGTTGTAAAGTGTTATTACTTTAATGAGAATGAGATGAATATTTGTATGTGGGTATAATGATAAATACTTAGAATGTAGCTAGAAATAGCAGAGAAGCTACACCCATGAATTCTCATCACCATAGTTGCCTAAACAAGACCAGAACAAGGATACCAGTAGATACACAAATGTGGAGGGGGGAAACCTAATGGGGCCTCAAGCTTACACACACAAAAAATTACACATAACTAAGGAATACCAACAGCAAATAGTAGTTCCCAGGGGAAAAAGGGATAGGCTTGTTTTCATATCCATTCTTTTAGCCTGTTTCTTTTTATATGTGAATTGAGTCCATTGATATTAAGAGATATTAATGACTAGTGAGTGTTAATTTCTATTGTTTTCCAGTAGTGGTGTTTATATGTTTTTATCCTTTGGGGTTTGCTGGTTGAAGGTGCTCTATTGCCTATGTTTTTGTTGGTGCAGCTAATTTCGTTGTGTTGGAGTTTTTCTTTTAATACTTTCGGTAAGGCTGTAATCTTGCATTGGTGCCTACATATCTCATCCATAAATTGGTGCAGGCAGTGTCCTATCTCTTGGTCCAACCCTTGTAGTCAGTGTCTGTGTTCCAGGAATCGTCTCTTGGACCAATCATTGCAGCTGCTCTTTATATCTCAGTGAGATGTTCTTGGTCTGCTGTGTGCAATTTTTACTCAAGAGCGTTCCCTCCTCCCCCAGGAAACAGCTATATGAGTGTGTATCACCTGAAGCAATATACAGTCAATGCTTTTCAGGTTCAGTCTTTTGTGAAAACTTTTGGCGGTATAACCATGTTAATCTTGTTTGGATTTTCAACCTCTTTATAACATTTGTGTCTTTTAGGATACCGCATTTTAAGATGAAAATGTTGATGACAGGATACCAGCCAGTTTCTATTTCTGATTCCTGCCTCCAAGTGAAAAGTGGATAAAGGAGAGATTTTTGGTTTCCCTTAGGCAGAAGAATCAACCCTCAACAGTAGGAAATAATTATAAGAAGTTGGATCATCCATCCTTCAGCTCCCCAAAATGTTTCTGGGACTGCCATTAGTAGAGACACTGAAGCATGAAATGCAGATAGTCAACAATCTAAAAAGCCTTTTATAGTACTTGGAAATTAATGTAGGAGAAAAACCTCTTGCTATAAGGAGGAGTATAGAAAATCGCTGACATAGTCTGACAAGAAGTACATGGGTCTATTGATATAGGCAAATGACACACTAGAATAGTTGAAAGTGGCCTGTGATTTATCAAGAATGATTTGGATAAACAGCACACAAAAGAAAATCTATACTATGCATAAATGACCCAAGAGAACACAGTACTGGCACATAATAGGTCATCTTTTACACAGCATTATTACCATTTGAGATTCTGAACTTCCTCTCTGCTGTGGCCTATTTCCTACTAGAAGTGTGTTTGAGCTTAATAAGTTCTCTTACTTTACTTTCTGGTGTGTATCACCAAACAATTCTGTGTTTCAAGGCACAAAAACCTTAAAGTCCAGTGGATGCAATTGTATCCAAATAGCCATATATTTAAGGCTATTCAGATGAAGACAATAATAGATCACATTCTACAGACCAAAGGATTTACAAAACAAATAATTTATTGGGTGATAACAAAAGGAAATTAACAAAAAGGGGCTGACATTGAACAAACTGCCCAAGGTTCCAGTAGCTAAGCTGAGTGGCAGCTAGAAAGTTGTTCTTGAGAAGTCAAGTATTGAATAACTAATATCACTGACTTTCTCCTCTACATATATTTGAGAACAAGAGAATGATTACAAGTGGAGAAGCTTTCAGATGTATCAAGGCCAGGCAACATTATATGAAACATGGGTATTTTATAATATTTTAAAAGTAAATAAAAGCAAAAGGCAATTTAAAATTAAATACTATCTATTAAACAAACTCGGAAGACTATTATTTTTAATTATGACTGGCTTCTTAGTTCTTTTATTTCATTTCATTTTAGATTAAAGCATTCTATACAGTAAAGCGTAAGTTACTTACTAGGAACTGGTTAATGATGAAATAAGCACATAACCCAGGTAAGGTTTTGAGTTACAGAAGAGTCCTAGTCCATTTTTGGGTGGTCTAAATTGTAAATAAAAATGGAAGATGCCTTGATTCTCCTGAAATGGAGCCAAGAATTTCATCATACACTCAAGGGCATGAAATAACAGGGTGTTTTGTGTTGGTTTTTTGTTTTTGTTTGTTTGTTTTGTTGTTTTGCTTTACTCCTAAATCTGGTAGTTCTGGTAGCTGAATTGTTCCTCCTTTATCCTGTAGATAGTAAATACACTTAGGCCATCCCAAAAGTTTATTTTAATGATTAAATGTGCCAAGAAAGTCATACAAAACATTAGAAATTGAAAGATAGACGGATGTGATGAAGAAAAGATGTCAAGGTTTTTGCCAAAAGGTAACAGCCCAACCAAATTCTGGTGGGCATCATGTCCTCCTAGGTCCTTTGGTGTTCACTTTCAGGGCATGTTGCTGTGACTAGTCGTGGTAGAAGGATGGTGTCACCGACTTTTTCCTATCTATTTGTTTAAGAATTACTTGAGAAGTCTTCAGAGTTATTAAGACCAACCAGGATTACAGAAACATGGGCACTTAAAAATGTTTGTAAAATGAATAATACTTAGAAATGTTCTCTAGGAAATAAAAAGCATGTTTTTACTTTTAGTCTTTATTTTCATTATAATACGATTGTATCATTTTTCCTCTTCCCTTCCTCCAACACAACTGAATTCCATGGCCTCATTTTATTTTATTATTATCACCTACATATATAACTTGGTAAGTCCATTTGGTGTTACTTATAATTGCAAGACTTGGGGGTTGACCGCTTTGTATGAGCTATCCAACTAAAGGCTCATCTCTAGGGATGATCATTTCTCTCACTTTCTCAGGGGCCATTAGTTATTTTTCTAGGTGTTGGAGTGCCATCAGATTTCTCTGTTTCAAGTTAATCTGTATAGAGGTTCTGTCACTGCTTAGCTTTTGTTTAGATACCCATGTTACTGAGGATGTAGCTTTCCTGTGAATCTAAGATCAACAGCTGACTTCCCAGACCTTTGCCTCCTAGAAACTTTCTATACCTTCTTTTATGACTCTGCCTGAGTTGTGTTGTAAATGTATCAGTTTGGACTGAGAATTTCACAATCAGATGTTCTTTCTATTTTGACTGGTTATGTTTCTTTGATGATCTCTGCTGCAAAGAGAAGTCAAAATTGTATTGTGAAAACAATATTATATTATTAAATCTCTTGCATTTTTTTATCCCAAACCAAAACCAGAGATGGGGAGAGGAGCAGAAATGTGTGTGTGTATGTAAGAGAAAGATAAACAGAGATGTGTGTGTGTGTGTGTGTGTGTGTGTGTGGGAGAGAGAGAGAGAGAGAGAGAGAGAGAGGAAAGCAGAGGCAAAGTTCTAAGGAAATTGTATTCTACGCTTAACTACTCTTTCCTTATGGAAATCTAGATCATAATTTTCTCAAGAGATGCTTAAGTTCACTGGAATGAATGAGAAATTATAAGATCACAGGTATAGATATTTGAACCAGAAAATGCTATTGTCATGTCCCACTGTAACTAGATTTGTGGTCACTATTTTCCACGCCTTTCTCTAGGTAAATGCAGATCAACTCATTCAAGTACAAAGTTTTAAATGTCACACCTATGACCATGAAGTGGAAGGGATGTGTATGCTGTGCATTACTCCTCAGAAACTCATAGATAAAAGTCCTGGCCTTCATAATGCTGATGGCTGCTCCCACAATTCAGAGTTTGTGCTTTGTTTTGCCATTAAAGTGAGCCACTGGGCATTTCTGTTCATATGGAAATATTACCTCATATCAAAATGAGACTAACTGGCCCACCCCAGGAACATAGATTGCACCTAATATTAATGAATCCCACACACAGTGCTGTATATTGATTTCAGTTCATAATGTCAGCAGCAGCAATCAGATGACTTTCCCCTCCAGTATTCATTACAATCTGCTAAAAAGAATGAAGTTTATCTCCTTACAGTTTGTAAATCATGTCTCCTTTCATAGGGGATGTGTGTGGCCTGGTGAAAGCATTCTCATGACCACTAGAACTGTCACAGAAACACTAATCTCTCTATCATTAAGGGAAACACTCTTACCACGAAATGAAGCTTCTCTTCTTAGTGTCCCAGTTTATTAAATTTTATTATAATTGTACAAATAGGTGTAATGCATGGGTGGTGTAATGTCTACAACATGTACCAATCTAATCAGTACAATCACTTCTATTTTGTTTTAAAATTTTAGTATTACTTTTATTCATTCCTGTGTGTATATGTGTATGTGAAAGAGAAGAGAGAGACAGAGACATAGAGAGATAAAAGATTAAGTGTCAGAACATATGTTGGTGGTATTGGTTCTCGCCCAACTCAGTTCTCTAACTCAGTTTCTGTAGCTTGGTAGCAAGTGCCATTAGCCACTGAGTCAGGTCAGCAGCCCTTGAGGCTTGGTAGCAAGCATCATTACCCACTGAGGCTTGCCAGCCACCCTTTATGGTGTGTTTTAGACAGGGACTTATATAGCCCAAGGTGGTCACAATCTCACTATCCAATGGAGAATAACCATGAACTTCTGATCCTACTGCCTCTGCCTCTGTTATGCTATGCTTCCAGGTGTGGGTCCTGATGCTGCCATGCAGCATTCCCATCTCCTATCACTGCATTGTGTTTGCTGCCTTGGGGACTGCTGTCTTCCAGCTATTCACGAAGACTGTACAAGGATGTTTTAAGCTGCAGTCACCCAGCTGGTGAAACCTGAGTTCTTGGCTCATCAGTGAGTGGTGCTTTCAGGCTGTGTTAATGTCATCCATCTCTAGAATCCAAGGACTCTTACCTGATGCCCTCCCCTAAGAAAATGCCGGGTGGGATTGGGTTAAGGAATGGGATTTGTTGCTAGCCTCCGATCTTGTGTGAAGTAGTATTAAAATTATAGAAAAAGTGAAACATGCACTGGGAAATGTACATATGAAGATTTGTCTGTGAGGTAAGTTACAAGGATTGGGAAACGACAGCTTTACCCTGGAAAAAACTTGTTCTCTTGAACCAGGGTGAAACACCAGCATTAACTTTTTGGAGAAATTTTAGTTATTTAATGTTTAGAGCTCTTTTGATACTGTTACACTGACAACTGGACATATTTTTTTATTTGTATCAGTGTCATGAAGCATGTAATTCACCTGTTTGAATGCACCAGCTGCTTTTCTTAACCTGCTAGTGATTAGAATAGTCCCTTAAATAGATCATATCTAGGAACGTCCACATTCCAGTTAATTTTTTGTGGACAGTTTTCCATTTCTTACTGCCCCTCTTAATTGATGTGGATGGATTTGATTCAGCTGGTTCTAATGCCATAGTCTATCTAAGGTGATTTATGACAAGCTTTATTGCCATGTCCTGAGTCCCTGCATCCAAACGCTCTGGTCGCTTGAACCAGTTTTCCAGGTGGTCTGCAACAGAGTCATAGGATCATATGGCTCAGCATCCAGTCTCAGTATAGGCCCTTGTGAAAATCCAGTGGAGAGAGAGACAGAGAAAAAGAGAGAAACAGACAGACAGATGGGCAATGAGAAAAGGCAGAAGTAGGAGAGAGACAGAGACAGAAAGACTTCTTATCTTTTCTTTTATTCAAATTGTATCAAGTAAAATGTATCGAGGGCTTGTTATATACTTTTAAGCTCCTAAGAAGCCTTATGCCTGTCTTTAATGTTAAAAAAAATGAGTGTAGAGTAGATTTGTCAACTATAGAACAGTCTTTCAAGTCTTCACTGTTTCAAAGGCTATCTTCCAATTTTCTCTCCATGCCTTTTCCCCTGACTTGTTCTGCCAACATCAATAGTCATTTATTAAGTAACTCCATTTTATTCTGTAGGAATATCTAAAGGTATATCTAATATGAGTACACAATGTCTAACAGTATCTTCTCTCACTTTATGGAAGCAGTTGTAGATGTTCTGATAAAAGGGGAAAAAAAAGCAAGTTAATTATTACTACCCATGGGAAAATCAGAAGAACCTGTCACACATGGTCTCACCCCAAGTCCAGCCACTGGCTAAGCTCAGTGTCACACCCGTTCTTGATCTTGTGACTTCACATCTGTTATTGCGTGTTACACATTGCACTGCTGTTTCCTTATCAAAGCTTCCTGTGATCCACATCAACCATGATGTCACTAAATCCAATAGCTACTGTGCTCAGGATCCTCAGTCTATAAATTGATTAGAAACTTCTGGCCGCTATGGAATAGGTTTGCTCTCCCTGCTTTTTCTCTGTGAGTTTGTCTTTATCTTTTAACCCTTTCCTTCCTGCTGTGCTGTTGTTCATGATGATTTTGTTCTGTGAACTTCTCCTCATGGTTTTGACAGTCAAAAGCATTTCTATTTGGAATGACTTCCTGGGTATCTACAGCATGATTAAGTAATGTGGGAAGTCCTTCTGTATATGTGTTGCGTTTATTGGTTAATAAAGAAACTGCTTTCAGCCAATGGTTTAACAGAATTTAGCCAGGCTAGGAGAGATAAATAGGAGCCCAAGTCAGAGAGATTCCTTATAGCCCCACCAGAAACAGATGCCAGACAGAACTTTACCCAGTAAGCCGCAGTCATGTGCCAATACACAGATTAATGGATATGGGTTTAGTTTAGTATATAAGAGTTATTCAGAAATATGCTTAAACTTTTGGCCAAATAGTATTGCAATTAATACAGATTTTTGTATGGTTATTTCAGGAGTCTGAATGGCCAGGAAATGAACAAGAAGCCTCCCCCCAAAATTAATTTTCAATTATGATATGATTTCTGATAACCCCCAAAATATTTGACATGGTCTCAGGGACACTGACTCAAGAATATTTGACATGTGTCCTGGGAAGTTACATCTAGATATCAATCCACAATCTCCACTTAAATAGCTGAAAACTTGGTGTTCTTTGAAGTCATCATGAAAAAAATCTCATCTTTCCCTTCACCCCTTTGAAGTCCATCAGGCATTCTGGCTCCTTTCCCAGGATTGCACTTCAAAGTCAGTTCATCCCACCACCCATTCACCATTCATATCTGAAACCGACCCTTGCCTGCTCGTAACCAATCAAATGAATCAAAACCAAAGGAAATGTGGAGATTTCATTTCAATATACTAATCTTTAAATTTTAATTTGACAAATATAATGGTACTTATTTAGGATGCACAAAATAATCTTTGGTACAATTATATGCCGTAGAATGGTTTGATCAAGGTGATTTTATGTGTGTACATGTGAGGACGGAACACTGTTGCTTACTACAGTTGCTGGCTACTGCAGTGGATCTTTTACATTTAACTTTTTTATCAAACTGAAATGCAGTACATTGTCACCAAGGTTCTACAGTCCAATCCTCACCTCGGTCCTCTCTATTTCGTTTCCCATGTCATCATTTACAGAAATTGTTTGTAAGTGATATCCTATAGTGTTGTCTGTCTTTGTCAGACACATTTACAATTGTAAATGAGAAATTCTTGGTGCATTTAGAACCTGCACAACACTGTCTATGCCTCACAGCAAACAGTTATCCATGCTACTACTTATCATGATTACATTGGCTCTTTTCAAAGATAATCTTTACTTTGGAACTCCTCAGAGCATTGAAGCTGTACCAACCACATTGTTTCTAAAAAAGACACCATGACCTAGATTCTGATCCCAATTAGTAACAGTCCTTGGGCATGTCAAGAAATGTTTTTTTTAACTATATTATTTGGAAATAATTCCAAAATTATAGAAAATTGATCATAAAAGTAATGGTAGAAAGATTACTTTTGACCCTGTGACAAACATATTCAGTGTTAGCATGTTATTATTTGTGTATATAATTTTTCTGTGAAGCATTGAGAAATGTGTTGCTTGACTCAAGGCTCTTTGTATACGTACACTGGATGAATTTCTTAAGAAGAGAAGCATTCTCTTACATAACCACAGGGTAATTATCAGTGTCAGTGGCCTTAGTACTGATATAGCACTGCTTCTAATTTAATCAAATGTGACAACTGCTTCTTGTAATTTAATTTCCCTGTAGAACAGGAACTTTCTAAGATCAAGCATTGATTTGATTGTCAGAACTTTTTAATATCCTCGACAGTAATCTGCCTTTCATTTTTTCTTTTTTTCTTTACCTCTTTACTGATCATCGTTTTCTTTCCTATCTCCCCTACCTTCCTTTTCCATCCATTCACTTCCCTTCCTTCCCATCCTTTCCCATTGTTTCTTTTTCTTTTCTTCCCCCTCTTTTTTTCTCTTTATGATACTGAGTTTTTGAAAAACAGAGACACCCACTTTTCAATGTGCATGCCTCACATTAAAATGTCTACTATCCTAATTAAACCATTGCACTTAAATACTACCATTTTAATGCAATAAGAATGCTTAGACTCAAATCTTCTCTTCAAAATAAGATCTACAGCTCCTACTTGTTTGTCACACGCTCTGGAGCGGTAACTCTCAACTTTATCCTCTTCTAAAGGCAGTTGAAGGACTACTCCACAGTTTCTCCCAGTATGGATGGCTAACTGATACTTATTATAATCACAACAGCAGAGTTTGTTTTGTGGTTTACTTACTTTTACTAAGAATTACATCCTTGAGATTCATCCATGGGACCATACATTACAAGATTTCCTTTTTAGGACACAACACATTTTATTCTTGAGTCCGTATCTTAGCTAGTATAAGCAGTGCTGCAAATGAGCATAGGATTATAGAAGTATCTCCTCAAAATACTCATTTCTGTTGTCTTTAAAATTTAATTATTTTGTTTCATGTATGAGTATGGTAGTCATGTGATTTTCTACTCCCTCCTCTACCTCAGACTTTGCCTAAACTCTCCCACTCCATCTTGTATTCATGAACAGTTTTTCTTTAATTATTAGACAGATAGATAGGCATAGATATTAAGACTGGACACTTCATTGTGAGTTGTTCTCTGCATATTGAACCGTTGTGGCTTCTTCAACTACTGTAAAAAGAAGCTTTTGTTTTTAAGAATTGGGAACTTTAATAATCAGTGGATATAAGAATAAGTATTTAGAATTCAGCTTGTTAGTGAGAAGGCTGTAAGTCCAATTGGTTATAACTATTGATTTCTGCTAAAATAAAAGTGTCACTATTTGCACTTCCGGCCATATCTTGCTATGTTGGTCATTGTTGCAGCTCTCGGCATACCAGCTGGGTAAGAGTATTGATTGTTTGTTTTTCTCTTGGAAGCTTGGTTATCAATTTCTGGTAGTCTGACACATTAAAGGCAGTCATCAAAAGAAAAATTATAATTCCAAGTGCCTACATTAGGAAATCAGAGCAATGACAAACAAATAGCTCAGTGGTGAACCCCAATACTAAGGAGAAATAGGAACAAATGCACAGACAAAAATCCAGTAGATGGAAGTAGTAAAATCCAGGATAGAAATGGACAGAATAGAAACATCAAACAACCCAAAAATGGGCACAAATAACTCAGTGAATCTCTCATGCCTTTATATTGCTATCTCTCCACTATGTTTCAATTTAATTATACACTTTTGTTCTTTTGTGTCTGACAGATCTAACAGAACTCTCTCACATTTGACTTCTAGGAAAACAATTATTTCTCCTTCTCTTGAAGGACAGTTCTGTCGGGCATTGTATGCTTCATTAGGTTCTATCCACCTTGGATATATCATTCCATTTCTTTCTAGCCGACAAACTTTTGGCTGATAAATATGCTGACAGCTTTAAGGATGTTCTGTTGGGTGTGACAAGTCATTTCTTTTATTTTCTTCCAAAATCTCTCATCTGGGATTGCTGGGTGATCTGCTATTACAGGTTTCAGAGTGTATTTGCTAAGCTTATATTTGGGAGAATCAGCTATACTTTATAGAACTTAATGTTTTTATCTCCCCTGTGCTTTAAAAGGTTTTACTTGAAATTTCTTTGAATAAATTTCTGAGATTAAATATTATCTTCTTGATTTACTCCATTAACTTGAGTGTTGGTCTATTGATAAGTTTTCCTAAATCTTTTAATATTTCTACACATTTGTCAATTCCCACTTATATTTTTCTTCATTTATTGCTTAATATTTTTATTGATATAAATTTATTAGTTTTTCTAGTAAATTTTTAAAATTTTATAACTATATTCTTCATAGCTTTGATTTTCATTTATTCCTGCAGATTATTGATTTTTTGGTGCATTTTGAGAATGTCATATAAGTTTGAATATATTTTCATCATATCCTCCCTCTTTTTTTGAAATGATTCCTTTGTGATCTCTTACTCTTCTAAAATTCATGTCAATATCTCTATAATGGCATAACACACTCTATCTATCTATCTATCTATCTATCTATCTATCTATCTATCTATCTATCTATCATCTATCTATATCTATCTATCTTCTAGTTTCACAGACAATGTATCATGGGGATTACCATAGGCTGTTGAATAGTTTACAACACTAAGGGACTCATAGTCTCTCATATTGCACAAGTCTTCATCCAATTAGACAGATGTTGACTATCTCCAAGATGTGAGTTACCATTTATGTAGTCTTGATGGACTAGTCATCATTATAATTCACAGGGTTTATATCTGTGTAGGATTTGATGGCTTCTCATCCTTAAACCCTGACACCATTTAACATGCATGATACCCTCTAATATTATGAGACTTCAAGAAGGAGGCTTCCAAGGATCAGTGTCAGCTCAATTTCTTTAAATCCAGTGACTAAACTGTAATTCTATTCTGTAAAAAGGTCTTACCTTAAAGTTCTTAAAGGAAATCAAACAAGAACAATGTCATTGTCCTGCATTACTTTGAAAGTCTCCTATATTGTCCAGAGGAAGATATTTCTAGGAAGGCCTTGGGTTTTTTTCTTGAACAGTAGGCTTTTGTAGAGAAAATTATTCCCTTGTTTTGGGTAACTTCAAATAAATAAATAAATAAAATAATGACATATAATATATATATATATATATACTATTTAAAATATTATATAAATTACATATATATGGTATTTTGAAGAAAACAGTTGATTTCTCTATGAATTTTGCAGATATTCTTGCATTTCATCCTTTCCTGAACATTGCTTTGCTTTCTCCTCCCCTTCACTTCCCCAGCTGCATCCACTTCCTCCTATTCCTCCTTCCCACCTTCACTGCATTTGCATTCTATTATTTCCTTCGCTATAGTTCTTTCTACTCACTCCCTCAATGTTCATTTTCTACTTGCCTGACTTCTACAGTTCCTGCAGGTTACATAATGATGCCTTAAGATCTCGAGACAGCATGCACATAGTAGAGAGACCCAGTGGCATTTATCTTTCTGGGTCTTTGTTATTTCACTCAGTAGAGTAATTTTCAGTTTCATACATTTACCTGAAATTTTCATAATTTAATTTTTCTTTTCAGCTGTACAGAATTCCCTTGTATATTTGTACCAGATTTTCATTATCTTTCCATCAGCTGATGAACATCTGGGTTAACTCCATCTCCTAGCTGCTGTGTATGGAGTGATAATGAGGCAATTGACACAGCCAAGGAAGTGTCTCTATAGCAGGAGATGGAGTCCTTTGTGTATATGCCTGGGAGTGGTCATATGGTGTATTTACATTTGGTTTTCTGGGGGATTTCCATGCTGATTTCTACAATGGTAAATAGATAGAACAAAAATCATTATGCTGAATAACATAATTCAAAGCCCAAAGACAAAAATCACCATGTTTTCTGACATAGGTGTGTCCTAGCTTTCAACTTCTTGTTTTACGTGTTTGAGTTGAAGTACCTACAGAAGGCAGGACACTCTAAACAGACCTCATAGGGATTCCCTTAACTGGAGTGGGATGGCTTTAGGATTTAGGAAATATTAAATAGAGGAGGAAAATAGTGATGAAAATGCTTAAACAGTGAGGTGGGTAGAAAAAATGAGAGAGTAGAGAGGAAGAAGATAGGGCTAATCAAATCTATACATGAAAAAGTAGTATATCTTATTGGTAATCCAAATTAAATTGTATATTTTTCATATGTAGATATGATTAGAATTCAATTTAAAATATGAGTGCAATAATATATATATATATACGTATATATATATATATGTATATATACATAATTTTAGCATTTTATTACTTATTTATTTAAAACAATGAGACCTTCCAAGACTGGTCTAGGTTGCTTCTAGAAACAATGATTTATTAAACAAAAATCACAATGTCCTGACATGGGATGTTTTATTCTGAGTTGTTGTCCAAAGAGATCTCAGAGAATCTGTTCCAAACAATATGGTTTCTTTCATTCCTTTTGATTGATATTCAGAACTTATTGATAAGATCCCATTGTCAAAGACACTACATATTTTGATTAGGTGGAGAACCAAGGTGGAACTGAGCTGGACGCTTCTCCCTGCTAGCTTTTTCTCATAATTGCAGAGGTGCTATGCAGGCTTCTGGAAAAGAAAAGGCATCTGTAATCTCACTCATCTGGAAACTCTGTGAACTATATCTGCATACCAGGCATGATGAGCCCAGTGGTTTAAGAGTCTCATGACTCTTAGGGAGGTTCTTTTGGGAGGACAACAATGTGTATTTTGGTTGCACTTGAGGCCTGCTCCACAGAGAAAAATTGGTTTCTGATACTATTAATTCTAGGAAAAAATGCATGGTTGAGGAAGTAACAGACATTAGCAGGAACCTATTAAGACTTAGCTAAATTGACATAGGGTCAAACTAACTTCTGGTTTATTTATACTTGTACCCATTGATAAATACTACTCTTAGCCTTAACTAGAGAAGCCTTTATGAAAAAGCTGTGAACGTAGATAAATATAACCACACAAGGTACTGAGAATAAGTGAACGTAGGAAGAAATGCTACAAAGTCATCATCTTGGCTTGATATAGTCATTCTCATCTTGGCTTGATACGGTCATTCTGCTTATGAAAGTTTAATGCAACTATGATTGCCTGCATTAAGCCTGCACAATATTAGGCTGTCAACAGCAAACTATGAATTAGTAAGGGTCTCAAGTGGCTCTGACTTCCCCAATAATGTAGTTGCTACTGAGAGACGATAGATTCTGGAAAATAAGTCACTAACATTAGATGTATATCTATTGGTGTGCACACAGGGCTTCAATAAGTCTTTCGAGTCCAGAGTCTCACAGAGGGCCCTGATTCAATTCAGTGAGTTTCAAAGCAAAACAAAAACACGTGAATATGAAAAAGGGACTTTAAGAGAGGGTAGGGAATTGATAGATGCAGGGAGGAGATACTGGAAGAGGTCAGAAAAAGTATAATAAGAATTCATTGTATACATGCATACAAATGCCAATGAACAAATTTAATTAAAAGAGAAACAAACATAATTTGCACACAGTGAAAAAAAAACCCTTAACCCAGTAATATCACTCTTAGAAATATACCCAAAGGATGCTCAATCATTTATAAGGACATTTGTTCAACTATGTTCATTATTTGTAATAGCCAGAATCTGGAAACCAAAAAATGGATAAATAAAATGTGGTACAATTACACAATGGAGTACAATGGAAAAAATAAACAAATGGCATTTTGAAGTTTGCAAGCAAATGGATGAAATTAGAATAAAAATGATCCTGATGAGGTAACCCAGACCCAAAAAAATGAACATGTTATGTACTCACTCATAAATGGATACTAGTTATAAAGCAAAGGATATTGAGTCTAGAGTTCATGATCCTAGAGAAGATAAGTAACAAGGTGAGCCCTGAGAAAGACATACATAGACCCATTTGGAAAGAGGAAATAGAAAAGATAGCCTGACAAAATTGGAAGCATGGGGTTGGGGGCAGTAGGGAGGGCAGAAAGGAATAACAAGGGGAGAAGGGAATTGGAGAGAACTTGAGGGAATGGGATAGTTGAGATGGAGGAAGGACAGAGATGAGAGCAAGGAAGGAGATATTTTGATTGACAGAGCCATTATGGGACTAGCAAGAAACATGGCACTAGAGAAATACCTAGGAATCCACAAGGATGACCCTAGCTAAAACCCTAAGCAATAGAGGAGAGGGTGCCCGAACTGGCCTAGCCCTGTAGTCAGACTGATGATTATCTTAAATATCACCATAGAACCTTCATCCAGCAACTGATGGGAAGAGAGGCAGAGACCTGTATCACAGCACTGAACTGAGCTTCCAAAGTCTGGATGAAGAGTGGGAGGAGTAAAAATATTATCAAAGAGGTCAAGACCATGATGGGTACGCCCATTGAAACAATTTACCTGAGCTAATGGGAGCTCACTATCTCCAGCCAGACAGGGAAGGAAACACAATAAGTCCTAGTTCCTCTGAATATGGGTGACAGTTGTATGGCTGGGGCAGACAGCAGTGGAACCAGGTTTTATCCCTACTGCTTTTACTGGCGTTTGTGGAACCTATTTTCTTTGGATGGATACTTTGCTCAGCCTAGATATAGTAGGGAGGGCCTTGGAACTTCTACAAAATAATGTGCCTTGCCCACTCTGAGGAGTGGATTGGGAGTAGGGTGTGAGGGTAGGTAGAGGAATTGGGAGAAGGGGAGGGAGTGGGAACGGGGATTGGTATGTAAAATAAAAACAGGTTGTTTTATTAAAAAAAAACTTTGTACAGTTCTAAATTTGAGGAATTCTGTTGGTTCAATCATGTCCATACATATTCTTAAATTTTCATAAATACAATAGTAATATAATCATTATTTAATATTTTCTTCAACATGACTTATTATATTTTGTATAATATTTGTCATAAATATGAAATATATACATGTATTTATATATACTTAAAATCTCTAAAGAGTATCTTACTTTTGTTAAACAAATCTTCATCTCTGCAGATTTATTGTAGGTTTTGTTCTTCAAAAAACAAAATTGCAATAAATCTTAAATGCGTGATGTATAAAGGTCTCATCATCTTCAGATCTCTCAGGCTGCTGACAGAATACCTTCACATATATTTATTCCAACTTGCACTGATTGTTTCTCACAAAGGGAAAAGACTACATCTTTGAAGACCTTATATCATTGGTTGATAAAATATTGAATGTGTTTATTATAATTTCTGCTGTTTAAAATTTCACATATTTGATCACTAGCTTTAGTGAATATGTTTTACGTTAATTGAATAGAATTGAATTTATGTTCCAAATGCTTTATATATTACTTACTAACTTTATATTAGTTATTAATTATGAAGAACACTAGGAACACCCTCACATGTCATCCATTAGCATTTACTTTTAAATTTCTCCTTTCTTCTTCATTTATTTATTTAAAATATTATTAGCGATTAGTTTTTGGATTGTGTGTGTTTATGTCATTCTCTTCTTTATATAATATATAATTAATATGATATAAATCAAAGGCAGTAGAGTTTAAAGATAAAAATAGTCAACTAATCTGTACCTGAGGCAATGAACTAAAGGAGATAATGAAAATATTCCCTAACCTCACTGATGAGAATTCAACTATGTGATATGTTGAAAAATGGAGTACAGACCTAAACAGAGAACTCTCAGCAGAGAAATGTAAAATAGCTGAAAGACACTTAAGGAAATGCTCAATATCCTTAGTCATCAGAGAAATGCATTCAAAACAACTCTGAGATTCCATCTTATATCTGTCAGAATGGCCAAGATCAAAAATGCAGATGACAACTTATGCTAGAGAGGTTGTAGTGTAAAAGGAACACTCCTTCATTGCTGGTGGGACTGTAAGCTGGTACAGCCCCTTTGGATGTCAGTGTGGCAATTTCTCAGAAAATTAGGAAACACCATTCCTCAAGACCCAGTAATATCACTTTTGGGTATAAATCCAAAGGATGATCAATTGTGCCACAAGAACATGTGCTCAATTATGTTCATAGCAGCATTGTTTGTTATAGCCAGAACCTGAAAACAACCTAAATATTTCTGAACAAAAGTATGGATAAGGAAAATGTGGTACATTTACACAATGGAGTACTACACAGCATAAAAAATACTGACATCTGGAATTTGGCAGGCAAATGGATAGAGCTAGGTAACATTATTTTGGGTGAGGTAACCTAGACTCAGAAAGAAAATTATCACATGTACTCACTCATAAATGGTTTTTATACATAAAACAAAGAAAACCAGCCCACAAATCACAATCCCAGAGAACCTAGACAACAGTGAGGACCCTAAGAGAGACATACATAGATCTAATCTAAATGGGGATTAGAAAAAGACAAGATCTCCTGAGTAAATAGCATGAGGACCTTGGGAGATGGTTAAAGGGGAGGAGAGAGGCAGGGAGGGGAACAGAGAAAAATTTAGAGCTCAATAAAAATCAATTAAAAAAAACACAAAGAAACCCTGAATTGGTCAAACACCTGGAAATCTCAAGAGCAATTTGATGCATTTGTTTGTATGGGTTTTCCATAGATGTTCTAGGCATTGAATACAGCTCTTTGCTCCTTTGAATACTGGGCTAAAAGGAATGCATTATGGAGATACTGGTGGTGAGAAGGAAAACAAATGGATGAAGTTTATACATGGTATTATTCAAGACATAGCACCTATCTTAGCTTGACATTTTTCTGGATTAATTTTGATCAATAACCTAATATAATCAGCATTCAACATAATTCCCATAACAATCTTAGTGTTGTTCCATCCATCAACTGATGGGCATTTGGTTTGTTAAAAATTCTAGCTGTTGTAAATGTTGTTGCTATGAATTTCGGCTATAAATACAAATTTAGACAGAAAGTAATGGGTATGCTTAGAAACTTTTATTTAAATTTTGTAAATTTCATTTTATTAATGAGTTTTCAAATATAGTTCACATAAACCATACAGTTTAAATAGCACATGCAAACATTGTTGTTCTATAGAATCTGTGGGAGAAAAAAGGTAGTATTCGATGTAATAAGAAAACACTGTTGTAAATTTCATTAATGGATGATATTTTTTATATTGAAATCTCTGTCTTTGCAGATGAAGAAATGTGACATAACATGGATAATCTTACTGATAATACATACTAAAATATGACTATGAGATGGAACTATTACTTCTGCAATGCGATTTCCCAAACCTACTACCATATTCAAATCTTGAGAGAACATTGGTGAAACCTGATTTGGAGAATTTTCTACAAAATATCTCATTAGTGTTCTTCAGTCTGTTGAGGTCCCAACACAGCTCTTACAGATTGATGTACACTAAGGCATGGGAAAAGACTAAATGAATCTTAGTAATCAGGAAGGATCCCAGAAGAGGGAGTTGTGGGGGAAGCTGCTCCTTAAAAACTGATTACTTGAGCCAGTGAGATGGGTCAGTAGGTAAGGGAACTTTCTGGTGAGACATTTAATAACTGAGTTCAATGCCCCAGACACACATGATGGAAACAGAGAATTGACATGCACCAATTGTCCTTTAATCTTGGTACATGCACCATGACACTCACATACATAAAGACATAACAATGTGGAGCGACAGTAAAAGGATTTATTATCAACAAAATGAGGCAACTAAACAATAGACAATGAGCTAATCAACAAAAATATTTTAAATCCAAACACTCCCTAATGAATATGGTTACAAATTTCAAGCAAACTCTATCATTCAGCTCTTAATGTGCCAGTGAGGCTGGCTGGCCTCGATTTCCTGATTCTCTCACCATAGTCTCCTGGAGAGTTATGGATACAGACAGAATCCCCAGCCATATTGTAACGTGGATTATTGAACATCTTCAAGACACAATATAGGGAGGTGCGTCTACAACAGCAGAAGGCTCAAAAAAAAGTTCTACAAAAACAAATTTTCTAAGTTCTCTGGGATTGTGATTTGTAGGCTGGTTTTCTTTGCTTTATGTTTAAAAACTACTTATGAGTGAGTACATGTGATAATTGTGTTTCTGGGTCTGGGTTACCTTACTCAAAATGATGTTTCCTAGCCCCCATCCATTTTCCTGCAAAGTTCAAGATGTCGTGTTTTTTTTTTCAGTTGTGTGTTACTCTATTATGCAAATGTACAATGAGGACACTAAGAGAGACTTACATAGAATATAATCTACATGGGAAGTAGAAAAAGACCAGACTCTCCCCCCATTGAACCAGGTTCAATGAGGGGAGAGTAAGGGAGGGGAGCAGAGAAAAATGTAGGAAATGTAGAAAAATGTAGCTCAATTAAACTCAATAAAAACAGAAAGGAGAAAATAGTTGTCCCCTCCCTTCAGTCTTAGGTCATGTAAGACGAAAACATTCTTTCTATTTTGATGTTTTACACAAAATGGTTTTTGGAGTATTTTATCTTAACTTTTATAAAAATATATGTAATACATTAATTCTCTTAATATTGCTGTTCCAAATGAGGAAACTGAGGAGAAATTCTAAGTGGTATGAGGTGACATAATTAGCATGAGAATAGCAGCACATAGCTATGTTAAACTATTAATATAGATCTACTTCTACCAATAGTTGCATCTCCCAAGGGTTAAAATTAGTTACCGTATTATTTGTGAGATTAACAAACACTATTATAATTGGTTATTTCTGATTAACAAAAACTTGCACAATTCAAATAAAGAGAAGTCATCCATTCCAATAGGGTAACAAATTAACTTCAGGTTCCTAGAAGAAGGGTGTAACCCCTCCTGTGTGATGAGTGTAGAGGGCCACTTTAATGTTTGCGCTTCAATCAGAATCCTCTGTATGTCTGAGTTTCACACTCAAATGAGTCTTTATATGCTTGTGTAACAAGAGTTGATCTGCTTCTTTCTCATGTCAATTATTTTTGCACACGTGATTCCAAGTTAAATAGAGATGAATCAATATGATGTGTGGAATTCCAACTTGAGGAATAAATTATAAAGTGAATGTGTGTGCAATTTTATTTTTCTAAAACAAAACAGAATTCCTCCTACTCCTTGTATTGCTGGTAACAATCATGCCCCTGCACAATACCCGAGTCTTCTCTTTGTCCACTGTAATGGCCAAATTGAATCACCTCAACACGTTCTCTGATTGATTTCCTAGACATTGTCTAAGACAGCCAATAGAACCAATTTGGCCAAGTGAAATCAGTTTAATGGGCCATAGAGTCTGACAGAACAGATGAGAAGCTGGGAGAAGTACCGAGTTCCAAGGTCCTTCATTTCATGCTTTTGTGAAATGTTGTCATGTTGTTTTCCCTACCAAGCTTAGTTAGTGATGGTGACGTTGATCTGTCACCAAAACAGTAGCTAAAAAAGTAACACACTGTCATCATTATATGGGACAATATGATAATATTTACAGTTCCCTTTGTCCTTCTGTTATTTTTACTTGTCTTCTGATGTCAAGAGTTTTCCTGTGTTTGTCTTTAACAGTAAGTTGGGGGAGACGACAGCTGCAGGCTTGTGATGTTGGTACAGCAGCACCTCATTTTCTCCAGCCCTCTGGCATTTCCCCGATTATGATGGTGATGAGTTTAGTCCTATTTTTTTTCAATATCTCCTTTTTGTTAATACTAAAGTGTGCTCCATTCCTAGGGCATTAGTAAATAAGAAGTCTTCTATCCTTTCTCGGGTGCTACAGTGTTTTCACTTTCTAGCATTTTATATCCCTCTGCATTTTTCTTTTCTTGCATAGACACTAGGGAAGGTAATTGTTTCCATAAATATAGAAAACATTTTCTTGAATGTACCTGCATGTTCTCTATTTCATTTATTGAAATGCATTTTTTTATTTTGTAAGTATTAAGTTTCTTCAAGCCTATATTTTCTCACCCTATAAAGACTTTTTATATTTTAGCAAAAGTGATCTTCAAATTACTAAGTTATGTAAATAATTTTAATACCAAAATAGATAAGACAAAAAGGAAGAGAAATAGAAATCTAACCAGGAGAGAATTTTGAAGAAATGTGTCTCTTTTTAGGATGGAATTTTTTTAAAAGTTTAAAAGAAATGTCAGATATGAATTCATTTGCCAGTAAAATTATTCTTTAATTATTGCCTATAAAAACACATATCAAAACACCTGATCCTGCAGGAGACTATCTTATATCTATGTGTTTTCTATTTTAAAGTTTAATTACACTATTTTTTATAAATCATAATTCATGCATACACATTAATAATATTAAAAGTTTTATATTTACTTTGCTTTTTAACCTGAAAAATCATAGAAATGAATCATTGTTGTAACAAGGAGCAGGTGGGTCTGTGTCCCGCCACCCAGCTAGCTTATCCCCCAAAATAACCACACGGAAATTGTATTAATTAAATTGCTGCCTGGGCCATTATTTCTAGCCTCATATTGGCTAACTCTCACACCTTAATTAACCCATTTCAATTGACTGTGGCTTACCGGCCTGAGTCTAGCCAGCGTCCATCTCAGAAAGGAGAGCTATGGCATCTGCCACACTGCCTTCTTCCTCCCAGAATTCTGTTCTGTCTTCCCTGCCTACCTGTGTTCTGACCTATCAGGCCAAGCAGTTTTCTTTATTAATTAACCAATGAAAGCAATAGATAGATAGAAGACCTACAGCAAATCATCTACGAATGTTTATGAATGGTCTCATGCCTGAGTCACCTCCTCCACCCTTGGCCCTCTTTATTCATTGGGTCATTTATATCTTTACCAACAGAAGAGGTTTTTATCAACAAATAGGCCTGTGCTAATTACTTTTCTTTTGTTACACACCTTGTGTTTTAAAGTGCTTTAGAGTGTGTTAAATACATTTTAACTCTGTGTCAAGGAAACTGCAGGTTAAAGTTTATACTTCATTAAGATATTAAAAGAAATATGGCCACTAAGCAGAAATGAAGAATTCAGAAAAAAATCATATGACTTTTTGCCAAATATATATTTTATATGTTTTTACACATATAACATACTAAATATTTGAATAAAAATTATGTATGAAATCATATCTGTATCTATAATAAGAAGGTTTTTGAAAGACTATATATAACATGCATACCCAGGAAAAGCCACATTTATGTTTAGGTGGAAGCTCTAAAGCAAATTCAGCATCTTGAATGAACTTTTGCTGGATGATGGTTCCAGCTTTGCCATCTTACCTAGTCTTAGACTTTCCCTCCCTTTCCTTTTTGATTCCAGATCTTGGCATTTCAGACAATCTACCCCTGAGGTCACAGCAGAGAAGGAAGATTAAAACTTGAATTGCTTCATTGGTTAAACAAGGGTTAGCAGGTTGCTCAAGAGTTAAAGGAAGTGATGAAGGAGATAGGAAGAGTCACTCTAGGTGCCCATCAACTGACAAATGGATAACAGAAATGTGTACATGTAAGAGAATTATATTTAATTGTAAAAAATCCACTAAAATTATGAAATTTGCATGGGCTTGGTAAAACTGAAACTGGTAAATGTTACATTAACTGAGGTAAAGTTAGCTTGAAAATGCAAATATCATGTGTTCAGTCTCATGAAAGGATCCTAACCTTGATTATTATATATGTGTACTCATGTAAGAGTGAGTGTGTATAATGTCAGGAAACAAAGAAAGGGTCCATGAGGGGGAAATAAGAGGTTTGGGTATGAGGAATGGAAAGTTATGGAATTCTTGATATGAAAGTGGAAGGGGGCATGTTGGTGGTGTGAAAGCTTACTAGAAAAAAGAAACAGGAAGAGAGGGATGGGGGGCAACTAAAAGCAAGAATGTATGAACACATGGACCTCTAAGTGCCAGCCTCAGTGTCCCTTCAGGATTCAGAAGAAGACTCAAAGCAAGTGCAGGTCTTAGATCTGAGGGCGAAATGAACTATCTACTATGTGCCAAGGCAATTTTCTGAGCATGGACGTCCCTTTATCTTTGAGGTCCCAAATGCAATCTATATGAAAGACTCCTTTCCTGACTGCATGTCCTGACAGATGGAAGATAGTTGCAGGGATTTAGCTTCTAATGTATCTCAGGGAACAAAGTGAAGATTAGACTATGGAGACCAAGGTTATAGACAGTGATTAATTGTTCAGTGGAGGTCCCACAGAGTGGGGAGAAGACCAGGTCTATCAGTGCATGAGAAAAAGTTCTACACACTTTTCAATATTCTGCTGAATCTTGAACCAAGGGAGAGTTCTTATGGTCTCACAAGAGATTCACAGTGAGAATCAGCCAATATGCAAATATGGTAGGCCCAACTCTTTACAAACTGGGTTTGCCTCCATCAGAACACATTTGTTTTGGTTGGTCAGCCTTCTGCCTTATCAGCTGTAATCTCACTGCATGATTCTTGCAGACTACAGAGAATAAGAATGCCTCATACTTTACAAACTAATTCATGTTTTAAATAAGATAAGTGAATTTGAATAGAAACATCCTATGTAGTTTGGTAAAGCTATTCCCTAAAGACATAAGTTATAAAATGAAACTACCAGTGACATGGGAGGACGACATTCCTATCATCTCTTGAAACAATTTCAGGATACCGTCTGTTATTGATTACCAACTAGAAGGATATGATAAGATTCTGTTGCTGAAAGCAATGGTAGGACACAGAGAAAGAAAGCTAATCTGGAAGCTCCTTCTGCATTGGGAACCCACCATTTATCCAAAAGGTACATGAAGACTACTGAAGGAGAGCTATCATCAACTTTCTTATTTACCTTTGTACCGTGGGTGTTATACTACAGCCTGGCCATGCACAGTGTGCTGAATTGTGTGATCATGACATATCAACTGTATGGATATACAACAACCACTTTCTGACTCAATTTGAGGTGTGCAGCAGAGAAAGGAGTGTATGCGTGGTACCGTGAACCTGCTCAAAAGCCTATGGCATGGGAAGTCATAGAGGCTAGTGGGAAAGACACAGCCAAACTGCTGTTCTTTGCTAACAAATTGCCTTTTAAACATCTTAGTTTATGTTGTCAGCCTTATTTTTTGCACTGGTCATTGCAGAGACACTAATTGGACAAAGTGCTGAAAATAAATGGTTGTTGAGACAAGCCCTAAATTTCACATCTATATCATCCCTTCTAAGGCTCTGGAAACACCTCGAAAGAGTAGAATAATGTCAGAGTACTCTTGAACACACAGCAGCTATGATTACCTGCATAACACTTGCTTAAGAGTGGGTCATCGATACGTTGTGACATAAAAGGTAGGGTCTCATGGTTCCAAAATATCCTGAGGCAACAAACTATCGTAATACTAGGAGAAAGGTGTTTTATTCAGAAATAAAGCTTCTTTTTTAAAGATTTATTTATTATGTATAGTGTTTCATCTATGTATACAACTATATGCCAGAAGAAAGCACAAGATCTCATTATAGATGGTTGCGAGCCACCAAGTGATCGCTGGGAATTGAACTCAGGACATCTGAAAGAGTAGGAAGAACAAGTAGCGCTCTTCACAGCTGAGCCATCTCTCCAGTCCCTAGAAATAAAACTTTATACGTAGTGCCATGATACTACATATAATCCCCCAGTCATGTTCCTTTTAGAAATCCTAATTAAACTACAAGTTTCACAAAAAAAAAAAACAGAGAAAGGGAAAGAAGAAAGAAGAGAGAGAGAGAGAGAGAGAGAGAGAGAGAGAGAGAGAGAGAGAGAGAGAACAATGGAAAGGGAGCTGACTGATAGACTCAAGAGATTAGCAGGAGAAAGGGCCACCACAAAGGTGCTATGAAGTGAATACAGCATATTAGATACATGGTTGGAAATGTCATAACACAAGTAATTAATGATCACTAATATGTGCTAAGAAAATTTAAATTAAATCTAACAAAACAAATAAAAAATGTTCCCAAAGTGAAATAACACAATGATCTAAAGGTAACTACTAATCTCACTCTGATGTAACATTTATTTCATATTTCTTATAAATATTCTAATGACAATTTCCCTCTAAACTAAGTATTCAGTCTTTACTATGGCACTGCCCCAAAATTTCTGTGTCACTAAGAATTGTTTGATAACCATAATTTTTATAAAATTCAATTTCATTAACAGTTCCTCAAACATTTGATCCATTCTAGCTAGCTTTTGAAAAAAAATGAGAACACTTAAAATGTGAACAACCTCCTTTAGCTATGTTAGGATAAATAAATGTTGTCTTTCAACCAAAGTTAATCAGTCTATCAATCAAAGTCCACAATATTGAGCTCGATTTCTTATTCTTGGGCTCAAGTTTAGTCCGCTAAGGAAGCTTGACTGAACAAGAGGAGAGTTAGGGTTATCACAAGATTCCACTTCCAGAGGAGATGAGTCAAAATCTAAAAACCAACAAGAGAGAAAGTAGACCAAAAGTTCTTTGCTGTCTGTCTACTAAATTTACTTCCCCATTCACATAGATTAAAGTATATAAGGATGCAGAAACTTTATGAACCTAAATCTCTTTTAAAGATACAGGTGATCCTTATACATTTTAGAAATTGCTCTTTGCAATGGCTGTCTTCTGGGTTAATGAGCCTGAGATGAAATGCTAAATTTGGAACACAATAACTAAGCATATGTAGCTATTTTTGATGTCTCATTGAGTCTCAGTAAGTCCATCAAAAAGCATTTATGTCTTGAGTTTTTGATTATGAATTAAATGAGGCAAGGTAGTAAAGGACTTAGCAAAGTTGTGCAGATGTGGAGTATGTGTAAATCAATAAATACTGCACTTACTATGCGTCTGTCTCAGCCATATTTTCATCTCAGCACATAAGTCTCTGTAATTAAACACTGAGTGAGTTACAAGCTCTTCATACTTTGGCAATTTCTCCTTCAGTTCTGCCCCTATCCATACACTGGGCTAGTTCCCAGCACCATGCCTCTTGATATTACAGAAGCTTATATTGTCACAAGCCAATTTACAAGATGAAGGTTTCCAAGATAGGAAGGAAAGGTTGATACTGCCCCCATTTCCATATTTTACTCATCATCCATCTCTAGCATTTGTGAGAAGAAAGTCATTGCCACTTAACTGCTGACATCTTCCTTTTGCTTCTTTCTGGTCAAAGCTGGAACCTATTAACTCAACTAGCTAAAGTCATTTAGGAAACCAATTCCTTGGACTAAAAATACTTTGCCCCAGTGTGTTCATGAGTAGAAAAGAGAGCTTATATTAGTGAGTGTTTATCCCGCAACAGTATTTAAGGATAGAGTCAGTATCCTACCTATATCTTCCCTTCTTCTGTGACCCAGTCCTCCTTCTTTCCCTGATGTTCATGTTAAGTCATGAGTGTTGGTGTCCCTTGGAATGACTGTTTTTGCTTGTTTCTATCATTTAAGACATGTTAATACATTCACTGAGCTCAGATTTTAAACAAGGTCAGGTGCCAGTCAATACTTATCAACTGATGACATGGCCAGGAATATGTCTTTTCACCGTGCAGAGGTTTCTGGTTGAAATAAAAGCATCATGGTGGAAAACTCTTTGTTAAAGAGTTGAGTAAGCTTGCAGTAAATGTGAAGGATCTGGGGAGAGAATTCATCATGTGTTTGACTCAGGTTGAGTAGAAAAATACCATTAATCCATTCAAACAAGAGAGCAGAAATTAAATTATGCATAAGGAAATGCTTATTTCCATGATGTTTCAAAGTCAGATTTATTTAGGAAACAAAACCTTCCCATGTCTATTTGGTTTCAGACTTTAACACATAGTGAGGGCTCAATAAGACTCACTGAATAAAAGAATTTTGACATGAAATTATTTTCTTCAAGCTGAGCATGGTAATAAATGTCCATAAATCCTCAGGCTCAGGAGGCTGAGAGGGGAATCATGAGCTGAAGTCTAGCTTGGCAACATAATAAGATCCTGGCTCAAAAAACAAGTGAGCAGCAAGCAAACATACGGAACAACACAACAAGGCTATAATTTTCAATAGTTAATAGTTGTTCTATGAAAGTCGGAGGTGTATGATTGCCTCAGGGTGGCGTGGGAAAGTTCCTGCATGTGTAATAGCTGAGGGCTGTTTTTCTGTCACTAAACACTCTAAGAGACCTTATATCTGAACTTCTTACGTTGCTTTATTGTTTAGACTTCACTTTAGAGTGTTATTTCCTAACTAAACTGGGTAATGAGGAAAAGTAAAAAAAACAAGGAACACAGAAAACTTTGAACATCACTAAAATTTAAAAAGTGGTGGGTTTGAGGTGTTGTCTGTCACTCGGAGCCATGTTGTAAAGACCTAGGACTCTAGCACCATAGGTGTTGTGATTTTTGTGCCAGTCCTGGCAGTCACCTGTGCTGCTCTCATGAACTCTCAGACTTGTCTAAAAGAGGACTTCGTGGAACTCAATTACTATGGTGAAAAAAAAGAAAGAAAGAAAGAAAGAAAGAAAGAAAGAAAGAAAGAAAGAAAGAAAGAAGAAAAAAAGATTCTCTATACAATTGCAAATGTGTCTACCATGGGTTTGAAGATGTAAGCACCAGAAAGATGGAATAATAAAAGAGATGGTCAGAAATGGATAATACAGAGGATAGTTTGGCACCTCTGCCCATGATCTAGTCAACGTTAGTTGACTTATTTCTCTCTAGCCATGGAGGTATAATATGCTCAGTGGACTTAGGTTCACATTGTTACTCAAACCCAGAAAAACAAACATGGTATGTGCTCACTTATAAGTGGATGTTAGCTGTAAAGTAAAGGATAACCAGGATAACCATGCTCTAATACACAACTCCAGGGAGACTAGGTAACAAGGAGGGCTCAAGGGGGATACCTGGATCTCCTGGGAAATAGAAATAAAAGAGATTTTGTGGATGGTCTTGGGTGGATGAGAATGGGAACATGAAGGATAAGGTGGAGATGGGGTACAGGAAGAGTATTAAAATAGCAGACTGGAAAGGTGCTCATTTCAGGGTAAGGTGGAAATGTAGTGCAAGGGAAACTCCCAGGAATCTACAAGGATGACCCCAAGACTTCTAGTGTAAGGGGAAAGTAGCCTGAACTGACCACATCCTGTGACCAGAGATGACTACCAGTGATGGGACTGGGATAGCAACCAAGACATATAACCTTCAACCTACAGTCTGTCGGGACTATGGGATATTCTGGGGTAAGAGTGACAGAGACTGTGGAGGTGGCACTATCAATAACTGGTCTAGCCTGGCATGTATAGCACAAGAGGGATTCCAGTACTAATACTGCCTGGAGCATCAGGACCCTGGGGTTTGGTGATCCAGATATCTAGGATAGAACCAAGCATATCCAGAGGAAAAAAGAATTGTCAATGTAATAGTGCTTAACAATACTCTGCTATACGCATAGATGGTTGCCTCACCCAATAGTCATCAGAGAGGCTTTATACAGCAAGTGGTGGAAACAGACCCACAATCAAAAATTGGGCTGCACTCAGTGAATCCTGCTAAAGAGAGGGAGAAGGAATAGCAGGAGCAAGAGGGGTCAAGGACATCATAAGAAAACCCACAGAATTAACTGAACTGTGTTCATAGGCGTTCACAGGGACACAACATAAAACCAGGGAGAGGGAACGAGAATGACCTACGCCTTCTGCACATATGACAGTTGTGTAGCTTGGTCTTAATGGAGGACTCCTAACAATGAGAGTAGGGACTGTCTCTGAATCCTGTTTTGGGGATCTACTTCTCCTACTGGCTTGTCTCATCTAGTCTTAATAAGAAAGGTGGTGCCTCATCTTCCTGCAACTTGATATTTCATGACTGGCTGAAATCCATGGGAGAACTGCCCTTTTCTGAGTAGAAATGATGGAGGATTAGATGGGGTGGGCGTACAGAGGGGAGGTTGTGGGAGGGAATGGAAAAAGAGGAGGGAGGGAAAATTGTGGTCAGGATGTAAAATAAATAATTTTATAAAGCAGTACTGAGCACATCTAACATAGAAAATAGAATCTGGACTATAATGATATTTAGTATTGCTGGCTTTAAGTCATACGTTCAGTCAAGTTATTTGATATACTGCTTACAAAGTATTCATTTGCTTAGCAAACCATGGGAATGATAAGGATGTCTGCGAGTAGTTCCTACTGAAATTACTTTAGAAAAGTGTGTGGGACTTTACAGATGGCAAACTTCAGAGGCTAATGAGTTGTCTAGTGTCATAGTTCCTCACCTCCTTTTACTTTATCTTGGCATCATTCTTTCAGAAAACCTACTTTACTCATTCTTTGAAAATTCCACACAATACAATGTTCTTTGTTCCAATCTGACCTCTTCACCCACTTTCTCTTCCAAATTCCTCTAAGATATCCCATCACCTCTCTCTTTCACTTGATGTACTTTCTAAGAAATACTTAGTTAATTTAGAACTGGAAGTTCATCCATAGCCAGTGTAGGGTCATCAATGTAGCACGAACAACCAAACCAGAACTGCATCTCTGAAGAAAACCGGCACTCTTTCCCACAGTTGCCATCAACAACTCTTAGCTTATTTTTGTTAATGTTATTATGATACAAGAGATTTAAACATGATATTTTCTGTTAAAGAATAATGACTTGATATTCATGTTTTAAAGCAAGATTTTGCACAAAACGGGTTAAAAAAACTATCTTGATATACAGGAAAGATGTCAAACTACAATAACTACAATAGGCCCTCCCCTTCCTACAGACTGCTTCAGCTGGTAAGTCAGTTGACTGCTGTACATGCAGACCACGCCAAGGTAGTTAGTTACATGGGATGACTCAGTGAATTACACAGTTTCTTCCCAGGCTACATGAAGTCCTAACTTTATGATTATGACATATGTTGGCAGCATTCTTTCTACTATGCAAATATATATTCTTTATTCATAGAAGAAAAAATAATCTCCACGTTTCTGTTCCTTCCTTATTTTCTGATGGAGATAACTATTAACCAAGGAGCCATTAAGTAACACATTTCAGAATTCCACTTTCACAGGCAGGGGTGTTGAGATGACTAAAGTCACTTGTTCAAAGCCTCTAAATCAATGACAGTAGAGTCACTTTTGTACACCCAGGCTTGGTTCAAACAAGTAAAATATCAGTAGGATAGGAGCCCCCCTCCAGTCCAACTCACTAACTCCTTGTAGTTATATGGGGGTAAAGAGCCCATGGTAACATGAAACAAATTGTAAGAAAAGGAAAAAAAAAAAGAGCCAGAGAAACAGAACAAAAGAGGATAAAAAACTGGTGCCTAATACGAGACATTCATTACATGGTGGGAAGGCAGCCAAGTGATTTATACTCAGCTCTGCACAGGAAGAGCAGAGAGAATAAACAGAAAGGCCAGGGAAAGCCTGCACGAGAGCGCTGCTGAGCAGGACACGGTGAAAGCAGCTTCTGATTGAGACATTTCAGACAAACTAATTATGAATTAAGGTACTAAAAATGTATGTGATTTCACTTCAGAGGCAACAGCTGAATTTTTATTTCTAGAAACAGTATTTGGCTACTCATCACAGTATGATTGGGACAATATAACTTTATTGTGTAAGTGATTTCATGCCAACAATGCAAAAACTGAATATCAGAGCTTTCTTATAGAGGAAATGAAACTCATTCAATATATTGGTTAGACTCTCTTGGCTTTTAAGCATTTTGAAACAAATCAAATAAAAACTAATTTTGTTATGTTTTGCCAAAAATGTTATTTGTAGAGAATATAACTCTCTCAAAAGTAGGCATTTTGATAATGACTATCTGGGCATACTGTACTTTCTAAATTCAGTGCCTTTTTATGTGAAAGCTTAGCCAGGAAAGCAGGATTGTATGTCAAACACAGAGACGCTAGAAGCTAAAGTTATTATATTAACTTCTATTTTAGGGTTTTCTATTTCTTTATATACAGCTTAGCTCAAACATAATGCATGCTTAAACAGTATATGTATATAGCTATATATGGTACTTATATTGTTTGTGTGTTTGAGGTGGAAGATTATGGCTATACCATGGTAGTATTCTACATCAAATTTTATCCCATTGCATTAAAACAAAATAAAATAGTTGTGTTGTTCTTCAAGCAAAATAAACACAGCTCTGAAAAGTGGTTTACAATCCTAATCTGAATGGTTCTGTGCCATAAATGGAAAATAGTTAACTTTAAATTTGATAGTGGTGTCACTCCAAAATAAAAATCCATTGCCCATAAGTTTCATATTAATAGAAAGAAAATATACACTGTATTTCAATAAGAGAAACATTAAAAATTACCCCTTAATAATAATTTCCTTTTAAAATAATAAAGATTTCAGTGAACACAATTGTTTAGGCATTTGCAAACATATTTATATTTTTATTAAAAAATGAAAGTTTGTGTGTAGAATTAAGGAGATCTGTTCTAATACTTTCATAGGACTGAGGTTTGGTGCCCAGTACCCACATCACACTTCACAAGCATATTTAGATTCACTTCTAGGGAATTCTGTATCTTCTTCTGACTTTCCTGTGTAGCAAGCACACAATTGATACACATATATACATTCCAGCAAAATATTCATCCATAAAAAAACAAAATAAATCTGAAAAGAGTTCATGTTATAGAAGTTTGTCACTCATTTTAATCTGAATTAGGAATATCTTAGCATACATATTATATTACATATAGCTAGTTAGAGACATATATTCATGTACCATAATTTCATAGGGCAACACTGAATTAAAATATAATATTCTCTTTGAAAAATAAGTCACCTTATCTATGGTCTTATAGTTTTTTGAAACTTACTAATTTGACCTTATTTTAAAGATTTGTCAAAAAACTTAGTGCACGGGGTATCATGAATATTTCTTAGCAACTGGTTATTAAGAAACACTGTTTTAACAAAATATTTAAAGAAATCTTCTTGGTAGTACATTTCAAAACTAAAGAACCATCACATCTCAGAATCTAAAATATTTCATTGTAAGTGATATACTATTCAGATCAGGGCTGAAAATTTCTAGAGACCTTATGTGGGAAGAAGGTAACCTTGGTACAAAAAAATGATCTTCAGTGGGAAGATTGTTGGGGGAGTTGGTCATTCATTAGCAGGTCTCTGAACTCTAATACATTTAGAAGCTCTCTGGAAGATACACCTTATAGCAAGTCTGATGTTAACGAAAGGTAGTAAATGACCTCTTTTCATGTTCTGAACTTCATTCTTAACTGTATCCATGAAGCTTCCCCAGACACAGTACAAAGATGGAAAAGTGGCCGGTTATGAAGATAATAAAACACAATCAGCTATGGAAGTCTTTGAACTCAAGATTGTACTTTGGCATCTTAGGATCCCTAAATAATAGTAATAATAATGGTTAATGATAATAGTAAAAATAATAACAGAAGAGGTTAAGAATGTCGTGCCCCTGTTATCTTCTTGCTAGGGTTCTATCACTTGTCTGATACTACCTTTCCCAAAAGCTTCCTGATTTCCTTCCTCCTGATTCTTCACCATGTACCTCACCTTATACTATCCAGTGCGATATGAATGTGCCTTATGATATCTATCTGCTGCCCTAAGAACAATCACCATAAGCAAGATGTATGACTCCTTATATACAACATATCTTCTCTTCCTCAAAGTGTGGCAATGTAAGTGACATATTAAATCAGTAAGAATGAATGTAAAGGTTAAATGCTTTCTTGAGAGTTTTCAGCAAACTTCAATCCTTAGAAGGGAATATTTCTATTAATATAAAAGTCTCCATTTCTCAGAATCCTTAAAGACTAAATTTGGCTATGTAACTAAGCTCTGGTCAAAAAGATATAATAGAAGTATCCTTGGACTTTTAGAAATTCCATTTAAAAGTTTTATTAATTATTTACCTTTTCCCTTTGCTTTTGCTCTTAGATTTGTATTAATTAGGTAATAAATAATAACAGGAAATAGAGTTGCTATCACATAGCATGAAGAAAATGGATCTACTGCATAAATATTTGAAGGAGGAAGGGGGAGACTGGCAGACAGTTTTGTGAATGGCTATGTGGATGCTTTTGGATGACTTTGTGAGTGGTTCAGTGAATGACTATGGATGTCTTTCTGCATGGCTTTGTGGCTGCTTCATGGATAGCTTTGTGCACAGCTTTGTAGACCTATCACATTATTACAATGCTATGGGGTGAACTGTATTCTCTTCAAATTAGTATATTGGAATTCATGTTTTTTATAGATCAAGAAAAGAATGACTTTGTTTTAATATGTCTTTTTTAAAAGTTATTAATATAAAACAGATTTTAATAGATTATACCATAATCTGATTCAACTGGAGTTCTTATAACAAGAGAAATGAAGAGACAGATATTCAGAGAAACATGAGATGATACAAAGACAATCTTCTATAATCCAAGAAGCACAGCTTCCAAAGAAGCAACCAAGAGCCCTGCACGCATGTCATTTTTGAGTCCTAACTTATAGATTTATAAGATAAGAAATTGCTTTTCTTTTTCTTCCGAGTCTATTGTGCTTAATTGTCATAGCCATATGTAAATAGTACAGGTTTAGGTACAAAGAAATGAGGGAGGTCTTCTGGCAATAAAAACTTAAAATGGTAACATAGGTCTGATAATGGATAAAAGCTGCATGCAATTTTGAGCTGCATATTTGAAATTGTCTAGATTGTCTCCAGATCATTACATGTGAAATAGAGATGTTAATGGTTATTCTAGAAAGGTCTCTTGAAGGAAAGATAATAGGAGATATGTTCAACAATTGTACTGCTACACAGGACTTCTATGACTTTGGCCTCAGTAAGATGTGTAGAATTTAGGTTTTTTTTTTTTCACCACACACCCACAAATATAAGTCTATCCTGAATTTCAGAATGTAATTTGGAATTTTACTTTGGTATAACCTGAGATTAGATAGCCCAGGGACTTGGGAAAAGTAAAATATTACTGTTCTAAAAACCAAACAAAACATAGCAATAAAATGACTAGAGATCATTGCAGGAACCATCGCCCTGGGATGACTATGGGGAACCCCACACCCATGGTTGTACTGGGATTGGTTCTGTTGCCCCACACCCAGTTGAAGCTGTTAATGGAGAAAAATAAAATAAATAAATTAAAAAAATGACTATTAATGATATTTTGCTACACTCATATCAGTCCCTTGGTCAACTGTCATCAGAGAAACCTTTCTACAGATAATGTGAACAGATACAGAGACTCACATGCAAATATTAGGCAGAGAATAAGAGACCATGGAATACTCAACCCTAAATGTGATGTCTCTATCTAATTCCTATCCTTAGGGCTCAGGGAACCCTCGAGGAGAAGAAGTCAGAAAGACTTTAAAAGCCAGAGGAAGTGGAGGACACTAAGAAAACAAGGCCTTCTAAGCCAACATGATCAAAGCTCACATGAACTCACAGAGACTAAAGCAACATGCACAGACAAGGCTTGCACGGCTCTGCATCCAGTTTCCTGAGTATATATTGTGACTTCCAGTTTAGTATTTTTATGGGATTTCTTAGTGTGGGAATAAGTGGGTCTCTGTTTCTTGTTCCTTTTTTGTGGTTTTTTTCTCCTTCCTTCCTTCTTTCCTTCCTTCTTTTCTTTCTTCCTTTCTTCCTTCTTTCCTCCTTCCTCTTTTTGTTTGTTTTATTTTATTTATTTGATTGTTTTTTCCCAATTACGATGTGTTTGTTGTGTTGTGGGTTCTGTTAGATCCAATAAAACTCAGGCACCAAGTTCAATATATATATATATATATATATATATATACATGACTAATTGTGACCAGGGCTGTTAAACAGAGAAACCCTTTCTTGAAAAATCCAGAAGAAGAAGAAGAAGATGAAGAAGAAGAAGAAGAAGAAGAAGAAGAAGAAGGAGGAGGAGGAGGAGGAGGAGGAGGAGGAGGAGGAGGAGGAGGAGGAGGAGGAGGAGGAGAAGACAACGTCTAAGATGTCCTGTAGGATGTTCTGTATTTGTTCTTGAAAAACAGGATGTCATATAACTGTCCTGTGCAGAACAAAATATTGTATATTTGTCCTTGCAGAACAGAATGTATGCATTAGCTACCGAAGAAGAGGGGGTGAGGGGCATCTTGAGAACTTAAGCTTTGTTTGACCTTACTACAAAATGGAGCTTGCCCAGACTGAAAATGTTTTTGTCAGGATTCTTATTATATGTTAGTTTCTGTTTTTATCATATTATATAATTATATTATATATTATATTATATTACATTACATTATATTATTGTCTTTTAGAAGTCTGTTTGTTTTCTAATAAAAAATAGAGAGTGGATCTGGATGAAAGAGAAGGTAGAAAAGAATTGGGGGAAGAAGTGGTGTAAGAAGAGACCACACACAGAAAATATTATGCGAGAAAAAATATTTTAATAAAAGAATTTGGAATCTACTAAAATGGGATGAATAAATTTGGCATGAACCTTGAGAGGACAATGTGAAATCCAGCAGTTTGGTATATTTTGCTACTCCTAGATTTAAGTGATAGAATCTTGGTCTTTGGTAGAGTGTTTTTCAATCGCTGTATCACTGTTTCTGTCTATCTATCTATCTATCTATCTATCTATCTATCTATCTATCTATCTATCTATCTATCTACATACACGCATGTATAAATGCATATACATATGCTACATACATATATACATATATCCACACATAGATACATGTGTACATACACACATACACATACATACGCCTTGGTCAGTGGTTAAGTAAAAGGCACATAGACTTCAAATGGAAACAGTGTTAAACTCAGCCTTCTACAAGCTAGGTAAGAAGCCTCAGAAGAATTCAGTAACCATTTTAATGTGAAACATGCCATCTTTGTAACTGAAAATAAAATCTGTTTTATAGACTATCCAATCTGTAGTACTTTGTTCTTCCCAATTACCCTGAAATATAATATAGTCAGAAATTGAACCTCTGCATTCCAACTATTTGTCAGAAAAAAAAAGTTTTTATATCCTGCTGACAGTAGTAGTATCTTGACTTTTCCCATTATAGAGAATAGACACAAATGTAATATACTTCTAGAGTAGAGAATGAACATCATCTACATCACACAGACACATCCAATGTTATCTAGTTACTCAAAAAAGCTAAAAACAAAATAAAATTATACTTAAATAATGAGAAAAATGCTTCCTCATTTTTGAAATTTGTTTTGATAGCATTAAGATTAAAGAATTGTAGCAGTAACACTTCTTTATTTCTTCCAACTTCTTAAGGTCTTCTTGAGAATCCACCAAGCTTTTGATTAAATAGGAGAAATACATCACAACCATGCAATATAAGCCTCTTGGCAAAGGAAAGCTTTTGGGCAGGTTGGATTTTGAAGAATAGCAAGACTGTCTGTTTTGGGGAACAAAAGGATTCCCTTTGCCATATTAAAATACTTAGCAAGTCATACACTGCCAGTAAGCAATAGAAGCAGTTCCAGTCCAGTCTTGGCAAATGCAAGCTTGGATTATGACTAGTTAGATTATTTTTACTGACTGGAGATTTACTCTTCCTCTAAACATTTGTGAGATATACTTCTAACATGTGATTGGTTTAATGCTCATTTTCCACCACAAAATTTTTAGTATTTCTATCTCTAAACTTATTTTTGGTGAGTGGAATCCAAAGGAATGATGGGCAGTAGTAGAGAAGATCCATCAGATAGCTGGGCTTTCCCCTAGGCTACAGAGAACAGGTGGCAGAACAGAGTCTGTGCACCAAGCTGTGCACTGCAACAGGAGCAGCAGAGAGCACTGCTTTATTCAGGGCCAAAGTCCTCTCTATTAAAAAAGTAATAAAGAACTCTAAACCACATATTCTTAATCTAGGAAATACATATTGTTTTTAGGAATTGTGACACTTGATAGCAAATAATTTTGTATTGGAATATTCTCAGAAGCTACAAAAATAAACCCATAAACATGAAGTTGTAATATGCAAGAATATTAAAAAATAATTTCCATTACATTTTTAGTCATTTTAAAGATTTGCTTATTTTTATTATATGCTTATGAATGTTTTGCTTACATGTTTAGTCATGCACTTGTGTATGCAGTACCCAATGGATGCCAGAAATACATGGAAGAACTTGTAGAACTGGAATTACAGGAAGTTGAGAACTCCATCTGAGTGCTGGGAATTGTACTTGAGTTCTTTCAAAGGGCAGCAAATGCTCTTAACAGCTGGCTTCTCTTGGGCCCCCATTTTTATTTCTTACATGGCCACCAAAAGCAACAGTATTAAAGTGTCATTTACAAATATACATTTAAACTAAAGATCAGATTTCATGAAGAATTAAATAATTTCAGAAAAATTATCCCATAATACCCATGAGTTCTAAATAAATTAATATTTATCTGAATTAATTTAATAAAATAGAGTGTTATAATATGCTATGATATTCTTCTTACTGCAACAGTTCATCTGCAGGAAAACATTTCTCAAAATTAAGTTATCACAATTTATGATGAATTCATATTTCCCTGATGTCATTTTTCATAATGCTTATTTAATATGAAGATGATACCTAGTCAGATCTTTTAATTAAAAATGAATTTATAGGAAGTCACTAAAATTAAGCTTTATCTAAATGTCACATTAAAATCTGTAATATACTTGCAAAGTGCCTAGGTCAGTTCCATGCAGACTCCCTGGTTGTGGGTTCAGTGTCTGTGAGCACCTTATCATCCCAGATTAGTTAATTCTATGGGTTTTCTTCTGGCATTCTTGATTCCTCTGACTTCTGCAATCCTTTCTCCTCCTCTTCTGTAGTATTCCCCAAACTCCACCTAGTGTTTGGCTGTGTTTCTGCATCTGTTTCCATCAGTTGCTGGATGACACCTCTCTGATGACTGCTGGGCTATATACCAACCTAGTCCCAGGAGCTGGCCAGTTCGGGATACTTATCTGCTTTTGCTAGAAGTCTAAGCTGGGGACTTCCTTGTAGATTCCTGGGAGATTCCCTTATGAAAGGTTTTTACCTGACCCCCAAATTGCCCCCTTTTCCAGTGGTCTTTTCAATACTCTCTCCTTCCTTTCTCCCATACAATCTAATCACTCATGGTCCCATCCCCACCCACCCCCTCAGTCCACCTGAAATCTTCCTATTTCCCCTTCCCAGGGAGATCTGGGTGTCCTGTCATGAGCCCTCCTTATTATTTAGTCTCTCTGGGTCTGTGAATTGCATCACAGTTATCCTTATTTCATCTGTAACATCCACTTATGAGGGAGTACATACCATGTTTGTCTTTCTTGGTTGGGTTACCTCAGGATGAGTTTTTTAAGGTCTGTCCATTTGCCTTCCTATTTCATGATGTTATTTTTTTAACATCTGAGTAATACTCCATTGTGTAAATGTACCACATTTTCTTTATCCATTCCTCAGTCAAGGTACATCTATGTTGTTTCTAGGTTCTGGCTATTACAAAAAAAAAATGCTGCTTGGAACATAGTCGACTAAGTCTCCTTGGGTTATAATTGAGCAACCTTTGGGTATATGGCCAAGCTGGGTCTTGTGGTAGATTGATTTCCACTTCTCTGAGAAACTGCAATTCCCAAAGTGACTGTACAAGTTTGTACTCCCACAGGCAATGGATGAATTTTCTCCTTACTCTAAATCCTATCCAGCATGAGCTTATCACTTGCATTTTTGATTTCAGCCATCTGACAGGTGTAAGATGGAATCAAAGAATCAGTTTGATTTGCAATTCCTTGGTGGCTGAGGATGTTGAACATCTCAAGTGTTTCTGGGCCGTTTGGGATTTCTCTGTTGAGAATTCTCTATTGAGATTTGTACACCCCTTTTTTAAAATTGGATTATTTGGTTTGTTGATGTATAGTTTCTTGTGCTTTTTATATATTTTGGAAATTAGCCTTCTGTTAGATGTACCTTAGCCCTATCGTGGGACTCCTAACAGCGGGAACACAGGCTGTCTCAGGCTCTTTTATAGCCTTTGGAACCCTATTCCTCATACTGGATCCTCTTGCCCAGTCTTAATACATGGAGAAGTGTTTAGTTTTATTGCAACTTGATATGCCATGTTTTGTGGATACCCATGAGAGGCCTGCCCCTTTCTGAACAGACACAGAGGAGGAGCATATGGGGTGTGTAGGTGGAAGGTTAGGGGAGGGAATGGGAGGAACGAAGGGAAGGAAAATTGCAGTCGGATGCAAAATAAATAAATAAATAAATAAATTTTTTTAAAAGAATTCAAACATGTATCTAAAAATAGTAGTAAAATAAGATACATTAAGAATAAACAATACATTGAAAGGAGAAAACGTATTATATTAACAAGCAATATTATTTTGTGCGGTTTTAAATGTTAATGCTAGAGATACTACTTTTTCTAATTTGAAAGTTTGCCATTACCATTGTATGATAATTACTGCTATTTATCAGTAATAACAATCCTTCAAAGAAATTTTAAAAAACTTATTTTAGTTACTTGCTTGTGATTGTCCATGTTGTTACAAAGAGTTTTGTGTCTTTCTCTTTCATAGAAATTACAGGTGAGAGTCACTCTAGTTTCCAAAGCAAATAAGCAAAGACCTAGGTAAACTACTATCTCATTTTCCAAAGCTTCAAACTAATAACAAGTGCATAACTCTAAAATAAGAGACACAGTAATTTCAGCAATCTGCTTGATCACCAGCAGGAATCCATTTTTGACAGAGTGAACACCTTTGGCACAGGAGAGAAAAACTTCAGTAAGGATGACTATGAATTTTCTTTTTTCTTCCATTATGAGTTTTTAATTTAGATATACTTCCCTGTGGTAAAAATCTAAGTTGAAAATAATACTACATAACAGAAAGGATACAGTAAAAAAAGTAACTGATGTGAAATAAGAAAAGTTAATGGATGTGGATACAGTCACAATATATTGTATGTATGTGTGAAATAGTGAAAAGCTAAATTAAAAATATGTAAATATTTTAAAAAGTATAGACAACTTAACTGTTAAACAAAAAGCTCATATTGGCAGCCAGGGGTACAGCAGAAGTTCAAGATGTTCAGAGACTACTAGTCCAAAATAAATTGTTCAGAGTTTACCTACCATTATTTTTCATAATCTTTTTATTCCCAATGTTACACTGTCCCTAAATTTGTAATACAAAGATGCAATCCTATATCTTTCAATTCTACATATTCTATAGATCACCCTGAGCCATCTAACCAGCTGCTCAAGGTCCTGGAAGAATTCCTCAGCACAGAGAGCTCCTTCCAACTCTTCAAAAACTGCATAAAGCACAGTAGTTCAGATAGTAAAACTGAGTGCAAAACAATAAGGACAAAATTTACATCGGGGTAAATTAGTTTCCTATTGTCATGTCTCAATGCTGACAAGAAACAACAAGAGAGATGATGGGAGTTTGGGGGATAGTGGTCTGAAGGGATAGGATTCTTGGTGGTGAGGAAGTCATAGCAGCAGGAGACAAATGGACATACACTTCCACTGCCAGAAAGCAGAAAGAAAGCAGGAAGATAGGTCGTCTTTTATACCCCACTTCTCTAGTCAGGCTCAACCACAATGCCACCTACTGAGAATGAAGTGCTCTGATGTAGGATCCCACAGGAAGCATTTCACATTCAACAAACAGCACCTGGGCACCTGGATATAACAAATATAACATGCATACAAAAAGTCAGACCAGAAGATGCTTTAAAAGAAGCCATGGAGAAATATTTCCAGTAAACCAATAAAGAGAAGAACAGTGAACATCCCTACAGAAACAAAGGTTCTAAAGCATTAAGACAGATTGGGGTGAGAGGTCTACAAAAGTAACCTTTAAATGTAAATAAATATAAAAAATTTCTCAAACTGTGATGTAGGTGGGTCTTATATCTATCTGTTGCTTTCATTGGTTAATTAATAAAGAAAACTGCTTGGCCTGATAGGGCAGAATTTAGATAGGCAGAGTAGACAGAACAGAATGCTGGGAAGACAGAAAGTGAGGCAGTAGCTATAGCTCTCCTCCCCAAGATGGACACAGGTTAAGATCCTTCCTGGTAAGCCACCACCTCGTGGTGCTACACAGATTATTAGAAATGGGTTAATCAAGATGTGTGCGAATTAGCCTGTAAGAAGCTAGAGCTAATAAGCCAAGCAGTGTTTAAAAAAATACAGTTTCTGTGTAATTATTTTGGGTAAAGCTAGCCGGTGGCCAGGCGCTGGGATGTGGGAAGTGGCCCGCAGCTTCTACTACAAAACTGAGTATGTTTACTGTGAGTATATAGTAATAAATATTAGGTAATCATTGCACATGAATGATGGTAATATTTGGAATTGATGCAATAAAGTACAGAAGGCAATAAGAATAGTTATAAAGTTTCTATACTGCATGGAAACAGTAAAATGTTATTCAAAAAGAACTCAGATGACACAGAAAATATAGTTGGAATTCTGAGAAGTCAGTAACCATTTTTAAAACTTATGATGAAGAGAGAAAGGAAAAAGAAATCACTAAAAGCTCAGATATACATAGACAAAGCATAAAATAAAAAAAGAATGGCTACAAAAATAGAATGTTTTGAATATGCTACATAGAAAATTCACTATTGAATTTTCTATTGATGGTATATAGTGATTAACTTTACATATCCATTACAAGGGAAAGAGTATTAGATGTGAATAAAAATTGTAAGACCAAACCATAAGTTTTCTATAGGAAACACATGTCAAATATAAATACAAAGACAGATATGTGGAAAGAAAAGGAAAAATTATTTACTTTATAAATTTAAACAATCACTGTTAGAAAACATCAGCAACACAAAAAGGATGTTACTTTATGATGAAATTGTCAAAAGTCAAGAATTACATACAAGCCCAAATCGTTTTTAGTGTATTCTTGGCCAACAATGTTGTGGGACAAAGTGAAGCAAAATACAATAAATAAAAGCAAAATATTATAATGAGAGATAACAAGACTACTTTTCAGTTATTAAACTCTTATAATTTAATTGATAGTGGCTTTTATTCTTCCCAGAGTCATCTAAGAACCGCAAATTACATGTTCAGGGTACAGAACACTAACTATAGGCATTCGGATTGACGTATGATCTGTTTAAAAGGAACTTAATATTTAAATATGAGATAATTAAGCCTCCTTTATGTTGGCTAGCTTTCACAGTGCTCAATGGTGCTGTGCAGCCTGAGAGGAGAGGACAGTTATCAAAAATTGTACCCAATGCTAAAATCTGTGCTACACCAGCAAATTACTAGAAATGATGGCACCAGTACAGTAGTATGATTATTAAGGGTATAATCTATCATTTTCTGATTGTTCTTGAGGCCTGCTCCACAAGGAAAGTATTCCTGCCTCATGTTGTCAACCTCAACACAGCCCGTTGAGGCTACTCAACTTAGCCATTACTACAGAGGAACTTACTACTGTGGTTTTATTGAATGGACATGATGCGCTTGCAATACTGCATTCTGAATATTTATTCCTATGCCTATAGACTAGTTCTACTCTCAGCTTTGATCGGAGAAACCTCCACTTTCAGTGCATGATGGTTACCAAACAGAATCATTTCTGATTGAAAAGTATTGACAGTAAATGACTATGGAGTGCTTAGTCCTAATTGGGACATCGATGTCACCCACTCCAAAGCTTAAAAAGCATCACAGAAGAGGAAGGGGGCAGAAAGAATGAAAGAGCCAGAGAATGGAGAAGAATGCACTGGAAAGTTGTCTTCAGGACATGGCATAACCATTGTACTCAGGAACTGTCAGCAGCTGTGACACCTGCACAAGACCTGCATAGAACTGGGTCTGCCAGCACTCTGTTACAGATAATTAAGGGCTCATGGGGCTATGCAACTCTGATAGGTTAACTGTTGGGCACAGTGGGAAGGGAAGACATTTCCTTCAGTGGCTACACCACTGGTAAGTTGCTCATGCTCCAGTAAATATCCTCCCACCTACTCTCACACAAACAATCCTAATTAATTATGAGTCACAAAAAGAAAGAAGTCCACGAAACCCATGACTTTGAAAAAGTTGAAAAAGGAAATTCAGTCAGAGAGGGACAAGAAGAGAAAATGGAAGGTTAATATAAATAAAACTACATATATATATATATATAGATGGTTTTAAATTAAATAATTAATTGACAAAATTGTCAATTAATTATTTAATTAAAAACCTAACTTCATGTACAATGCACAAATGATCTGAATTTAAACCAAGAAGACATGCAAATTGAAGTAGGAAAATAAAAAATGATTAACTTCACCAATCAAATGATAAAGGTAAAACAAAATTCATAGTAAATACTTCATGTCTGTTAAGATGCCATTGCCAAAGTGAGAACAAATGAAGAACAAAATACAAGCACTGTTCATGATATGGAGAAATTGTAAACTGCTGCTTGCTATGCAAGTGTCTGTCAACTGCTATTTTCTATATAAAATGTTTTGGCAGCTATGTATGCAGTAACTAAAAATGGAATTATCATATTATTTAGCAATCTCACTACTTTGTACATATTTAAAAGGTTTGAAAGCAAATTTTTGGAAAAAATGCTTAAAACTTTTTTCTTATTCATAGTGGACAGTGACAGAAGCATAGTTAACATCAACCAATGGATAAATTGAAGAAAAAATTGATATGTATATACTGTATCAGTTATTTTTTCATTACTTTAACAAAATGGCTCTCTAAAGCAACTTAAATAAAGATTTGGTCTGGCTTACAGTTTGAGAAGATTCTGTCCATCATGATAGGGAAGAAAGAGTCTGATGCAGTTGGTCACATGACAGCTACAGGTAGAAAGCAGGATGCGGGTGCTGTTTTCTTCCTTTCTTCCTTCTTTCCTTCCTTCCTTCCTTCCTCCCTCCCTTCCTTCCTTCTTCCTTTCTTTCTTCCTTCCTTCCCTTCTTTCATCCTTTCTTTCTTCCTTCTTTTATTTCTTTCTTCCTTCCTTCTTTTATTCCTTTTTCCTTCCTTCTTTTCTTCCTTCCTCTCTTTTTTTTCTTCATTTATTTTTGATTCAGTCTATCATCCCAGTGCATGAATTGCAACCCTCCATTTTCAGGATGAATCTCTTTGAAACACCCTCGTAGATATTTTCAGAGGTATGCTTCCATGGTGATCCCCAATTTGGTGAAGGTTATAATGAAGAGTATAAGAACCAAGGGAAAACATTGATTTGCTTCAACATGAAAAATTTGGGCAAAATTATTCTTTGTAAAATAAGTCAGATGCCAAGAAGACAAGTATTATTACTTTATTTATTTGAGTAATTTAAAATATTGAGAAGTCACAGAAAGCAAAGTTAGATTGGTGGTCACCAGGGATGGGAGGACTAGTAGGAGGTGAGAAGCTGCTGCCTTTGTGGTGCAGAGATCATTTTGTAAGATGAAACTTTGGGGAAGTCTTTTCTATTGTAAGGTTAGCACAATTAATACCTTAGAAATAGACCCCTGAAAATGGCTGATGTTAGATTTTGTAATGTCTTAACACAAAATTTTGTCTCTGAAGTTATTGTAGAGTACTGGTAAAAGAATTTCTCAGAAAATTGTCTGAAAACAGAAAGTTAAAAAAAGGCAAAGAAGTAAAACTATTAAAAACCAGTTGAATATTTTAACAAAGAAGAGGCATTTGAATTTTGTATTTAAAGAGGAAGAGCTCAAATAGTAACTGTAGCAAGTCATTAAAGATTAAAAAAAACAGAAGTGGGTGGCTCTAGGCCCCTTGCTCACCTACAGAGATGCTATATTGGTTTGTCCCAGTAACAGCTCTGTGCCCAAGTAACATGGCCATGGCTTTCTTGGATATCATTCATGCCTACCGTGGTCTATAGGTTTTGCCATGAAGGAGGTGACTTCTCCCCTATGACAATTTTTCAATTGTTGCACACAGGTCTCCTGGGTTTATCTAAAAATGTAATTGGAGACAGTCATGCCCCATTATCCTGCTGCAGACAGAATTTAAACTAGGGACCACCAATCTTGCAACTGCACCATCAAGGTTGCATCAATGAAGACTTTGTCACGGGGTACATTCTTGTAGTTCTGCTCCTTTCTGCAAACTGCAAGCAGGTTCCAATAGTCCCTGAATGACATAGGTTTATTTTTCCACTATCATGGATACTCAAGACAACTAAATTATCAAATGGCAATTGGGCTAAAATATTGACATTCTTATTCAAACATAAGTTCTTATTATTTATGATGCGGTAACTGACGGGCTTTTCCTTTAGTTATAGTGGACAATATAGACTTTAAATCCTTTCTCTCTTCACTCATGTGTTTCTCACAACTGAGAGTAATAGTGCGTTCACTTTTAACATATTGTTCAACATGTTCAATGTTTTTTTCACCCAAATATCTGACTTCAACCTTGTATGAATCAGAAAGGCCCAAACGCAATCACTCCAGTGTTTTGCTCTTCCCAACAAAGTGGATTTGTTCATTGTTCAACAGCATAATCTTCATTTCCCTTTGTGGTCTCAGAACAGTGGTTTTTCCTGTCTGTGTTTTCTACAACATTCTGCCCTTGACCATGAAGTTACTCTCTCAGAAGACAGTTTCTCTTAAGACACTTTTCTTTTCATATCTCACTGTTTTTCCCTTTATTCTACACAAAACAATGGAGTCTTATTGCATCAAGCGCTTCAAAACTCCTTGACCTCACTCACAACTCAATTTCCAAACTGTGTCCTTGGTTTTTGCAGGAGCACATGACCTGTCAGCATTAATTTTCTGCCATATTTAGCTCAAATATTATAACAAAATCTCACCAAATAGAAAGCTTGAATCTAATAGAAATTTATTGTTCACAGTTCTGAATGTGGACAAATTCTACTTCAGAGTTTAAGCAGTTCAGAGTCTATGAAAGGCAATGGGTTACCTAGCCCTGAGTAGATTTACCTACTCTAATTATATTGCTCATGTGTTGAAAGCACTTGAGATTACTCTTTTAGCAAATTCTAAGTGCATAATGCATTATTATCAAGGAGAGACACAGAGGGCGTATTAGTTACTTAGTTCTGACTCATTGTATAGCAAGGTTTTGTAAGCACAGGTAAGAAATAGCCCTGGGAGAAAAGGTAGAATATCAAGAAGACAGCATGAAATTTTTAGTGCCAGAATTTCTGCAAACAATCTTCAAACCACTTATTACCTATATAAATATGAAACAAACAGCAGCTTGGGGCTTTACACTGGGCACAATGCTAAAGGATAAACTAATGTCTGTGAAAACAATTAGTTGTTCCTTCCAGGCCCAAAGGTAACAAAAGTTAAAAAGTAAATAAAGGTCTAGTGATGAAATCAGTTAGCTATATTCTATCTTAAACATCACCCTAAACTTTGAAGCATGTAAAGAGCCTTTAATTGACTGCATCATTAAAACCAATGCAACCACCATGCAATTTGATTTTTTCTATGTTGGCTGGAATAGATTTCAATTTTTACTTTTTTCTTCTGCATTTGGGCAAACAGCTTTTATGCCCACGCAGATAAAGAAAAAAACCTCAACAGAGAGACACTTAGTGTGACAAGTCTTTTGCTCACTTCCTTGTCACAAGGCCTACTATCCTTCCCTGTTGTCCTTGTTTCCTTAAAAGATTCCATAGCTGTTCACCTCATTTCTACTGAGTCATTTTAGAAAATGATCTAGAGGCCACATCCCTAGCCATGGTCAATTCCATTCAAGGAGCCGGCTGATTTTCTAGTTGTCTGGTAACAGACTGTATTTCTCAATCCTGTGTGCTTCCCTCCAAAACCATTTATAACTGTCAGTCTACCCTTTTTATGAGTCTAACCCTTTAGAATACACATGCAAGAGCAGTCATGCAGCATTTCTCTCTATGGGTCATTTTCATTTCATTGAGCTTTCCATCTTGCAAATTAATTTATGCTATTGATAATAATGACTCAAACCCAGCACCATGCACAGGCTACGCAAAGTTTCTGACACGTGTTAAATGATAATCCTATCTTTAATGGAGGATTCTATTTACTGTTTTCTGTATGGGCTACTCTCATAAAACAAAAAACAATCTATATTGTTTTCACCTCATTTTTCATTTATTTTGAGAGTTGATAGTTTCTTGGCAATCTAGAGAATTCTGAAACAGATTCAAAATTACTCTATTTGAGAATTTCATATCTCAGCAGAAATTTATCAACAGAAATATATTCTCATCTTATTATGATAATTCATTGATAGAAAATTATTTAACACCCTTCTGTTTTCATTATTACCTTTCATTTTTTCTGTTACATTTTCTCTCTTTCTGCTTTTCAGTTCATCTCCTTGGTTTATTTTCACTGATTTTGATGACAAAACCTTTTTAGCACACCTTTTTATCCACCTTGGGTTTTTTTGAGAAGTGGTCTACCATTGCTATGGATCTCACCAATATGTTAGACTGGCTGACCAGTGAATCCCAGGGATCCATCTATTTCTACCACCATAGCCATAGGGTAACTAACACTATTTGAAATTGTAATGGGAACAGGAGTGATCAAGTGGGGGAATATAGAGGGAAAGTACTGATAGAAATGACTGGAATTTGGGGGAAATATGGAAATCTAGTACAATGGAAATTTCCAGAAGTTAACAAGGGTGATTCTTTGGAAGACTCCTAGTAATGGGGAAATGGAGCCTAAATTGGCCACCTTTTGTAATCAGGCAAGGCTTCCAGTGGTGGGGCTGTAACATCAACTCAGCTATTGAGCCATCAAACTATAATACATCCTGGCTGCAAGATATGATGGGCTAATGGTGGTACAATGGTGGACCAATGGCTGGTCCAACATGAAGACTATACTATGAGAAGGAGCCTGCCACTGATACTGCATGAATGGTCAGCAACCAGAGTCTGGCTAGACCAGAGACCCCAGATAGAACCAAACATGACTGGCAAAAATGTCGATGAAATTATTACTTCTAATAATATGCTCCTATAATTGCAGAGTGGAGCACAACATAATCATCACCAGAGAGGCTACAAGTAGCAACTGATAGGAGCAGAATCAGAGACCCACAGTCAAACATTGGGCAGAGCTCAGGGAATGCCTTGTAAGAAGGGAGGAAATATTGTAGGAGCTACCATGGTTGATGATACAATGAGAACAAGGCCCACAGAATTAACTAAGCAGGATTAATAGGGGCTGACAGAGGCTGAAGTCTGTGTTGTCTGAACTAAGTTTTCTGCATATACATTATACTTGTGAAGCTTTTGGTGGAAGTTGTCTCTGATTCTTTAGCCTGTTGTATGTGCCCTTTCTATCCTACTGGGTTGCCTCATTCAGCCTTGACATAATAGGGTGTGCCCAGTCTTACTGTAACTTCTTGCATTCTATTTGGTTGATAAACCTGGGAGGTCTGCTGTTTTCTGAAAGGAAACAGAGGAGGAGGAAGAGTGGATCTGAAAAAGATAGGGGAGATGTGTGACTGGGATGAGTGGATGGAGGGGAAACAGTGGTAAAAATATAACATATGAGATAAAAAGGTTTTCTTTTTAAAAGAAAAAAATCCAATTTATACCAATATTAAACTTGGTAATTCTTCTCATTAATTTAATTCTGTTTCTTGGAGAAAATTTCTAAGTAGATGGAGGTGACGGTGTTGTTGTGGATGTGTATATGTATATCTTGGTGCTTATTACATGAGGAATAATCTGAAAGAAGCAACCTACACTACATATAAAATTTATGAAACTAAACCCAGTTAACTTACAAAGGAAGTAATCTTGTAGAAGTCATGGTCCTCAAAAGCACACAAAGTACTTTGAGGGCAGATATATGCATATTTATTTATATATAAACTATATGTTTATAGATATATAATTATATAAATATATTTATACATATCTATAAAATTGTGAGGAAATTCTCCATCCAAATTCTGGGAATTTTTGTTTAAGAAACCCCAAATATTTCTTTTCCATACTCTATCAACTAAAGGTTAAATTATTTAGTTACATAAATGAATGGGTATTTGTGAATATATGCTACAGTAATGTATATATAGTGGTTACCTAAAAGATACCTTCAATCCATTATTTAGTGATTCATATCCCTCAGATTTGGGAGTTGGGGATGAAGGCATTTTTTAGAATCATATCTAAAACATAAAAATTTCCTTAATTTAAGATGCAACGGAGTAAGAGGAATAAAGTGTTTGAGCCATCACTGTAATCATCAAGTTTTATGTTATTGCTGAGTAGTTTCTGTGACATGATAGTGCATAGAAAACCTCCCACTCGAAGGGCTTGTGTGTCAAGAAGTCAGAATGCTCTAATGGTACTCATTTTAAAGCAAAGCATAGTTATTTATACTTAGTTTTGATGTGTTGTAAAGAAACATTTTGTGGAATTTACTAATTTATAATTTACTAATATCAGTTGTTTTTGGTTATTCTGGATATTGGTTGCACCAAATATCCCTAGCATATAACAGAAAACAAAGTGGACAAGTCATTGTCACTGAGAGTTAAATGTTCTTTCCAAGAGCTGAAACCACCTTCTCAACCAGACGGAAAAACCTTGATAAACTCAAACTCTACATATGTAACTAGAGATTTCTTTCCTGCCCACTAGTTATGAATAATCACGTTGGTGCTTAATATTAATAACAAACTCCTTGCCCTATAGCTCAGACTTATTATCAACTTGCTCTTACATCTTAAATTAATGCTTTTCTACTAATCTAGATATTGCCACATGGCTATGGCATTACCTTACATCTTTCTTCTCCTGAAGCTACTGGCATCTCCCAGATTCTACCTTCCTATTCCTTTTATTTTTATCTTTGTTTATACTTCCTGTCTATATTTAATATGCTAAGCCATTGGCCAAACCAGCCTTATTTATCAAAAAAAAAACCCACACACACATAAATAGAAGGACATCCCACATAATATATGAAACATTATGGTGTAGGATATAGGGGAAAATGAATTGCTATTAAAATACTCTGAACTCAGATATTTCTTAGAGTTCTAAAATGAACTAATTCATATGAGGAAAATGCCCCATATTAGATGTACCTTAAGTGGTGAAAACTTAAAGATTTTGTTTGTTAAATTCTAACACCATTTTCTTCTACTACAGCTCTGATACCCCAGAGGCTTGATGAGACTTTCTTTTCCCCTAAACTAGAGACACTGTTTGAGTGGCCTGAGATGACAGTGTGCACTCTGACATAACCACCCTTCCTAATATGTAGCTGCCAAAGTCCTTTCTATTCTGTCTGTTTCTGTAATAAAGAGCTGAGATAACTACTCCAAAGGAAATAAAGTTTACTTGAAAGTAGTAGGGTTTTCAGTCCAGGATGGTATGGGTCTGTTCTTATGGATTGGTGGTGACACATTGCTGAGGGAATATGTGACAGAGTAGAAGGCTGGACCATGAAGGAGATGGAAAAAAGAGACCAGGGTAGCAAAATTTCTTTCATGGAGAGACCTTCTGCTGAACAGTCCTCTTAAAGAGTTCTACTTTTCTAAAGCCTCAAGCTGGGGAACACATTTGTTTTTTAACATATGTGTCTTTATTTAAACTATGACAGCCCTCCAGCTTGTTCACCAATTCTTATTTAGATCTGTTTTTCTTAGTCTCAAATCAATAAAGAAAACTGTTTTTTGCTTCATGATCACTGTTCTATCCAACATGCCATCGTCATGTCATCTAGGGCCTTTAATTTCCAACTCCAATTATCCTTTTCTTAAATTTATTTTTATTTCCCACAGATGCCGGAGGAGCTTCAGACAACTTGTAGCTGAACCATCTCTCCAGCCTCCGCAATTTCTTTACTTCAGGGGACAACATTCTTGACTACCAACAGAATGTACACATGGTTGTTCTAGGATGCATCATAGGTTCCTATTACAGGCTTTTTAATAACTTTTTCTCATATTTAGAAGAATAATAGGCCAGAGAATAGAAAGCATTATAGCCTATGATCCCAGGGGCAGTTAATACATTTATGGTATCAGATATTTTTCCTTCTCTAGATGTATCTACTGTGAAGAGCCATTTTTCTGGGTTAGATCTATGTTCTTATGAAAAAAAAGAAAAAATCTATTCCCCCAAACTATGTAGAATATGTAAAGAAAGAAAAAATATTAGAAAATCTGTTCTCATGAATTTAATAGATTCATAATTTATATTTATCTAAATCTTTACAATGAGAACCTTTATTATCTACATATTATATAAAATATTTCTAGGACTTTATTTAAATAGTTGATGTCTAAGTCAGGAATATAGAGTGTCTTCTTTTTCTTTTTTTTAATTGAATATAACACAGGTTTCTTTATTTGGGAGCATACTCACAGAAAGAGTAGAGATCCACAGTCCTCTGGGTATGTGGGGAATCTAGAATTGAATCCAGCAGCCAAGGGGCTCATGCATGCTCCTATTTCTGCATTTATAGTACATGAGACCATGCCCAAAGTGTCATTGGCTGAAGCAGTTCCTATAGCACTTCCCCTTTGGTCTAAATAAGAGAGTTCCAAGCCCAATACAAAACTATATACAATAATAACAAATATCAAGTATAAAATTAGAATTACAATCAGAATAAACAATATCAAGCAAGGAACATATACTAAATGTTTTAATAGTTATCCTATCCTAAGGAGTCTAAGTCTTATATTAGAAATGGCTTCACTAAGTCATGAGAGAAAAGTAACTATGATTATCTAATCTTCAACACCATCAAAGACTTAAGAATGAAAATAATATTACTTGAATAAATAGGAAGTGCAATCAAGCAACTTTCAAAAGGTGCAAGAAATAACAGAGACTGGGCGAATATCCAAAATATCCTTTGCAACACTGGGGCAACCAACTTAGGCTAAGGCCTAAAGTAGCTGACAGACCATTTTCAGAGGAAAGAAAATTTAAAAATCATCTCACCCTGTCTTGGAAAGGTTGGCTGTCTTTTTCTTTGTATCCTGCTTGTCCAGTCTTGACACCATATGTAGTAGAAGGTTTCTGTCCCACCCAGTCCCTCAGCCATTTAGTCCCAAAGAACCACACAGAGGTCTACATTTATCATAAACTGATTGCTCTAATAGCTCAGGCTTCTTATTTACTCTTATAACTTATATTAGTCCATAATTCTTGTCAGTGTTAGCCATGTGGCTTGGTACCTTTTATAAGCGAGGACTTCTCATAGTGCTTCCTCTGTATCTGGGTGATGACTGCAGACTGATATTTCCTCTTCCCAGAATTCTCCTGTTCTCATTGCCCTGCCTCTACTTCCTGCCTGGTCTCCCCACTATACTTTCTGCCTGGCTACTGGTCAATCAGCATTTTATTAAAATACAAGTGACAAATCGTTACAAAGTACAAACTATTGTTCCACAGCACTCATGGACTTTTTTCAGTGGTCAATGCAGGGGCAGTTCCTTGCCCACTGGCCAGTTTTGCTAATAAGAAAATGAGCTCCACGTGAAGAGTCTTCAGTGCCCAATATTCTCTCTGGACTAGATCTATGGAGTATCTTCTTGTAGAAGCTTTCACTGTTCTAATTTTGCAGAGACCTTGCATTGAACAGTTTTTCTCCATAGTGATTAAAAGAGTCATAGAGAGACTATGCAGTGAGGAGACAGGGGCAAGCTTTTCCCCTCATAGAAATCACTCTGTTGTCAACTTCACTCTGCTTAATAACACTATTTCTTCTAAGGATTTTGTTGTAATAAACTTGCATAGTCTGCTTGAAAAGTCCTATCCATTTCTAGTTTTCAACTCATTTTATAGATAAACCAGATGCAAATGTATAATAAAATTTCCCAGAATCAAAGAGACAGAGAAGAACAGATACAAATTCATGATTTGAGCTACATGTTCATAATTAGAAGCAATTGTGATGATTTCTAAAAGAAATACAGTATCCCTGGCATCCATCCTTTGGTTTCTTACATTCCTGAATACTCCTTAACATTGTCTCTGCTATTGTGTTTAGAAATGTCTATGCCATGGCATTTAGTGTCTGTAATCCAATTACATGTATTTCATTTCCTTCTTTCAAATATAACTTGTTTATCTTACTGATGGGTAAAAGATTTTAATTAATTTGATTTTTGAAGTTATCAGACTTCAGTAAAATTGCTGTATTTCTGCTAGAAGATTTTAATTTCATTAAAATAATTACAGAATCTAATGCATAAAAGTCTTGTTCTGCCTTGCTTTATAAGATGGGCTATTCCTAAAAGTGTACTTTTATTTGGACCTATAAACTGTAAAAGATACTTAGTTCACCCAAACTTTCTGGCTGACACAAAATGGAATTCTCAACCCTTGAATTGCAATCTTGGAAGATAACAGGCTCCCTCCATGTGCTTTGTACTGTGATTGATTTTCAGATGCTCGTCAGCAATCTGCTTGGCACTTAATTGAAAAAAGAAGAAATCCTCCATCCCTTCAGCCTCTGCCTGGAACAAACATAGAGGATGAGTGTGAATTCTCCTAGTTAGACAGAATCTAAGTGAATTCCTCAGCTGATGAGAGCAAGAGGTAATGACTGAACTTAGAAAGCTAGTTCCAATGGACAGTAAAGAATGTACTTTATGTTACGCCAAATATACTGGAAATGAAGTTTTCAATAACTGATGATTTGATAAAATATTTAGGTATTTGTATTTGGTCGATTTTTCATTTCCACGGACACTTGGAAGCATACAAATATGGAACTGTACTCATGGCTGCGCCCACAGAACATATATACTTCCACCATGTGCTTTGACCCCCTTTCTCATGAAGCAAAGTATTCTAAACTAACAAGCAACTGTGAATGGACATGCTGCCTGAGATTCAAATTTGTTACATAGAGTAATACAGATTCACAAAAGTGACAAGAAAATGTATTGACTTTTTCTTTTTTCTATGAATATGTGACAGAGACCTAGCCAAACAACAATGATCGGGAAAAGGCTATTTGTGCTTACCATAAAAATGCATAGTATTGTGAATTTTGCTGAATGGAACTATCCAACATCTGGATTGGGCATATTAGATCATTTGTGAAAGCTAGACATTTGAACAAAGCTAGATATCTATTCAGACAAACTTTTTTTAATATTTTTACTGTACATCAAAATTTTACATCTTATCCAGGAATGGCCATCTTCAGAAGAAATGTGAAATTATAAATACTGCATAGATACATGAAGATCACATATATTCTGTGCATTTTATGATTTTTATTGTAAAGTAAAAACATCATAAGAAGTGAAAAATGCAATAAATTTGACAAATCTCAGATATTTTATATTGAAATGTAACACTTTGTTAATACTGGGATCCAGGAGAAAGTCAAAGGAAATAGATGAATGAAGAAATAATATTATATCATGTAGCTGAGTCATGCAACATGAGGGCTCCATCATTGATAAACCATAGTACAAAGCACTCTTTCAGATTTATTAGATATTTCAGAGCTGATATAACTATTTATAACAACTATGTTGGCAGGAAGGTGCAATGCAAGGAAGACTGCTTTAAAAAGTATCCCATTGATGGAGGAAGGTCATTGGTTAATTATAATAAAGAAACTGCTTGGCCTTCATAGGTTAAAACATAGGAGGGAGGAGTAAACAGAACAGAATGTTGGGAGGAAGAGGAAGTGAGGTCAGAGGCCATGCTCCCCTCTCGCTGCAGACGCAATGAACTACGGCCCAGGATGGATGTAGGCTAGAATCTTCCCGGTAAGCGCTCCAAGGGGTGCTACAAACATTATTAGAAATGGGATAGTCCAGGTGCCAGAGTTAGCCAAGAAGAGGCTAGATATAATGGGCCAAGCAGTGTTTAAATGAATACAATTTGTGTGATGTTATTTCGGGTAAAGCTAGCCAGTGTCAGGAGCTGGGTGGTGGAATGCAAACCACAGCTCCTTACTACAGCCCATCATCAGAAATGGTTTAGCAAATTTATTGGAAGGTCAAAAAGAAGAGGAGGAATGTTCATTTTTAGCACATGTGTGCTTCTGAGGAAAGACTTATATTGGTTATCAACAGATATTAATTCTTGTACCAGATGTCATGTTAACCTGTCTCAATTTCCCTTTTTGAACATAAAAAAATGTTTATAGCTTTATCTGTACCTCTGGCACACCATGTTAATAAAACAGTTTGACACAGAATTATGTCCAAGTACATACATGGACATCAATTAACTCTGTGCCTAGAGCAGATGCAGTTTATCTCATTCTACCACTCTGACTGGATGGCGATTTTCTCTGGAAGCATCATATTAGGTGGCAACTCAGAGCTGAAACAGCTACTCAGTAGCTTTGAATGGTTTCCCAGGGTCATGAAAGCCATCTACTGTGAACTGATCTTTCCACCCAACCAAGGAACAAACTCATGCAAAGCTTCTACAAGGCTGATTGAAAGATAAAACTTTGTTATTGTGATAAGTTTGTGCAGATCCAGAGCCAAATCATCCTGGTCTATTGTTGAATCCCTCAATCTTTGACAGTCATTTCTTACTTACTTCCTTGTGGCACTACCTGAACAAACCACTGGCTTTCACCAAGGCAAAAGCTAAGAATGTCATAATATAAGATTCTGAGACCTGTAGTTGAGAATTCTCCACTTTGCTATATCTTACCTATGTGATGTTTCTTCAATATATTGAAATTTTCTTTTTTTAATTTCTCTTGCTAAAAAGAATCAACATTAATAAATCATTTCGCATTAAACAGAGTAAGTTGCTCGTTCCTATTTGGGTTAAGAATAAACTATCTCTAATTCACTTGGGATAAGAGGTATGATTTGAATTTCCACAAGATATACAGAATTCACTGACAGAGAGACAGGACAGCATCCTTATTTACAAAATTCTCACCGTCATTTCCAAATATATTGATTGTTTCTATTTTCTTTTGGTTATAACAAATGTTATAATCATGCCTTTAAAAAATGATGTGGTAAAGTCTAATGACCTATTCAGGCTTATTTCTCAGTGGTTCTTTTTATCCCTCTACTGGAGACTTAATGAGAGAACTAACAATGTTGTTATGGACTGCCCAACGAAATTAGTTCTCTTGTAGTGAAGCAGTACGTCCCCTTGAAAGGGCTGTCAAAATGACTTAGTATGTGGACATGGCCAGCAAGTAGTGGCTCACCAACAAACCACTTTATCTTATCTATATTTCCAGTCTTGGTCTTCACCATTTTTAGCCAGCTCTGCCTCCCAGGTCTTCACTGATAATTACGTTATCAAATGTAAATAAGTCTATTGGATACAAATATGAAGAGTGTGACTTCACAGGTTAAGTTTGTGTAGCAAAAGTTTCTTTTGTCTTCATGTTAGTCAGATAAGTGGAAGACATAAGCTAAATGATTTGCCTGAGTTTGCATGATTGGTGGTTAGGAGAGCCAAGAGCAAACCAGGTGCTCAATCTAGGTGAGCAGTGGTTTATTACCATTGCCCAAGGTGGGGGACATTTGAAACAACAAAATTAAAGCACACCAAATTATATCTAAAGTTCATCAAAATATAAGAGGGTGCATATTTTCTTATGTATTTAAGTTTAATTTTCATCTAAACCTTTCATTTTTGCTATAATTATATGGTACCAATATCCAGCTGGAGTTGAATTGGTTGCAGAAGGCAAGGCATAGGAAGCTCAGGCCCTCATGTCCCTGTAATGCCCCTTTGATCTACCATGCCATGCCTCCATTTCACAACAGCTTGTAGCTAAGTCATCAATAAGCTGGCATTAACTCTGTAAACTGATGAAGGTCACTGAAGCATGTCTATGACTAATGTCAAACAGAAAGCTCCTCGTCCTGGCCTCCTAGCAGGGTGTGCATACCTCAATGCCCTGACTGGAGCCACTGTTTAATGGTGCAGAAGGATTGGAGTTTCTTCCCCAAGCTTTCATGCTGATGTCTATTCTGGCTTCCCTGGGACTGAGGCTTATCGGTTAGAATTAGAGGTAGAGATGCTCTGCCATTTGTTTACTATCAGAAAACTGTGATCAAAAGCCCCTAACATAAGCCAAAAAGATAGCTTAGTGGAGTCAACATCTGGTAGATAATACTTAAATTCCTTGCAATCCTACTTTTACACCCTAGTAGGATAAAATCAATCTTCTCTTTAGTGGGAAAGACGAAATAAACAATAACTTTCTTGCTGTGAGTTTAAGTCTGAAGTTCTAAAAACTAATTCCTGCTTGTTTCTCATAGATACAACTATAGCTTTTGTAGTGATTTGTGCCTTCAGACAAAACGAGTACATAATAGAGACTTGTCAATATTTTTCAGGATGACATGACCAAAATAAGTACTAACTTGAGAATAAAGAATTAGTTAACAGTTTTTCTCTCTTTCCCTTACTCCTCCTCCTCCTCCTCCTCCTCCTCCTCCTCCTCCTCTCTCTCTCTCTCTCTCTCTCTCTCTCTCTCTCTCTCTCTCTCTCTCTCTCTCTCTCTCTCTCTGTGTGTGTGTGTGTGTGTTTGTGTATGTGTCTGTGTGTGTGCACAAATGCCCACAGAGGCCAAAAGAGTGTTTCAGGTCACCAGGGTTTAGAGCAACAGTCAACTGTGAGCTGAAGACCAGTACCAAACAGCTCCTCTGGAAAGTCAGTAAGCATTTTGAACCACTGAGACATACCTCCAACACTGAAAGAGAGCTTCTTAATAAACACTTGAGGTAGATTTAAACATCTAAAATGTATTTTTATAAAAATAATGACATACAAGTAAAGCAGAATTAAATCCTTAGCACAGATATAAAGAAATCAATCTTTGAGGTTATAAATAGTAATGATATAATGATAATAAAAATTTTATGTTATATGTACATTTATATAATTAAGTTACTTGAATTAATCTGTGCTTTAAATCACATGGATATAAACTTTGTAACTTTAAATGAATGTAGATGACTAGGTATTATCTCCATGGTGAGACTCTATCACTGAAGCTCTATGCTAATTCTGGACAAATATCAATGAAGTATAGGTAGCACAATAGGCAACTTGCTTGCCTTTATTCAAAATGGATAGAGATACAAATAATTAAAAATAATTAGATAAAATACATATTATGGTTTTCTATTAAAATTTTTCATATTTAAGAGATTTCAATAAGGCAGACAGAAATAAAGTCTAGGACATAGGAGGAGACTCTGTATCAAATCTACAGTAAAACAAACAGCAGAAATAAAGATTTCACAAATGAGATATATTATTTTAGGAATATATATATATATGTGTGTGTGTGTGTGTATTCTAAAGTTCATGTTTCAAAAAACAGCAAAGCTTCAAAATACAGCTATTGAAACTGATATAACATAAATGTTAAGTGATGGCTAATATTCTTCAGAGGATAGATTCTATTTTAAGGTCCTTGACCTCACTCACCTCAGGCATTTGGCCAGGTTCCTAGTATGTAGCATGGTTTCTCTTATGTTGAATGGACCTTAAATCCACTTAGACATATGATAGTCACTATTGTACCTTTATGGATATCTAATTATGTTGAATTATTTATAAATTAATTACTTATAAATTAATTATTTCCATCCCTTGGCAGTGTGCCTAGTGCTTTCTGGTACTATGGTAGATAAATGACAAAAGGATCCTTTCAACATAGATCTAGATCTAATAATCTAAGTCCTGTATCCTAAGTGTGCAAAGTCTTTAGGAATAGAAACTTACCTTCAACCTCTGAGAGGCAACTAAGGACTAAAACAATAGTTTTTTTAATGTTTTAAGAATTACTTGATCTGCTCTGACCAATGGCTAGAAAGGTTTATCTTGCTGGATAATAGGGCTTTTGTTATTTTATAGTTCTTAAAAGAGAGCATTGTTAGCCAGAGTGTCACAATTTTATTTAAATATCTTTATATGTAGGTGTAAGCATGTAAGCATTCACTTATGTGTATCATATATAATTTTTAGCTATCACATCTAAACAAAGTTTCTCTTGGCTGGGCAATGGTGGTGCACACCTTTAATCCCAACACTCAGGAGGCAGAGGTAAGATCCCTATGAGTTTGAGGCCAGTATGGTCTACAGAGCAAGTTCCAAGTCAGGCTCCAAAGCAACACAGAGAAACCCTGCCTTGAAAAAAAAAAACAAAACAAAACAACAACGGCAACAAAATACCAACAACAACAAAGCTTCTCTCTTCAGCAAATGGAGACCATTGCAAAAATTCATGAGTAGACACAATACAACGATCAATGGATAGTGGTGTTCCAAACTCCAATGGCTACACTTCACAACTCTAGCACCAATGGCTCAGGGAACATCAGAGAAGATGGGGACAGAAAGTTTGTATGAGCCAGAATACTAGGAAGTCTGTTTCTCTTAGAAATAACTGCATAAACAAAACATAAAAAAAAATGACACTATCAATTAAACACGCTAAAATCAGAAGGGGTAAAACCTCAAGGGGTCTCACCCCTGGATGAAGAACTACAGGTAACCCTTGGAATGCCCAGAAGGGGAAACAAACCCTCTCGAAGGCTTGAGCTCCCAAATTGGTTCTCAAGTATAAAGTGGTGAGCCCTGTAAATCATATGGACACTAGCATAAAAACAAAAATGGATTCAGCAGGTTGCATTTATACATTTGTCCATATATGCTCATGCATGTGTGCATGTGTATGTATGTGTGCATGTGTGAAACAATAACAATCAATGTAAAGGAAGAAGGGACATGTAAGGAATAAGGAGAGACAGGAGAGAGCAAATAGATGGAAGGAAGTTATTTAATTATATTTTAATTAAAAATATAAAAAATAAAATAATATTCAAAACACTTTAAGTTTCAGTTAAAAGCTTAAAGTTTAAACAACAGTTAGTTGAACTCTTATACCAATGCAGTACATTTCTCCTAACATGAGTTACTGTACCCTCATCATCTGAATCTTTTCAGACATTCTGGGAGAAACGGCTTATTAGTGTGACATCAACAATACCCCCAAACATACACAATAAGGGTTCACCTTGTGCATCTGTTGTTCTACAACTATTGAACCATAATGCAACCCATACAGGAGATAATATAAAGTTTATAATGTTTAAGTGACCATGGCCAGTGCTTCTTTATAAAAATTCTATCAGTTCAGTCATTTCCAATTTGACATGGAAATTTTACTTGTGATTAATTTATGTAAAGAAATGTGAAATTATATAATTATCTCAAAAATGAAAGAAATGATAAAAATTGTTATAATACAATGAGCTATGTGAACATTGTTTTGTTTATATATCTCGGGACAGATAGTAATATATACAATAAATCTGTAAATGATTTTTCTTAGAATAAGGTAAGGCAAAGTTAAATTAATACAATTATAGAATGAGAATTTTTATTGATTTTTATGCTCCAAGAAAGTAAAAATATTGAAAATATAATCAGTGATTTCTTAACTGCAATTAGCCAAATGCACAGAATAATATATGAAGCATTCATTCGAAGAAAGTTATGGAAACATTATGCAAACTGTAAGTTCAGTGATATTTTATTTTGTGCTTGGACAATTTTTTCTTAAGCCTTACCTTACAGTGATTATTAAGAGGTGTGGGTGACGGATTATGGCTCATATTCCTAGAGTCCCAAAGGATCAGTTTCAATAACTCAACAAGCTGTAACTGTTAACATCTCAGCTATCAAGAGTCATGAACGCAGGATTGTCATTAAAGATCTATAAATTACAAATTGAAAATGAAATAGTAATTTGAGTATGTGCTATATTGGCTAAAATGAAAACTCATGGCATTCACTAAGGAATGCAACCAGACATTAGTAACATAAAGATGGAATGTAGAAAAAAGAAATGGAAGTGGAGGGGCTGGAGAGATGGCTCAGCGGTTAAGAGCATTGCCTGCTCTTCCAAAGGTCCTGAGTTCAATTCCCAGCAACCACATGGTGGCTCACAACCATCTGTAATGGGGTCTGGTGCCCTCTTCTGGCCTGCAGACATACACACAGACAGAATACTGATACATAATAAATAAATTAATAAATAAATATTTTATACAAAAAGAAACAGGAGTGAATAGAAGTTGAAAATTTCTGAGACATAGAAATAAGTGAGGAAAGGAAGTCTTGAAATTCTCAATCTAGCACCAAACACACGGTAAGCACATAATGGGCACAATAGAGAATGAGAGAAAACAATGTCTAGAAAACATTGAGGAAAATAATGCCTAACATGGCCTATACTTGATTTAAAAATATATTAACTTATATTTCTGAAAGGTGTAACAATATCACAGTGCAAAGATTCAAAGCAATCTACATCTAGAAATGGAAGAGCCACAATGTTGACACTAAAAGCAAAGGGTTAATCATTGAATGCAGCAAGACGAAAGTGATAACACATTCAGGATGTTCTTTGGTGTACAGTCATCTTAGTAGCAGTTAGGAAGTCTAACTATATGAAACTTCACTATGAAAGATAGTTCATTAGCCAGTACTCCATGTATATCCAAATAATCTTAAAAAATAAAGACAAAGATTGATGCTGTTACAAATAAAGAGATTAATGAAGTAGCTAGGTTTGTCACCAGGGCACCTGCCATAGAAGAAATAATAAATGACAATAGGTAAACAAAAAGGTGTTACAATTTTATTGTTGGAATTATACTATATAAAGATAAACACATTAAAGCAATATTTGAAACTTCTCATTTATTAGAAATAGATTGTTTCAGTATGATGAGAATTTTGGTATATTATCCAGAGCAGCTGTTGAGAAAATAAGAAGAAAATTTTAACTTCATACTAGAACATATTGACTTATCAAATAAAAATGTAAGAATAACAAATTAATAATTGACGTCAGAATTACAGAAAAGGACTTTAAAACTAACATATGAATAACAAAATTAAATATTGAGTTAACGTACGTTAAATATAAAAGGATGGCTAGTCGATACAAAGCTGAGGTGTCAGATTAGATTAAAACTGAACACATAGGCTTACAATTAAGAAACCTTCTTTAGACACAAAGAAAGAAATACTACCAAAGATACAATAGAAGAATTACATACCATGAAAGTAATAACAGAAGGAGAGATAGAGAATGGTCATGTATGTGAGAGAAATCAACTGTGAGTCAAGACATGTATTGCAATACTATATTTACAGGTAACAGGTCTATTTTATTATAGAGATTTCTTGCAATTAGCAGAAAGTGATGAAAAACAAACTAAAACAGACAACAATATCAATATAAACCAGAGAAGATTTGACAGGAGAAAAACATAATTATTATTAATAGCTTGAGGTTTCAAGATCTTGATTAACATAAATAATAACGCATTTAATCATAGAAATTGAAGAGTAGTTGAATCATACTGTTAATTTTCCAAACATGCCATATCATAACAGAAAATAGTATTCAAAAGAGCACTTAGGATGCCCAAAGTTCAATTCAGGGAAGGTACCATATTAACAGAATACAGGATATAATTACATGATTATTGCACTGACTTTTAAATATTTAGAAAATTACAATATCTTTGATGCTCTCAATCAAATCCGTACTTGTTTAGAAAACAGGTATCAAACACTTTCAATGAACATTACAAATATTCTCATTTTTTCATTGACAATGTACCAGAAAAACCTAAACAATAGAAAAAACAGTAAAAGTATATTTCATATAATTTTGATAGAAAAGTAAAGACTTGTTTCTTCAAAGATATGATCCTTGTTGTAATCTAAGTAATCAAAAGAAATGATTAAAACTAACAAACAGGAAAAGACAGTTTTTTAGACAGTAGATCAATATAAAAAAACAAATATATTTTGATTTATGAACTGTGACCTATAAAAACTTTAAACACACAACTACTTTTGACTGCCTCAGAAGAATAAGACACTAATACATAATTTTACTAGTTTTTTTAACTAATTTCTAGAAAGTTTTTTTTTCATTTTTTGAGACAGGATTTCTTTATGTAGCTTTGGAACGTGTCCTGGAACTAGTTCTTGTAGACCAAGATGGCCCTGAACTCACAGAGATCTGCCTGTTTCTGCCCTTCGATCCGTAATGCAAATTGATTTGTTCCTTACAGTGAATGAACCCAACTTACATGTCATCATCACACAAGCTCTACAGCTATCATTCATACCATATAAATGGAGACACAACACTCATTTTATAAAATGAAAGCAAACCCACAAGAAACCATATATTGTATGATTGTATTTTTATCAAGTGTTCAGATAATAAAACCACAAACAAATTATTTATTGTGTGAAATAAAATATAAAAAGTTGAGAACAATAATAAATGATTCCAATAACTCTTATTGTTTAAAAAGTTCCCATATTGACTAACATTGAGAAAACACAGCATAGTTAATGCTCCCAAATTCAACAGTTCAATGAATTGTGCTATGTATTAATCATATTTCAGTAATACTATAAATATTTTAAACACTAGAACAAACTGATGACTAGGAAATGACATATTGTCTATATGTGCATCCAAGTCTCCCTTGTCAGAATAATGGGTCCCTTATAATTACTAGTCAGTATAAATAACTCTGATGTGTGGATGGAGAGGAGCAGAGAACCACTGTGTGCAGACTTCACAGAGGATTCTGTGGCCAGTATGATAGACCAGCAGAGTTAAGTTCAAACTTCATTTGACAGACTGTAGGTTTTATAGAGGTTGAAAGGAAGTTCTGTTAGAGACTTTCATATTTTCCATCATACACTACTCTTCCTACATCATGATTCAATAACTTCTATAAAATCCAAATGAATTCTGGGTATATCTTATCCACTATTCATTATTCAGCCTAGTGTGACTCTAAACAGTAAAAACATAAGGAAATTTCCCAAAGTTTTTTAGTATAGTATATTGAGACTTTCTCTTAATGATCTGTTGTTCTGAAAAAACCAGAGGGTTTTTATGGGTATTCACTATTATTTGTCTCAAAAAAAAACCCATTACAACACAAAGATTTCTTTATTCCATGTTCTAAATTCTAAATTTATCTGCCACTTATACTACATATTGTATAATACAAATTGTAAACTATAATACACAATGTATTATAAATGATAATATGTGATACACTGTTGTAGTAGGCAGAACAATTTTGGCCCATATGTTTGAATGTTTGGTACCCAGTAGTTGGATTATTTGGGAAGAGCAGGTGTGGCCTTATTGGAAGATGTGTCACTGGGGCTTTGAGGTTTCAAAAGCCCACATCATTCCATGCCAGTAGCTCTCTCAATCTATGCCTTTGGTTGTGTCTCAAAATATAAATTCTCAGCTACATCTTCGGGGGCCTTGTTTGCCTGTGGCTATGCTCCCCTCCAAGATGGTCACAGATTCTCCAGCAGAAATTGAAAGTCACCAATAAACTCTTTTTTCTATAAGCCATGTTGCTTTGTATAGCAATTGAAAAAAACTAAGACAATTATTAAGTACAACCTATGCACAATACATTACATTATATATTATATGTACACATGTATATACATTCTATATGTATACATTATAAGTATACAATATATATTATGATGTATTGAATATATTATCCTCATTGGAATGTAAGTATCATGCTTAGAAAATAAAGAGCTGATTTCATATTTTTGATACATTATTAGGAACTAGTAGTAGCAGCCTACAGTACAATACAAGCTTCTTTTCTTTTACCAGACCAAAGGAAAAAAGTATCAGAATAGCTAAGTGCTTTGTGCAGGCAGGCATTTGTTCCTATTCAAACAGTGAGTGAACTTGCGGATTAGGCTATGTTGTTGTCTTACCAAGGCCACTCCAATCCTTTTGGCATGCCCACCAGCAAACAGCCTCTCTGGAGAATGGCATTGTTTAGGCTGAAGGCAAGCAGCTGCAGGAGAAAGCTGATCTGTCATGTTTTCGGGCAAAATTATGTTTCTAGGCATCAGTCGGAGCATGCTGCGCTTTAAGCTGTTTAGATTTATACAAGTTGCTTTTGAGGAAAACCTTTGTTCTTCAATAAAGGCTATAGTACATACTGAAAATGTTTTAGGGTCATATTTTTTGTAACTTCCTTAAAGTTACAACCCAATACCTAAAATTCTCAGTTTAAATAGCAATGTAGACTCCCAAGTTCAAGCTTGAAGATCTTTGACTAATAAAAGAAAGATTTTTACTTTTTAAATGAAGATTTTGAAAAACATAACATAGTTCCATTTGTAGAATAATCTTAAGAGAAAACTTCTCCCCACAGAGGAATCACCACCTTGAATGTTTCCACTGCCCAATTCTAGTCAAGGTAAGCATGCCAGAATCATCACAGCACGATTGTTCACAGCAATTTGAGGGAAAAAAAATTCTTCTATTGTATTCTACAACTTTGGTGACTGTTTCCTATCGGCATGCATTTTAAAGTCATTAGTTTTCAATATTTGAGAATGTAAGTGGAGACATTGAAAAAGCATTCTTTCCTCATTAAATATGTTTTGACATTGAGTGGTCTGGACAGGTTCTGGAATCTTATTAAGAATGAGGATTGTTTACTTGCATATGGCCTTATGGACCCACAAAAGTGAGACATTTGTTTTCTATTCATGTTGAGGTAGCACATCTCTTTGCTTGATATGGTGCTGCATACAATACTGGCTAAAGAAAAACCACAGATGCTGCTGAAACAGAGGTTCCAAGCATACAAATTGGATGAAATAATTGAAGGTCATAAGTTATTATAACAAGGATTTTGAACAGCCAAGAATCCACAAGGTAAAATAATATAAACGCACATGCTAACACAGGTACACACATACACACACACTTTCACAAACAGCTCACAAGATTATAGATAAAAACAGGTGCCATTACACGACATGTACAAACTGAGCAACATGAAGTGCAATAGTGTAATTGACTCTAAAATGGTGTGGGAGAATTGTCTGTATTCTGTCAATCATGTTATAAATAAACACTGATTGGCCAGGCAGGAAATATAGTCAGGAAAACCAGACAGGAAGTAGGAATGATGTAATGAGAACAAGAGAGTTCTGGGAAGGAGGAAGTTGATTCCTCCCACTCCTGTCCAGATCACCGAAGCAGCAGGATGTGATCTGCCCCACTGAAAAAAGGTACTGAGCCACATGGCTAACATAGATCAGAAAAATGGGTTAATCAAGGTGTGAGAGTTAGTCAGTGAGAGGCTAGAGCTAATGTGCCAATCAGCTTATAACTTATAGAAATCTCTGTGTGATTTTTCTTTGGGGCTAAACAGCTGGGGGTACCAAGTGGGACAGAAACCCCAATAAACAGGCCCCCTGCTCATGTTACACTACAATCGTTGGACTGAGGCTCAAAAAGTCAATGAGTCCGTTCATATTCAGAGTGGAAAAGTCTTTGAGGTGTACAACCTCAAGACTGGGAACTTTGAGGTCTTATGTCAAGACAATATTGATGTCTTGTCCTACCCCTATTCCTTTTCATGGTCCTTGATGCAAGGCATGATGACCACATATATTGAGTCAGCATTTTCTTTTCATCTATGACTCTAGCGAAAGTCATGTATGGAAACAACCACACAGTCAAATACACAGCCAGAAATAATGTTTTCCCAGACCAACAGGCCATCATTTAATCTACTCAATTTGACAAACGAAATTCACAACTGAAGGGAGCTAGCTGGGAAAAGGTATCATTTCCTCTGGATGATACTATCTTGCTCTAATGTTGCTGGCATGGACGTTTGTAGGCTGCATAAGTCATCGTTTCATACATTTGAATACTTTGCATTTATTTGATTCATTTTTATTTATATAAATGTTTTAACTGTTTATATGTATGCACATTGTATGTGTGCCTGGTACATATGGAAGTCAGAAGAGGGTGTCAGATCTCCTGGAACCAGAGTTACAGGTAGCTGTGGTTCATTACCTGGGTGCTGGAGACTGAACCAGGACCTTCGTAGGAACAATAACTGCTCTTTTTTTCTGCTGAACTACCACTCCATTCTCAGATTGTTATTTAAAAATTATTTTTGAGAATTTCTTGCAGTATATTTTGATTTTATTTATCTATTTCCCAACTCTTTCTAGACACATCATGCCTTTGCTACCCATGTAAACTTGTGTCCTCTCTTCTTTCCCTTTTTTCAAATCTGGAACTCCAGTGCTACTATATGTACACAAATACTCATGGGAACAGTGCTATCTCCCAAGGTGTGGTGAAGCTACCAGGGCAGGGGTACATCTTTAAAGAAATTTTTATAATAAATAAAGTGGCTTTATACTCACATCCCACTTCCATGCTTGGATTTTGTCTAACTTAAGCTTACATAGGTCTTGTGTGTGTCATCACGGTTATTGTGGTTTCATCTGTTCAATTCCCTTATTGTATTGGGAAAACTCTGGCTGTACATCTATCTCCAAGGGCTCTTACAATGTTTCTTTTCTCTCTCCTGAAATGATCCCTGAGCCTTGAAAGGAGAGAGTGTGGAGCTGTGTTTGTTAATATGAATTTTGATAGAGGATTAAACATTATAAAACTTTAAAAGTAATACATTTATTTTGAACAATTGGGAACTTTTGATTTTAAACACAATATATTCTAAGAAAACTTAGAGAATGCTTCTAGCGTGGTTAATGCAAATATTTAAGTTTTGAGTTTCTTTTATATTTAGGATCAATGTACATTTTCAAATTGCATTGATGTGTTTGACAACAAAAATATCATTAAATGAACTATTCATTTGGAAACTCATTTTACGTGAGGAGACTAGGAAATTTAAAAAGTAATTTATCTCTACTCAATAACTTATAAATTCTCCTTTCACTGTTTTGTTTCTAATTTGATTTTTTAGTAACTCTTGGGCTCATTTGCTTAACCATGATGGATATAATGCTGCTGACTTTTCCATTTACTTATTTACATAGTCTCAAAATGATTCAATTGTAAAACTATAAATTCCAATTCTTTTATCCAACAGTGTTTTTTATCTTATTTTTTCTTTTTGAGATTGTAATGAACTTACAACATTTCTCCCTTCCAATTGTCCCATATAGCCCTCTGCTCTCCTTCAAATTCATGACCTTGTTTTTCATTAATTGTCATTGCCTGCATATATGAATATGGATATGCATATCTATTTGTAAATATATTCTGTTCATCCTACATAAGGGTACTTGTATGAATGTTTTCAGGGCTGATCACTTGACATTATTGCTTTCTATCTGTCTTGTATTAATCTTTCTGGTATTCAGCATTTGAACTTCCTCCCTTAGTACTATATCTTCTAACCTTACGTAATTCAAGGCTCCTCCTATGAGCATGTCTTAGGATAGATACATGCTGCTTTAGCCAGAGGGAAATTATACAAAATACAGATCAAAAAAATCAAAAATGAAGATCTTTAAATTCTGACTACTCTCATTTGAAATTATTTCAACGGCTTCTAGTAAGAATGTCTAGCTAGAATCCAAGATGAAAACAATCTGTTTTCTGTTGATAGCTACTATATATAATTCCAGAAACAAAGCAGCTGAACATTTTAAAGAACAGTTACTGATTCTTCCTTGTGTATGGCTGAATCTCATTCTCAGTTCATGGACACTGTTCTCCAATCTCTGTTCTGCACTCTTTATTCTCTTTCATCCCAGTATTTGAGAGGGAATACAATAGAGATTTGTCTACTTCATACAAATCTGTCCAAAATCAAAATACAATGTTCCACATTTACTGATGGAGGTGGGTCTTGTATCTTATCTGTTGCTTTCATTGGTTAACTAATAAAGAAACTGCCTTGGCTCTCATAGGACAGAAAATTAGGTAGGCGGAGTAGACAGAACAGGATTCTGGGAGAAGGAAGCTGAATAAGTGAGTCGCCATGATGTTCCCATGCCAGGCAGACGCAGGCTAGAATCTCCAAGGTAAGCACACCTTGGGGTGCTACACACCTTATAAGAAATGGGCTAGTCCAGGTGCGAGACTTAGCCGAGAAGAGGCTAGATATGATGGGCCAGGCAGTGCTTAAAGGAATACAGTTTCCGTGTAATTATTTCCTGGCATAAGTAAGCCATGTGGAAGGCCGGGTGCAGGGGAAACAGCCCGGCCGCCGCTACAAATTGCAAAAATTTACTGCTTGGTAAAACATATATTATGATCCAGCAGACACTATAGTGCTGAAAGATCCTGAGTTTTGGTGGCTTGATGCCATTTAGTTACAGAAGGGAAACATTTCAAACTACTTAACTTTTTTGTGTGAAAACTTTTTCAGTTGCTTAAGATAGTTTCATACATGCATACAATGTGCTTTGTATTCACAGTTTTTCAGTTTTTCCAGTTCAAGGTTTGGGGGATAAAAAAGGGTGTGATACTACCCCTTAACTTTGTTAGTGATAAACTTGAGGTACACAATGGTATTTGGAGGTTCGATCCCAACAAAAGTAACAATTGCAAAAAGAAATCTTCTGTCTCCTGAAACTCTACTCTGAAAACATCATTGTGATGCCTTGAGTGAATCAGTTCTCAGTCACTACGATAAATCATGTGAAAAGTTGATTTATAAAGAAAGTTCATTCTTGTCCATAGATTCACAGGCCTTTGTTCATAATTGTTTAGCATTATTGGCACTGCATTTGGGTGCAGTGGTTTCCCTTGCCATGGCCATGTCCTATCATCTCCCCTCCTGACAGAGAAGTGAAAGGCAGAAAGGAAGTGAAAGGAACCAGTGTCCTCATTTCCTTTCAAAGACATAGCCCCAGTTACTTTCTTCCATTAACCTCCATCCAACTCTAGGAGACTCTTGCAACAAGTAATGTCATAGGCTGCAGACCAAACCTCCATTTATTTGGTCTGTTAGAAGGCATTAAACATCTGAACTGTAACAAACCATTGTTCATAAAATTAAAAAAAAAACACAATTTCATGGTTGGCAATGTCATTGACTTTTAAATATAAATTCAATGTTGGGAACTGTGGCTTTACTAATGAAGAAATTTAGAGAAGAAAGAAAATTAATTCCATGAGCAGAATGAGCATATAACTTAAGTTTTGAATGGAAGCATTTTTAAGGTGGTCATAGGTCAATAATTAAAACACATTTCTTCAAATTTCTGTTTGCTGAAATTTAAACTTATCTAAGAAGTGTTCATAGAAAAAACTTTTATAAAAGAATTTATAATTACAGGGCTTTTAAGCTTCAAATCTCTCATGTATTTTATGTTATCTAAAGTCATTATATTGGCTACTGATATATCAAATAATTTTATGGAGGACTTAACATGGAATTCTACCAAAACTGAGAATAATTTGAAAGAATGACTAACGAATAAGGAAATCAAACTGAACATAATTAAAACAAGTTGTTTTTTTTCAATATAGCCTGAAAATTTTAAAATTATAAATATATACTAGAAGATAGTAAGAAAATATTTGCTAAGGAAAATGGTCAGGTTAGGAGAGAACACATTTACCTTCAGTTGATAAGTATCTCCTATATTTAAGGTCTTAACAATCATGAAAATACTACAGAAAAATTGGTTTCAAAACCTGCATCTTTATGTAATCTAAGCAAACTTGCCCATGCCAAGCTCTAAAGCACAGAAGACCTCTCCCCCCCCCCAAGCCTCTATAAACATTTGCAATTCTCTGTAGAATGCCAACTGCAGCTAACATATGGTATTTCACTGAAGGAGTCCAAAATGACTGCCCACACAGATAAATTCACTTTCAGCTGTCTTGTTATTCCACTTTAATGATGTAGAGTTGGCTAAATTTTCTGGTACCAACCAGGAGGAAAGAAAAAGGTCCAGCTTCAAAAATCTCAGTATAAGCCTATTCTTTTTGTTTTTATTTTGTGTTTGATAGTTTTGAGACTCTAATAGTTAAGCCATCCCTTTACATTTCAAAGCCCTTAATCTATTTCAAATTCATGGCTCTTTTTTTCTTTAATATTTGTTGTTGTTGTGTGTATGTTTGTATTTCTAAATAAATTCGTTCCCCTCAATCTTTATAATGTTTGTAATATATAATGTTATAATATATGTTTATAGGAATGACCATTGGATATTAAATAACTAGTACATTCTTAATGAAGTGGATGATAACATCATGTGAATGGATGTTGTGTTGTGGAAGCGGCAGGGCTGCATCCCCAGCACCCGGCCGCCCGCATGGCTTATGCCCAAAAATAATTACACGGAAACTGTATACTTTTAAACACTGCCTGGCCCATTAGTTCCAGTTTCTCATTGGCTAGCTCTTACATATTAATCTAACACATTTCTAATTATCTGTGTAGCCCACGAGCTGGCTTACCAGGAAAGATCTTAACCTGCATCTGCCTGGAGTGGGAGAATCATGGCGACACCCTGACTCATCTTCTTTCTCCCAGCATTCTGTTCTGTCTACTCCACCTACCTAATTTTCTGTCCTATGAGGGCCAAGGCAGTTTCTTTATTAGTTAACCAATGAAAGCAACAGATAAGATACAAGACCCACCTCTATCAATGTTGTACTGACATTAGTTTTGGTCGGTTCTCATATATAATTTTCCTATTGGATATTGACCCTGTTTGAGTGAGTATGCCGTACAAACATCATCAATAGACAGCTGGGAGAAAATACCCACTCAAGAGAGATAAGAAACTCAATTCTCCATCTGACATAAGAAAAAGCATGAATCTCTCTTCCTCAGACAGTGGATTCTTTTTTTGTTTGTTTATTTCAAATTATTTATTATAGCATTTTCACAATCTTAAAATTAATATAGTACAATATCAATAAGTTCTTAGAAACTCCAAAGCTACACGGAGAAACCATTTCTCAAAAAATAAAAAAAAACAAATAACTCATCTACGTGGTGAAATACTCTTATAATCATATCACTAGGAAGAGTATTGTGATTTTTTTTATTTATTTATTTAGTTATTTATTTTTTTCTCCATTAACAGCTTTAATTGGGTGTGGGGCAATAGAACTATTCTTAGCACAATTATGGGTGTGAGGTTCCTTGCAGACTCGCCAGGGTGATGGTTCCTGTAATGATTTTTAGGGGGAAACGGCTCCCAACAGATCACCCTTTCTCTTATATAAAAGCAGGTAGTTATTACGTGGAGAACACCAGTCAGAGTCAACCATGGTGTCAGATCTAAAGGAGAAGGGACTGAGATATGGAGAGACCCTCCTCTCGAGTGGAGATGCAATTTACCTCTCCTGGGAACAGAGGGGTGCCTGATGATTCTTAGGTCGAGTGGGGACCATATTGTGATTTTGAGACAATTGCTGCCCAATGAGTTATATGCCACTGACTGTAGTTTTCACAAACCGAAACAAGAAATTGATAAAACATATTTTGCAATGTGTTAGAAGAAATCTAGTTATTTATATAATGTTGCACTGTGTGCTCATAAACAGACCTGCAACCAAGACTTTACTCTGCAGCCTGATGCTGACCTAGAATGTGGACACAGAGCATCGTGTGTAAATTCACTCAACTTCACAAAATAACAACCCTGCAAATTGTCTGCTACAAGTTGCCCTCTTCTTTCTCTATTTTATTAATGATGACATAAGTCAATTTATCAAATTTGTTTAGCTAGCAATGAATTAAACTACATCTCTATGCTACTATAAATACACATGCATGTTTAGCTAGGCATTCTCATTTGTCATGTATGATATGTGAATGTTTTTCATATAATATATATATCATAATATATTGTAGTTGCTTATTATTTATCTATATTATATAATATTCTATTATCTATCTACTGAAATATAATATATAATCATTTAGAATCCTAAGTAAACTTAATTCACTATATTTTCTTTAAGCTCCTTTTATATACACTTTGGAAAGTTATCACTTAACCACAACTTTTGAAACAAGCTAAAGCATCTGAGTCTATATATTGTCATATTCTTACCATGGTGAAAGACACTGCATTTCTACAATGGAAACTACCAGTGGTTTACCTTGGTCCTATTCATGTCAATGATACCCTCTAGAGTGTGTGACATACAGTAAGCATTCAATATTCAATTACCATGATTTAAGCAAATTTGTATTTACTATTACATCTGCATTCCCTCTTTCACAACAGAGGGAAATTATAAATTGATAAATAAGTATGAGAAGTCAAAGATGCCTTTCATTAAAATATATATCATAGGAAGGTTTATGCTAAGCAGTCCCCAATAGGAAGTAACCACATAAGGGTATAATTCAACTCACACTGTGAATGTATGTATAAAAGTCTCCTACAAACCCACCCCCTCTTGCAAGGGGATAGTATCTGAGGTTATATTCATTACAAGACCATGAAAATGAAAGAATTTCAGGTCTTGATGATAAGGTTAAAAAATGGTTAGTACAATACAAAAATATAAAATAGAATAAATTGTCTCGTGATACTCTAACCATTCAAGTAATAAATATGTATGTTGTAGAATATTATTTTAACTAAGAAAAGATTATTTCATTTGTTTATAATGTGGAATATTATTTTAACTGTGTAAAGGCCTGTTCTATATGCTTATTTTACCTTTTTGACCACGTAAATAAGTGTTGCTTTTCTTTATGCTGAAATTGTTTAATTATGTAAGAATGTGCTGAATTTGTTTCACCTTGCCTGACCAAGGCACCTGATTAGTCTAATAAAGAGCTGAACAGGCTGTAGCTAGGCAGGATAAAGGATAGGTATGCCTAGCAGGCAGAGAAAATAAATAGAAGAGATGTGGGAGAAGAGAACATGGGAGAAAGAGCAGGCCATGCCTGGGCCTGCCAGAAACCAGACATCTGCCAGTCAGATGCTGAAGACTCAGGAAAGCAAGACATACAGAAAGGTACAAATCCCTGAGGCAAAATGTAGATAAAAAGAAACAGGTTAAGTTAAAGGAGCTAGCTAGAAATGAGCCTAAGTTAGGCTAAGCATTCATGATTGATAGTAAGTCTCTGTGTCATGACTTGGGTGCTTGTTGGTGACCTAAATGAAAAAGCATGCTATACTTGTATAAAGGAAAAAAAAACTAAAACATTGAGAAGAAAACTAAAGAAGCAACAAAGAATGGAAGGATCTCCCATGCTCATAGATTAGTAGGATGAATATTGAAAATGATCACCCTACCAAAAGCAATATACAGCCTAGAAAGTCATGGGCATGGGAAAATATCTTCCAGTACCTTTCTGCTAAAGGAACATATACATAAAATTACTTCTGATGTTATCCGCATGGATCAGTGCCTTGCTCAAGCCATATCAGAGAAGTTTCTTCTTGCACTAGATGGGAACTAACACAGAGACTTACAACTGGACAATGTAAAGTGAGTGAGACTTTGGATCACAAAGTGTAAAATGAGATGTTCTCGTTAAACCACTCCCCTCAAGGATTAGGGGTTTATGTGGAAGATGTGGTGACAAGATTGTGAAGACAATAGGTGAATTCAAGGGAATAGGGTTTTCCAAACACAACAGGACTGATACACATATAAATTTACAGAGATTGTGACAGCATGGACAAGACCTGCACATGTTCAAGATAGATGGTGTCCCAGCACTGAGAGGGAACATAGACCAGGAGTCCCACCTACAACCTAGAAGCTGTCTTCAATAGGAACCCACCGACAAAGGGAAAATCAGTTATCTCCAGTAGCATGTCACTGGTGTATCAACCATAATATACATGGTTCTTAGAAATACTTTGACATAAAACAAAATAAAACAAAGCAGGCAAACACAAAACCTCAGTGGTATTTTAACAGATTTTTTTTTTGGTTTATCTTGGTTTAATTTGATATTTTTTATCTTATTGTTTTATTGCTTATTTGATTTTATTTTAAACTTGGAGGGTTTTGTGTTTTTGTTTGTATGTTTATTTAAAAGGAAGAAAATAGAAAATTGTATGGGTAAGGGTATGGGGAGGATCTATGAGGCACTGGGTGAGAGAAAAACGTGAGAAATATATTTTATAAATACTGCAAGAAAATGCTTTTGTTTAAGAAATATGAACACATCCTTTAATGGTGACATGTTAAATTAAAGCTCAGAAAAGACAATTAATTCATTTCAGTTCAGATACATCAGATGTATTAATGTATTAGTTGAAACACACACAACAGCCTCGAGTGACAGAGTTAATAATCTTAAACACAGACTACAATGGAAAGCTTATTCTCATATGTTAAGGATTGAATAATTGCATCTTCGTTTAAATCATGTCCAAGCTGAAACTGCAGTGTGCTGATATTTGAGTGTGGAGCATTAAGCAGTGTATCTATGAAGAATGCTGTCAGTGTCCCTTTTAGAAGGTAGAAATTTGAGATTTTGACCTTTGGTGACACAGCAGGTGACAGGCATTTGTAAACCAGGAGAAGGCTTCATAAATCCCAAACTACCATGACTCTAACTTCATATTTCTGTTCTCCAGACCTGAGAAAAATATTCTATGTTTGCGCTACAAAGTTTATGGAGTTCCACTTTAGCAAGAAAAGGGCAAGCTGCATCATGCCTCATCTAAAATAAGTTGGATCAACAGAGTGTCATAGACATTGGCTATGTGTGATGGGTAAGCCTGATATTCTTTTTCTTAAAAATAAAAATGCCTCACAGTAATTATCTGAACTTAAAAGATCACAAATTCTGGGCTAAAACACACAGCTCAGCAGTTAAGAACACTCGCTGGTTTTGCAGAGAAAACAGAGTTCTGCTTCCAGTTTCGTAGGATCCAAAAAATGTGTTTCCAGTTTCGTAGGATCCAAAAGGTGTGTTTCCCGTTTCGTAGGATCCAACACAGTCATTTAAGTTCTATGAATTTCTGCCATACATGTTGTACACAGACATATGTGTTGGCACTCAAACATAAACTAAAAATAAATAAGCCTATTTGAGAAAGCTCTCCCAAATCACAAATTGTGGATTCACACCTGCCACTATGGTAATTCAATGACGTAATACTAGAGGACTCACAAACCCTCAAATGGTGGGGGAAATGTGAAAGTTACAAAATAAACATAATCTCTCTTTCTTGCTCTCTCTGGCATTCTTTCTCACACACACACACACTCACACTCACAGACACGTACACACAGATATGTACACACATGCAGAAGCACACATACACACACAAAATCAAGCAAGCAGGCAGGCAGGCTAAATAATATATACCGGTCATTTAGCAGAGCCTCCAAAGAGTTCCATGTTCATGCTCTTTCATGGAAAGAATTTAAAGTCTCAATTGTGAGTCCCAATCACTGCTATAATACATGGGAAGAGAGTATAAAAACATGTATAGTAATCTAATAAATTTTTGACTTATTCAGATTAAATTTTATATTATGGTATTATATCAATTATTTGTATTTGGAAGTTTTTATTGTTTCTGGAGGCATCGCTTAATTCATTTTTGAGATGAGTTTTGTTTTTAATACAGGATCTTATAAGTCCATGATAGCCTGAAATTAACTGTGCCCTATTCCACAAATCATATAAATATAGGTCTGCAGCTCAGGCAGGTCTCAGGCAATCTGTTCCAGTTTCCGAAGTGCTGGGACTAAAGAGATGAGTCACAGTATCTAGTGATGCTGTTGTTTGGATTCATGTTCTCGCCGGTAGCACAGGCTGGCCTCAAACTCATATCCTTCTGAAATAATGTGTTGGCATTACAGATGTGTGTCATCAAGACTCCCAGAATATTATTGCAGTTTAGGAATCCAACATTTTGTATCCAAATTTGGAAACAGTGTATTACTGCATACTAATAGTTTTACATTAAGCTTATTGCCTTCACAAAACATAACGTTCAAAATCAATTATGTAATTCTATTATAGAAGAACATTTGTTAGGCTAACATTCTTTTCTATTGCTATAATAGTATTCTACAGAGAATTTTCAGTTTTTATTTTAACTCATTAGTAAGTTAAATCCATCTGTTACATAATTGTCTTAAGGAATTTATTGTCTTTAAATAACATTTAACTGTGATTAGCAAAAAACTTATATTGATTTCACAATCTATTTGTATGGTGCCAACAACAAAAAAGAGAAATCTTGCTTCAAAGCTATAATTAGGTAAGAAAATATGAAGCATAGGAATTGATAGATAAATAATTATAATCCTGGCAGAAATAATGGCTGTACAGTATTCCCCCACAGTTTATGTTTAGGTAGAAATCCCCCCAACTTTAGGCTTTAGTCAGCCCTCTTCCATCATGACACATGCCTTGCATGCACAACTGCTTTGTGTGGTATCTAATTATATAGAGAGAGGCGGACACGTGGAACTACCTAAAAACCCAAAGGATCCAACACTTACAAATCATAGATACAGCTTTGCCCATTTTGGTATTCCAATTCAGTGCCTTAATACGGGTCTCACAGCCCTCAAATTCTAGGAGAAATGTATAACTTAAAAAATAAACGCTCTTCAGTAGGAGTACAATGACATACGAACCCTAGGACAGGTAAGGGGGAAAGTAAAAAGGCCTGGTCCCCACTCGACCTAAGAATCATCAGGCACCCCTCTGTTCCCAGGAGAGGTAAATTGCTTCACCACTCGAGAGGAGGGTCTCTCCTTATCTCAGTTCCTTCTCCTTTAGATCTGACACCATGGTTGACTCTGACTGGTGCTCTCGACGTAATAACTACCTGCCTTTATATAAGAGAAAGGGTGATCTGTTGGGAGCTGTTTCCCCCTAAAAATCATTACAGAAACCATCACCCTGGGGACTCTGCAGGGAACCCCACACCCATAATTGTGCTAAGAATAGTTCTATTGCCCCACACCCAATTTAAGCTGTTAATGGAAAAAAATAATATAAAAAAATAAAAAAATAAACTCTCTCTCTCTCTCTCTCTCTCTCTCTCTCTCTCTCTCTCTCTCTCTCTCTCTCTCACACACACACACACACACACACACACACACACATACACCCACATATCTGATTAACAGTCTCCCTATGAAGATACACACTTGGAATACCAGGACTCAGGAGAATGAGGCAGGAAAATTGTCAGCCTGCAACACTAAGAGTCACCATTTCAAAAACACAAAAGGGAAAAGAAAAGCATATTCAGAAGACATGCTACCAAAAATAAATATTAGCTATGAAAATATATTTACATAGTAAATGTGTGTGCTGTGTCCCTACTTGAGGAAATGAGTGCTTGTATAATGCCTTTATTAAACAAAATTAGGTATCACACCTATATGCTAATACATAAAAGAACCATCTGCAAGGCAGGGGATTGTTGACATACCCTGCTTCTGCTTGTGTCTCTTTACTCAGTTGTGAATATCATATGAGTGTGTTTATTGAGCATCATATATAATGGAATATCCTTGTCACATTTATTGGAGCAGTGAGTTTTTGTGCCTCTAGCAAATCATGGCATTTTTGAGAGACTATTTAGTTTGCACATATTCTATGACTTAAGGGGATTTGTTCCCTAAACTCCAGACATCATTGTACATCTGCTGTAGCTCTGTGATAATGGCTTAATAAGCTTTGACACACCTACAAAAATACCACATGCTAATTTTTATGGCAGCACGGATAATGAGTAGGTTGTCTCAGAATTCTAAATAATTTAAACTGTAACAAATGTCTGTATGGTTCACATTAAAAGTGGTTGAGCGCACACATATTTCATGCATTTTAAAATATTTAAAATCCAAATAATGCTCAGGTATCTGATCCCTTATCTCCCACACATATCAGAAACAGAGAATTCCTTATTATGGACCCTGGAACTTTCTGTTCATAGATTTTTGAACTCCTAAGCAGAAATTGCTAACTTTCCCCCTTTTGACTGAAATCTCTTTTACAGCTGACAGAATTCATGTTGATGTAACCCCCAAAATAAATATTCTTGGCAAGAAATTTGGCACCTAAAATCTTCAGTGTCCCCTCTTTCAAAATGGCAACTCTAGTTAGAATAGTATGAAAGTGTCTTTAGAATGCATGAGTTTAATTATATAAGGCAATTAGCAATGCACAGTGAAATGACTGAATGTTCACCATTATTTATACTCCAAATGACATCCAGCCACCTGCTCACTGTGTGGGTATGTCCGTGTTGCTCTAAGTTTCAGCTGCTGATTGTCATGATGTGTCACTTATATATGATGGTGTCATGTACTTGGTTCCATATGGATTTTTTTAAAAAAAGGTGACAATGCCAACTCTTATATAAGTGTGCCTTTATCTATTCTACAGATGGTCCCTGGAAGATACTTTTCTAAACATCTACACAACAGACAAAAAAAAAATCCAGTCCTTAAATTCTTTTCATCTTCCACTGTTGGAAACATTTTCTTTCCACAGTCAGAAAATCTGACTCTTGGAAACTACAGGGTACCCCAAACATCTCACAGCAATAAGGTGGAAAATGAAGAACAAAGCAGTACCGTGCAATGACACCATTGTTCCTTTCCTGCATAGCTGTTATTTTTTAGGTGTCTCAGGGGTGACCAGAGGGAGAAGAAGAACCTTGAACATCTGTGGAAATGAACTGCATAGGAGGAGGAGGAAGTGAGACTATAATAATCTTTGCTTTGAGTCTTGATTATATTGCTCACATGTACCGCTAACACTTAAGCTTCTAAAATACTTTCATTTTTCATATTTTCAACCTAGCAGCTATCTATTCTTTGGAAATTTATAGAGTATTGTTTGATTTCAATTTAGAAAATCAAGTTTGTACTTTTGGGAGGAAAGATTAACAACATTACTTGATTTTCGTTTCAATATTTTCCTATATTCACATAGCAAAAAGTGTGTGAAATCCTCAAGAACTGTGAGAATATTATTTCCCTAACTATTGTGTATAGATAAAAGCTGACAAAATGCCTTTAATAAGTTAAGGTTGTAAATACCGTTGAGGGTCTCTATTACTGAGTGTTAAACTATGTTACTGGCGAGCAAAGTAGCTCACTGTGTAAAGGTGTTTGCTGTAAAACCTGATGATCTAAATCCAATTCCAAACCCACAAGAGATTAAGAGCTGACTCCACAAAGATGCCCACACAAGCAACATGCACATGTGCATACCCCACACCAAATTAATAAATAAAAATTCAATATTTAAAAAAACGTGCTTTTTCCAAGAGAATATTTCTAGATGATCTATTTACTTATTTAGCAGATTATGTTCAAAGAAACAATATTTTATGGTTTATTTATATCTAAAATTAGTACCACCTGGGGTAAAGTGCTATAGTGACACTGCAACTGGGGCTATGACATTTTGAGTAAATTGCACTGCCTGTCATCTGGGACCATGGTAACATCCAAGGCCAGGGCTGATGTCAAAGACTAAGACTGGGTTTGTGATCCTGGAGCAGCTGTGGTCTGTGTTGATGTCTGTAGCACATGTTACCAAAGGGGGCCTTAGAAACCATGCATGTTGAAATCAGAAGGCTATGCTGAGCTAGCTCAGTCCCTCACTGGCTCTGGGAAAAGTGGCCCTGCCCCTCACTGGACACTGCAGCATGAGTAGTGGTCCCTACACTTGATAGAGATGGTCCCACCCCTCAACACAAGTGAGGGAGAACTGACCCTGATAACATAGGTATAGGACAGCTGGCTCCAGCCCTCACCTGAGAGGGGTGTCCTCAGTGGCCTGGACTGACCCGTTGAACTACCACACAGGCCCACAACCCAGCCATGTGTTGGCCTACCCTAACATCTACCACATCCATGACCTGCTGGAGATCCTGAATGAACTGATCTTATGGAATAATACCTGTAATAGCTCCATGACTGGGTGGTAGTGGGATATCAGAGAGGAGTTTTACTGAGGGTCCAGTAGTGATGGAGTATCAAAAACTAGGAACCTTGAATCAGACCAATAACTCATAGCAATGAACATTTGCAAGTAAAGTTGATTGGACAAAAGGATATACTGTGTGATGAGCATATAGTGGTTGTTCTTTACTTTTTGACTCTGCCCTTTGTGGGGGCCCACCACTCTTCTCCAAATAAGTCACACACATGAGCTCTTATTCTTACTTATGAATGCCCAGCCTTAGCTTGCTTGTTTTGCTTTGGTTGGAATTTTTTAAAAATTTTCTTTTGAGAGATGCTGCTGGGTGAGGGGAGAATATAACGGAAATAAGAAGTGAACAGAGTTGTGGCACATGATGTGAAATTCCCAAATAATCAATAAAAATATGTAAATTTAGAAATTCAGAAAATTAGAAAATTTAGAAGTTTAGAAAAAGAAGCTCTGAACAACAATTAGGAGGCCATTGAGTACTCAAATGGCCTGTGATCAATCTCGACCTCTTTAACTTGTTCTCATCTTGTGCCAATGAAGATTTCCTGGATCTTTTGCAAAAAAATATCAAGCTAAAATTAGATACCCAAATATATGTGATATGAATACAGTATGTGTATATCTAGACTCAAATCCTAGTCTGCCATTAAAGTTTTCAGAAGTACTCCTGCATTCATTTGCTAAGGCTACAACAGACAGGGTACCTATTCATCAGAAGATTATTATGTTTCTGTTTCAGTAGGGTTGCTGTCATCTGAGCCCTCTCTATGTGTCATGCAGGTAGCCATCCTCATGTGGTATTCTCACATACTTTTTCTTCAATGGGCATCTGAGTACCAATACATTGTTTTTATGATTTTTAATGTATTATTCTCTGACAAGCACACATACCTGAATAGTACATTCTGTTCACGCTTATCTCTCAAGACTGTCTCATTTCCACCAACACACACCCACTTACCTTTTTATTTTTATTTTTTTTTGTTTTGATTTGATTTGGTTTTCTTTGTGGTCAGCTGACTTTAACCAGGGTCACTTATGTGGGCAAAAGGCTCACCAATTGCCACATCTATGAAGACAATAACTTCCTCTCCTCTAGTAGACATCTACTTCCATTATTTTCCCTGGATAGGGATGGTCCCATGAGCCCCTCCCTCGTCTATAGTTCAAGTTACTGGCTCAGCCTTCTTTAGACCCTATGCAGGCAACCGTAACTATGATAAGTTCATGAATGTGGTGACCATGCTATGCCATCAAGACAACGTTTCAGTTCTTGCCTCTTTATTTTTTCAGTCCTTACATCTTTTCCCTTTCGTCTTTTATGGGGCCCTAAAAACTTTTAGAAGATCATATGTAAATATATCAATTTTAGTGAATTATATGAGTGTATCCATATAACCTAGTTTTAACTTGACCACCTTTATAGAAATTAAGTATTATAATACAGTCACCACTAGGAGGTACTGGGCATTGGACTATAACAAAGAAATTGTATATAGCAGGAGCAAATAGTCCATGACAGGTACACATATGTAAAACTAAAAACCAAGGAGGCACAACATTCATTTTTCAGTCCTCTTTATAATTTAGAGAATTAACAGGACTTCTTGTCCCTCAGTCAGGTGACTCAGTCAAATTTCTCCAGAGAGCACATCCTCACTGTAGTTGGCTTATTGTCCAATCAGGCAGAGAACATGAGTTCCCTGGCCTGATTTCTTGCTTGTCATTATGGATCTTCACAGAGTTGTGCTGAAAAATCTCCACCTCCTCATCATCCTGTCACCTGGCACATGTCATGGCAAAGCTGACATCAGCACATTGTAAGGCTACCCTTCTCCAGGATGCCTATAGTACGACAAAAAGGCAGAATATCTGAGGAGAGATGATGCAAGATTTTCACCTGATGAAGGCAGGGATTGGCTGCAGAATTGGTCTCTTTGCAGGTTATTGCATTTTGTGCCTCTGTGCCAGTTGCTAAATCCATAGCATATTAGTAGAGAAAAGGTGACAGCTGGCCTGACTAACTGATGCAAGATGATTAAGCATATGATTAGCGGTTCAGCTGCCTCTTATGAATGATAGTTCTGTCAACTCTATAGTCAGATGCATGCTGTGGTATTTACATATTAAAAGTTTGTTATTTTATTCTTAAAATGCAATACTTTCTTTAGGTTATATGGACTGACTTTTTTAATCTATTAAAACTCTTTTACTTTTCGTATCCATGCGAATATATAATTTATGCATCTTTGTATGAATATGGCTTCCATTTTAGTTATGTTTTCCTGCAACTTTAAATGACCTGTAGGTCTATGTCAAAATGTGATTTATCTGTCTTATTTTGTCAAAGAAATAAATAAGAGACAGCAGTAATTTACTGGGAAGACCCTAGTCTTATAATCTGGTGTCTTAACTAATCTCTCTGCATAGATAAAATCCAAGAAGCATTCTTTAACTCATGCTCTAAGTTTACAGATAAGCTCTCAATACTCTTCATTTTCCTTTGAGTGAACAGGATCAAAGCCCAGATCAAATTCATCCACTTTGGGTAGGTTTGAGCATAACTCTGAATGCTGTATACTCTTTATCATTTTCTTTCTATTTTTCAGGATTTTATTTTATTTGTACTAACATTTGTATACAAGAATATATAGGTAGCACACACATTTATTTGCCTCAGAGACATGAATGAGAGGGGTCGGATCCTCTGAAACAGAGTAACAGACAGTTATGAGTTTCCAAGTGGGTGATGGACATTGGACCATCTGCTATGCCATCTCTCGCCCAGCGTTTGATTCCTACTATACTCACAGAAAAGAATTTTTCTTATCATTACTGTTGTTGTCATTATTTGTATTATTATATTTTTTTCTCAAGGAGACTTGGATACATTGTCCTTTTATGGAACTCAAAGTTCACTAAAACCATAAAGGACATTCCATAAATGCTTGTTCATCATCTGATTAACACATGTGATTTTCCTAAAGCCTTGTAGTTATTTTTTATCAATTCTGTCATAAAAATGGATAATGAAGAGGTATTTTCATGAACCACAAAAAAGTGACTGTGGACAGTTGTCAGTTACAAAATCCACAAAGAGCTGACCAAAACATCACTTGATTATAGCTGTTATATACATAAAAGTAAATTTCATGTTTTAAAGACATAGTGTTTCAGTTAATGTGAAGAGTCATAGGTGTATAACCAACTGAAATATAGGACTTGACCACACAATTAAGCATTCATATTTATGATTTAAAAATATCTCCAATATTCAAAGTTCAGATGTTAACCACTGAGCCTTTACATAGTACTCTAAGGATTTGATATCCTAATACTTTAAAAACATGACTTTTGCTTAAAAATCTATGATATTCCAATACTAGAAATAGCAGGAAAATGATAATACAGTGAGAAGCATGAACCATCTTGTTATCAAATGGAGATTATCATTTATGCTACGTGAACTTTAGCCAACATGAACAATCTCATCCAATTTTATTTTTGTCTGTGTGCATGTTTGTGTGTTTCTGTGTGTATGTGTGTGTACACATGCATATGTGTATGTGTCTGTGTCTGTACACATGCATGTGTGTGTGTACACAATCATGTGTGTGTGTGTGTTTGTGAAGGTACTCATGCACCTTTGTGAAGGCCAAAGGAGAGTCTGGAGTATCATCCCTTAGAAATTGTTTACTTCTCCCTTTTCTTTTTAGTGTTTGTTACTGACCTGCATCTCACCATATAAATATGCTGGCAGACCAGTGAGCCTTAAAATCTGCCTTTTGTCTCTCTCAACATCACTTAGTGTGTGCCATAATATCTGGCCATTTCTATGTGTGTCCTGGGTAGTACACACATTGGTTTTTGTGCTTCCAAGACACACAGGTTACTGACTGAGCCAACTTTCTAGGTTTATCAAGCCTTATTCTTCATCTGTTTTTCTCCTAAAATTTTTGAAAATACGTAAAAGTAGGTTGCACTCAAGATAGATTTGAGTGGTTTATAAATGATTTCTTCAGTGTCATAAAAAATAGAAGGACTGATTTTGGATGCACACATCATTAGGATTTGCTGACAAATGCAGAGGCAGGAGCATCACAAGTAGATAATAAATAATAATAATAATAATAGAAATAAAAGGATAATGAATTTATAATGTTAATGAACCAACATTTCCTGGTTCAAATTAGGGTGCAAGATACAACTGCAATTGGTAAAAAATGATAAAAATGAAATTTTAGCCAAACATAGTACATAGTGTCAGATACCAAAATTCTTCTTTTTTTTTACTTTCTTTTTTTCCCTAATTTAGTCTTTTGTCAATAAGCACCATTAAAAAAAGAGCAAAAAACATAATATGGCTTACTTTTTGTCCAATATATAAAAGCATAAATGAGGATCTAACAAGTGTTTTGGGAGGGAATAGGTGTTAAACAGACCTCTGGCAAACGAACTGACGGACAGACAGGGGCAGTGGCTCTAGTTAGAGTAATGTATTCTCACTTAAACATTTAAGGTGACTGAATTCCTGTTTTCTCTCTCTCTACAAGATGCCACCAAAGTAATCCTTTCAGTGAGATTTTCAAATGTCCCAGGGGCAAGGGACCAGGTGCTCCTACTGCCCTAAAAAGACCAAACCAGCCAGTTCTGAGAAACATAATGCACTCACCTCATCCTCAAATGTATGGCTTCTGCTTGACCCAAACAAACTCCATCTCCATCTGGGGGGTCCCTGCTTTAGTTTGGGGAGGTTCTTTTGCTGTGTGTTTCTGCTTCAAGATGATTAAACATAACTTGAAAAAGACCCCAGAAGATAGACAAACACAGAAAGGGGAAGCTCATGAAGCCTCAACCCAGGGCAAAGGACTAATGAAAAGGAGGCCATGGATATAAAAGAGATCAGGTGGGAAGTGTGAGGGAGTGCTTGGAAGGAGAGAGGAGGGGATGATATAGTATAATTTAAAAAACTCTCTGCAATATAAAAGTCAGGAAAAGTTAGCTGTCTGCTGAGGCCATGCTTTCCTTGCTTTTTGTTATTTAAATCATCAAAGGAAAAGAATCTGTGCCAGTAACCTGATTAGCCCTCCCTGTGTCAGCATCATGCATAGCCCTAGGAAGAGATGGGATTCATATGCACTAAATTTAGGAAAGTTTCAGCAAAATGAAGAAGCCAGTATGTAAAACGCACAAATGTCTATGTTGTGGAAAATAATGACAATTAAAGATACATTTAAGAAGATATCTATGGTTAGATTTTCTTTTCAACTTGATACAAGCTAGAGCCTTCTAAGAAAAAGAAATCTCTGTTGAGAAAATGGCTCCATGGAACTGGCCTATAGACAAGCCTGTGGAGCATTTTTTGATTGAAGATTGCTGTGAAAAGAAGTAGCCCACTGTGGCGAGAGCAACTCCAGAGGAGGTGGTTCGGCCCTGTATTAGAAAGCAAAGTGAGCAAGAAAGCTAGAAGGAGCAAACCTGTAAGGGACATACTTTCATGGCATCTGTTTCAGTTCCTGCCTCCGGGTTCCTGCCTTGACTCCCTTTCAGAAAGGACTGAAAAGGAAAATAAACCCTTTTCACCCCAGATCACTTTTGCTCATGTTATCACAGAAATAGAAAAGCATACTAATACTGCATGCACATTTAATATTGAGAAATAATCATAAAACTATGAGGATATGATATAAAAGATTATGATGTAGGATTATAAATGAACAATTTTAAGAAAGAAATGAAAATAATTAAAAGACTTGAAAACAGATGTTAAAATTCTCCAATAATTCAAACCCAGAGGTCAGAGTGTTCTCTATCACATGTAAGGAAATGTTCTAGTATCCATGCTTGGCTAGAATGATTTAGTTGGTGTGGCTACTGATTATCATCTGAAATGGTTGCAACAAAGCCCATCTCTATTTTGATGGCAGGAATAGAAAAACTGGCTACTTAAATATATTTTACTGATGCATGGTGGAGACACCTGTAATTGGGGCAATTGGGATGTGAGGCAGAGAGATCACAAGTTAAAGGCAATCTTGTGCCATATCATGAGACATTGTCCCAGCACCAAGCAAACAATAAAAACATAGCATATCAAGGAATACCACACTGAATGTCTTCCAAAGATAAGCTCCACAGTTACATTTGTGAAGTAGTCACCTATATTTTGTGATTTGACATGCTAATATATCAAATATGCTAAATACTGCAGTCAAGGAGACATTTACTTGATCCATAGATCAAAATTCATTGGTGGTAACTCCTCAGGACATTTGTGGGAGCAAGTTTGAAAAAATCCTTTAGGAGCTCCAACTAATGTAGGAAACTATGGTCATATGTTAACCTGTAATCTAATGTCTGATGGACATTTAAGGGCTGTATAATCAGATCTTGGGCAGTGACTAGAAAATATGGTTGACAGTGCAGGTCACATTACTAGGGACACTGTCTCAGCTCTTTTTGCATCAGACCAAGAAATGTACTATGTACCAGTCACTCAGAGTTACTGTCCCAAAAGGACACCCAGACTCATAGAGTTAAGACCACAATCTCTTCTTCTCATATTGTTCATTAGTCATGGTAAATAAGAAATTGTTATTATTTTTCCATTTTGAGATGTACTTTAAGTATTTCAATGAATGCTATCTATAAAGATGTAGAACAACAAGCTGGGTTTTTGTATGTGAATGTGAAACTTGAACACACAGAGACACAAAAGCAAACACACATGAAAATCAAGTTTCATTTATTCCAAAGATTTGATTTTTAGATTTTTGTTAATAATATAATGTTCACTAGTACTTTGAAAACCAACCAAAACTAAAAATCAATTCAAGGACTTCTTTTTCTTTTTCTTGGAAAAAAGAAAAAGAGAAGACATGGTAGCTGTGTAAGCTTAGAGAGGATCTGAAAAGCAGGCCTCTGAACTTTGTCACTTAGAACCTTTTTTTTTTTTTGGCCTGGGAAACATTTATGAAGACCTAGAAATGGTATACTTAGATCAAGACATATATACGTATATTTACATAGTCAAATCAAAGCTAAACATCTGATGCTATAGGATGTTCAATAGTTTTCAGAATTGATGAATATTTTTTGTTTAATAAATTAAATTTATTTTATATAATATGTTGATCATATTCCTTCCATTCCTTCAACTCCTAGCAGATCCTCCTACCTCCCTACCCATTCAACTTCTTGTATTTCTCTTAAAAAATTAAAACAATCAAATTAAAAACAAAAATCCCAAAGACAAAAACAAAAAAAAATAAAGCACAAAAAAATGTGAAGTCCACTCTGTGTTCCTAAAGGTGGAATGTGGTTATATATCCACTCTATCATTTTCCCTCTACAAATAACATTTTATGTGAGACCTTGTGCTGCCTTTCCCTTCTTTGAACAGGTATTTCATTCCTCTTGGAATTGTACATGTTTTGTAAAGTGCTGTCCAGACTTCATGAGTCCAAATGCCTTACATTTTTAGAAGATACTATTTGCTCCATGAGGAATTCACCACCCCTATCTCTTACAGTCTTCCACATCCTTTTCAATATAGACCCCTGAACCTTGAGGGTAAGAGGTTAATAAAGATATCACGTTTAGGGCTGAGTGGACCAGAATCTCCTATACTCTGCATATGGTCTGATTGTGGGATTTTTTTAATGACCATATACTTCAAAAATAACTACTCTAATATTGGTTGAGTGATGCACTGATATATGAATATAGCATTATCATAAGCTGTCATTTTATTGCTCGTTGAGCAGCAAAATAGTACATTTTTCCTAGGGCCCGTTTTCTATATAGTCTCAGGTTCCTGGCCAATTTAGCACTGTCAAGTATGGGTTCTATCTCATGGATAAAATCTTAATTCTAATTTAAGAAATGGTTGGATAACCTGTATTTTACCACTATTATACCAATATATCTTGCTGCCAGGTTACTACTGGAAGTCAGTTTTTATGGCTGGGTGATATTAAGGGTTATTTTACTTTTCAAGTAATATACGCAGTATCTTTCGTACCACAAATTCTGCTCAGTAGGACAGAAACTTCTGGTTGGTAATCAGTTAAATTTCTTGAGGGCAAAAGTAAGTGGTGACTTTGGAACAGGGCTTTATGGACAGGTAGTGGAAGGTAAGAATAACATTGTTGATACTTTGAAATGTTTAGGGTGGTCTATAGGAACCCTTGGACAATGCCTCAACAAAATAAAAAATAAACTCATTCTTCATGCTGGAGGTTTTACTTGGTACCACAGATGTCTGGTTGAAGCTTTATTTATCCCATTATACAGAATTCAACTTAAACTCCTTCCCTATATGTTTGTATTTTAGCAAGTATTTACAGCTGTAGACTGTCACACACACACACACACACACACACACACACACATCAGTGCTCTGTATATGTTTATATGTGTATCTTGGTGTATGATATAGTATAAAAAAAATCATTTTCTTTTTTTTTTTTTTTTTAACGCACGAAACTACCATACATCCACTGCATGTAGAAGTATATTTAGAGTTATTGTTGAAACTTTTGGAAATCCTGTCATAAATCCAATATAAAATCAATTTAATAAATTTTTTAAAAGTTAAATCAACAACATAATTTTGTTTTGTTTTGTTTTGTTTTGTTGTTGAAACAGGGTTGTATTTTATAGTCGTGGTTGTCCTGGAAGTCACTTTGTTGACGAGGTTGGTTTTTAACTCATATAAAGCTGTCTGTTTCTATGTCCTGAGTATTGGTACTAGAAGCACACACCAACATGCCCAGATACTCAAACTTTTTAAGTCAATCGTTCTAATATAATACAATCTAAAGTTTGCTAATCTGATAACCACATTCTGATATGTCATGACAAAAAAAAATTAAGTCTTTTACCCCATGCAATCAAACAACCTATGTTTCACTGACAACAGAAAAACTTGAATTTATAATTAAAACACCATAATTTTAAACCTACTCACACAATATATGCTGGCTTGCATGTTGTGATGGTATGCTCACTGCATGTTCAGAACTCAATTCTGAAAATTTTATATAATACTTCATGGATAAGTGCTACTAAAGATGGTTTGAATTCACTATGTGTTTTATTTTGAATTAACTTTTCACAAGTGCATATTCAGTAGTGTCTTATTTCTATCAAGTTTTCCATGTCTCCATACTCAGTTAAGAGACTTCATATGAGCTTGTATCAGACACTCTAAAGCTTTTGGCTTTAAATGTGCTGATTGACTCTCTTTTCTACAGTTCCAGAACAAATGTGTATATGTAAAAATATTTCTGAAAGCCTGCTTCATATTGAAAACATTTGTGTATACAATTTTTTAGTAATAGAAATAGAAAAGCACATGTATCCAATAGGTTGAAGCTCATTACTTCTCATTAATATTAAATATGAAATGCATTATTAGAAAAGACTACAAGTATTATATCCAACTGGAGAGATAGGCATATCTACTCTATTAAATGTATAAATATTCAGTGTTTCACATGTCACTTACCACAGTTGACCACAATTTAAATTTTTATATTTTTCATTAAGAAAATAATTTTTATGTCTCATTTCTAGACATTATGTGTGCTATTTCTTCTCAAGTTTCTTTTTCATTTATGCCTTCAGAATAACACACAGCCACACAGTCATATATATACATATATGTTATAAATAATTTATTATTGCACTAAAGTACTCTCATGAAAAATTACAGGTATCTGAACTATATGTCTTTCAAAACATGGACTGCACAGAGCTCAACTACCAGATTTTTGTGGATTACTTCAGCTAAACTTGTCGACATTCTTGACTTTATACGTATCCAATTTTTAAAGCAAAATACTGACTGAACAGATATCCAGGCCCTATTAAAATGCATGAATCTATGAATTGAAATCAAGATAGGCTGAAGAAGATAAACTAAATCTCAAATAACTCACATTTTTCAAGTCCCTTAAGCTATCGCTTGGATGATGTATTTTGAAGTATCAAAATTGAAATAAAACGTTTCCGTATCTTAAGCTTAAAATAAACAAAAGTGACAAATAGTTTATTTCACGACACGGTTCAAGGGATTCTGTTTAATGCTGCGCTTCTAGGAATGTGTAGAATGTTTAGTGTTCTGGAGGAGGAGACAATCTCTAGTTTCTGTTTTTTTCTCTCTTCCTTTCTATCTCTCTCTCTTTCTTCCTTCCTTCCTTCATGCTTTCCTTCCTTTCTTTCTTCCTTTTCTCTCAGTCCACTTTTCCCCTGCCCCCTCTTCAATCCACTCATCCTATGGTTTCTCTTCAGAAAGGAACAGACCTCCTGTGGGTGTCAACAAACAAAGCAAGGCATATCAAGTTACAGTAGCAAGTCCTCTTGTCTTTGTGCTGAGTAAGGCAACCCAATGTGAGAGTTATCCTATTCTTGCTTCTGGGATGCTTCATCACCAGACTGACTCAGTGATGCCTCACTCAATCGACTGCTTGTGATGTTCTTTCTCTTTATGCTACAGAATATTCCTCAATTTGTAAGCCAATTATTGATACACTCAGCTCACTGGCCAGTATAAAGTACTTCCTTTGCCAGTACTACTGCTTCAGGTTATGTTCGGTGGGAACCTTCCTGAGTGGCTCTGGAAACATCCCTTTCCATCCCATTCCATCTTAACAATGTTACAGTTCTGTAAACATCAAAAGAGTTGCAATTTATTAATGAGCTCCCAAATGAGATGTAATCAACAAGCTATCAATTAGATCTCATATTAAAGCTCTCTCTCACTGATATCCTGGGAAAAGTGGCCAGGCTGCCAGCTTTCTTACTTTACTGGGGTTATGTCCCAATTAACCTAATTGCTTTGGGCCCAGGATGCAGAAATCATCATAGTGGGAGAAGGGAGTGTCATGGTTGTTGAGCCCTTGACTTCATGACAGCTGAGAAATAAAGGAAAACAGAAGAAAGAACAGAATCCCAACACTTACAAATCACCTTTATGTATACATGATGTGGGATTCCCCTCTGTATGCCATGAGTATCATTGGTTAATAAAGGAACTGCTTTGGGCCTATGGAAGAGCTATATGGAAACAGAGCTAAGGAGGGGAAACTAAACTGAATGCTGGGAGAAAGAAGGCAGAGTCAGTAAGAAGCCATGGAGCTGCCACCGGAAACAGACACAAGCTAATTTTGCTTGTAGGCCATGATAACCTCATGGTGATTAATAGAGATGGGTTAAGTTAAAATATAAAAGTTAGCCAATAAGAAGCTAGAGCTAATGTGCCAAGCAGTGATGTAGTTAACATAGTTTCTTTGTGATTATTTTGGGATTGAGTAGCCAGGAACCAACAAGCAGACTCCATACAACATACACACTTCAATCATCTATTAGTCCTCCCTTTCTAAAGACTCTACTGCCTACAAACATAATCCTCTAGAGACCAGGGACTAAGCCTTTATTATATGGCCTGTGAGGGACAGTCATAACCCACACTACAGTTCTCACTCTCACCATAAACATGAGTTAGTGTCAAGATAGTTAAATAAGAAAGTACATTTTTTAAAAAAAATTAAAAGCAAAGAAGTAAAACTACGTAGAATCATGGAAATATGGTCTAAAATACAGGAAGTCTTAAGGAATATACCCAGAAACTATCACAAGCAAAACATACATTCAGAAATGTAGAAGACAAGATATGTCAATGAAAATCACTTGAATTTTTATGGAATATGAAAATATATTTGAGAAAATAATTTTATATATAATCTTCAAAACAGCAAAATTCACATGATGAAATTTAACATGTGGAGTATAGGATTTTACATCAAAGCTATAAAAGGTTTCTGAAAAAGAGTAAGGAAGATTCTCAAGGAGAAGGAAGATGTCAGATAACTATCATCTGGAAAAGGTAAAATTATCATGGGCATCCTCACTAAATAATCTGAAGAAAACATAATATCTGTCAAAGCTCAGTCAGCAATTTCTTTTCCCAGGAATCTACAAACTGCTCTAGAAATGCTTACAAAATAGAAAGGAACTAGCAAATCAAAGCTGTTCAACACATGAACATACAGATCTGGGAACACTTAAAGTCCATGAATAAGTGCATCTATCCACAGGCAGTTGATCTTCAGCAAACAGGTCAAAGCTACACTTACTCTTGTATTTTAGAACTGGGATTGCATGGATGCAAAAACCAAGTCCAAAGATTAAGTTAGAAGAAATCTCAGGAGAACCCCATTAACTATTATCACTGAGATGAGAGTTTATATAAAGAGAGTTAAGTATTTTTATGAAGAGGAACCTCCTTCAGCCAGGACCATATTGGGTGTGGCCTTGGGTACCAAAAAGGTACAAGCCCATCTGCTCATGCTCTTTCTCTCTCTCTCTCTCTGTGTGTGTGTCTCTCTGTGTGTGTCTGTGTGTGTGTGTGTGTCTCTCTCTGTCTTTCTCTTTCCTCCTCCCATGTCTTACCTGGATGTTGGATTCCATTTCTGTTCCCCACTGTGTTCTGTAAATTCCCCTTTAAATAAAGAACCCCTTATTCAGAACCCTATTCAGAACTAGTGTGAAATTACTTCATTTTACATGTTCTGCTTCATCTGGTGTGTTCCCCTTCATTTATATAAAGTATAACTGCTGAATTTATTGAGTTGTTAAAACCATTCTAATACTCCAAATAAAATTACTAAACTATATAAACAGGCCACAATGTACTAAAACAAATTCTAATTGAAATTACAGAGTAAGCTCTGTATTTACTTTTAATTATCACTATCTTTTAAATTTAACAAATAAAATATATATTTTATAACTGCCTCCAAATTGTCTCAAATAAATTTCTTTCTTTTTTGTTCTTTCTTACTACCTTTTGTTTGTCTATTTTTATTCCTCTTTTTTGCTTGTGAACTCTGACTATGAAACTTATCTTTGCATTATTTATATTCTACAGTTATACAAGTGATATCTTTTTCTTCTTTCTTACGGCCAGATATGAATCTATTGTTCTTTTGAATTGAAAATTCTCAACAATAATCACTTTTTCCATCTCGTACATCAAACGAAAAGTAGAGGGGTGTGGACAAATGAAAGAAATGGGGACATCTTTTCTGGGAGGGCCAATTTTTTCTTATGGAAAAATAATGACAGAGAGGAAAAAGTATGTCCAAGGATAAACATTTGAATGAGACAGAAAAGGAAAATAGGATGAACCACTCACTCTGCATTTCATTTTGGTGTTTTGTCTTTTTAGATTTTGTTTGTTCTGTTTTCCAGACAGCCATATAACTATTTCATGAAATAAACAGCTAATTTCAGGCTCCGTTTGATGAGATGACTAATTTTATTGCAGGATGTGGAGATATAAAGCCAATAAAAAATTTAGGCCAGTGACAAAACCCATCAGAGAGTCAGGACACTACATTTATTTTACAGTTGCTTCCCATGAAAAGTCAATTTCTTTTTCTTCAAGTTTACTTCTATGTATTCAGTAACTTATGTATAGTATAGAAGCATAAAATAGTTAAAGTTATAAGGAAATATAAAAATAGTTGGCAAGCATTTTGAACATTGTACTATGCATCAGAGAGAAGATAATGGAAGGGAAGTTCTAAACCATGTGGTCTTGTTGACATAAAATAACTAATCTGCAACACTTAAAAAATTCTGTGTCTTTCTAAAGGTTGTAATATAAACAAACAATTGGAGAAGTAATTTCAAAACATAACCATGTACTAAACCTAGGTGTGATGACTATTCTTGGTGTCAGTTTTACTACGTCTGAAAGTTACTAACACCAAAGCAACAGGATACATCTGTGAGGAATTTTTCTTATCAAAATCATTTAAAATGGAAGGCCCTACATTTAATTCAAATCTTTTTGGGGAGGGAAAATCAATCTTGAACCAGAATATTTTTGTTTGGTAGATTCATTTTTAATCTGGGCCACACCTTCTGGTGTCAGCCTATACAAACAATGTGGAAAAAGAAAACTTTGGCTCTTTGCTTGCTTTACATTTGCTTTGGTAACAAGACCATTCTATCACTAGTATCAGAGTCTACTTAAGGATTCTGGCATATCCAGAAGACCATCTAAGACCTCCAGCCTCATACACTGGACAACTATATATTGGTAGACAAACACTGGCAAGTTAGTGGGTTTACAGCCTGTAAGTCATTCTATAGTAAATCCCCCACACAAATATGTACACACATAGTTTGGGAGATTTATTATATATAATATACTAAATAATAAATAAAAATATTTATATATGTTGAATATATAAAGTACATTTATTCATTTTATCAGCCTGTCACCTAGAGAACACTATCTAATACACTAGAAGAATAATCCTGAGCTCTGTTTGAAGATCATATTTAACAGATTCAGAGAACTTGTTCACAGTATAAAATTCTATAGTAGAAGCCAAGGTCAAAGTATGTTCTTCTATCATGAAAATTTTCCTAATTTTTTTCTGTGCCATAATTATAATTTATGTAATAAACCAATCAATCCTCTCAGCATACATTTATGTCAAGCATATCTAATATGTGATTATGGGTACATGAAAAATGTTTCATAAATAGCAATAGAGGACCGAAAATGGAAATGAAACACCACGTGTTCTGTGATAATAATCCACCCTGTCTAATGTAACCATTATTCTTCTTTATGGTTATGAATTCAGCCAAGGGTTGTATGGCTATAACATTCTCCCATAGGTCAGACTTCCTTTAAGGGAATGTGGCAGAGATTTGCTGCAAATGCTTCCCAGGCAGTGAAAGCAGAGTATAACCAACCTGTTTGGGATGATTGCAGAAATTCTAAAGAGGCATGTGTGCTCCATCTTTAACTATCAGACTATTGGAAGATTGAATGTCCATGAGATTGCAATTTCCCCAGTAATCTCCTGTTGGGAGAGGAATGGGCTGAAAGATTGAAGACTTTCAGAAAGAAATTTGTCAGCCAGAAGAGGAATTTGTCTCCTGAAAAAAGAGCCCAATGTGTCAGAGAAACTTGCAGGAGACTTGGAGCTGAGACTGTGCTGGATAGGGGATCACATCGTGATGGGATGTTTCATCATATACATCTTCTGTTTTCTGTTTATACCCTAACTTCATGTCAGGTCATCAAAGCCTGACTTAGGTAAGGGTGTCAGCAGATCTTTGTCTCTCTTCCCAATGGTGTCCCCATAAAATAAATCTCACCATTATACTTTTGACTTTTAATATGGCTATAGTGATATTTCATTTGTATCCTAATAAGTAAAGCAGGCCCAAAGGTCAAAGAGTAAAACATCCTTCCTGGTCAGCTTTACAAACCAGGCAGATGTGACACACTTTTCACCCCAGTACCCATACTAGCTTACCATAAAAACTGGGTGGTAGTATTGCATGCCTTTAATCCCAGCCCTGGAGAAGAATATAAAATGGGAAGAGACAGTTCTCATACAGTCTTATTCTGAGATTCCTGGAGGAAAGATGCTATTTTGGACTGAGGTAGAGGTAAGAGTCAGTGGCTGTCTGTTTTTGCTTTTCTGACCTTCAGATTGAACCCCAATATCTATCTCTGGGTTTTTATTATTTGTATCACAAATAGTGCCCAACATGGGGCAGCCACATCCAAATAAATCCTGAGAAAACTTGGGAAGGGACTCTAGACACAAAAGAACAAAGTCGGTAGCAGTATTTTTCTCAGGTGGACTCTTTTAGAGGCAAGCAGAGGTGAGGCTCCTTTAAGAGAGGCTTCCACACTCAGTGTTAGCAGCAAAAACACATGGCAGCTCTTTTGAAGAGGCTCTTCCCATAAACATTTAAATGGTGTTTATGAACAGCTGGCAACATTTTTCTTGGAGGTGACAGGGATCTAGAAACTCCAAAAAGTAATGGCAATAAACATAGCTCCTGCCGATACCTCCACTATGAAGCTAGACTCTCGGGAAGTCAAGGAATGGGGAAGAACCAAATGCCAAATCCACTGCTATAATTCTAGTTATGCAGCTGCTTAGTGTGCTCAGGAAAAAAAAAATAGATGTTTACAGTAAAGACAGATTCAGGCATTCAGACAAAAAAAAGTGCCTCTAAACAGTTTACAGTGTGTTTAAAAATATACATAGTCTTATAAGAAAAAAAAGAAAAAGAATAGAGAAAGTCCAAAGGAAATAAACTAGCTGGACATAATGACACATGCCTTTATTCCCAGCACTAGGAAGGCAGAGGCAGGCAGATATTTGTGAATACGAATCCAGCCTGGTCTACAGAGTGAGATGGAGGACAACCAAAGATACACAGAGAAACCTGTTTCAAAAAAAATTAAAAATAAAAATAAAAGAAATAGAGTAAAGAAGAAGTCATGTAAAGATGGAAAATATACAGAAAATTTGGATACTGTATGTTATTATGTTCACTTTAAATTGTTTGACTATTGAGGAAAGAGCAACAGCTGCTAAAAATCATTTGAATATAAATGCTGCTAGATTAATCCAACCTGTATGTTTTGAAAATACCGTAATTTTAAAATTTAAGTCAAAAGATATGTTATTTGGAGAATAGTCTTTTATTTTGTTTCCACAGGAAATGAAAGGCTGTGGATTAATTTTGGGTCAAAAAAAAAAAAAGATTTGATCAGGTAAGACCCCATGAAAAATCTAAGATAAAAGCAAATGGCAAAGATGATCCAATGTTTTAGAGCAACTCTGTATTTTCCTTTGGGTTCTACACCCAGAACAGCTTTAAGACTGCTAGCTGAGTTAATTCATCCCATAAAATATTCCAATCAGGACTTAACCAAAATCTTAATTTTTTCTTTGGGTCCCCATAGGATCAGTAGTGCCCCCAATTTGCAGGAAGTAGCCTAGGAAACTACACACTCATTCGCAAAACATGGATTATAGATGTTTGTCTTTGTTGAGAGTGTTGGCTATACGATTTTAGATAATGGAAAGGAAAAATGATAAAGAAAAAAATTAGATTCAGGGTTCTTGTTTTGAAAAGAAAAAAGAGGGATATAGACATGATAAGATAAACAGGTAGATTATTGATTCTACTTTTAGAAAGGAATTACTAGTTTAAAATGTTTTTCATTTGATTGAACTTTTGTATATTGTATATAAATTTTGTATATTGATAAAAACTTGAGTTTAATTTTTTTAAATATACTCTGCATACATTTCTAATCTTGATCAAGGTATTGTACCTATACAGTTGTTTAACAATGTAATGCAAATTTCTAGTCTTTGAAAGTTATTATTATCATCTTCTTAGGATAATAAGGAAATGCAGGTTAATAGTTAATCACTGAATATAATTGAAATTGTAGTCATATTAGGTATAGTTTAATGTCAGACAAAGATATATTTTAGAGAGATCTACAGAATATGGCATTTAAGATATTTTAATAACCTAGGTTCTTTTTTTGTTTTTAATAATGTGACATGTTTACTCTTGGCAGCACCAATCTACTTCAGAGAAGATAATGGGCATTGAAGAAACTCCACATGCAGTTTATTTTCTTTTTGACAAAAATAAGTTGTTGGGCAAGAAAATGCCCTTGCCTCAGCTGCTTACAGTATGCTGTCCTAATTGGACTAGCAGGACACAAATGACAGTAACTGCCAAACATTATCAAGACAAAGAGGGACAGCTCTTCAGAATATCCTGCTTCACAGAAAATTCTGTCAAATATGCTATGCCTGTAGTTCAAAGATATATGGCCCAAAATTGCAAAGAAACTTTAGGTAACTGCCCAGGCATCCAGTTGTTTCTGTCATTTCTCACATTTTTTTGGAAGCTGCTTGCTCACACTTCCTGCTTTGCCAGTTAATATTATTTTCTTCTTTGGTTTCTGAGGCAGTTGAAGACTAGATGACTATAGTTTTCCTTGTTTACCAGGTGCAGAAAACAAGTTATGATAGAAAGTTAATTAGGTACAAAACGTTGGCCTTACCAAGATAGGATAAATATAATTTTCTGAATTTGTCAAATGTAAATGGACTTGATATTGCTGATATACTTATTGTCTGTATATATTGTCTATAGTTATTGTACTTATTGTATACAGTTTTTCTTATATTAGTTATTGCCTTCTTTTTATTTTAGACAAAAGAAGAAATATAGTGATATTTCATTTGTATTTTAATAAATAAATCTTGTCCAAAGATCAGAGAGTAAAGTAGCCATCCTGGCCAGTCTTACAGACCAGACAGTTTTGACACACACCTTTAATCCCAGTAGCCACACTAGTTTGCCATAGAAACTGATTGATAGTGTTGCATGCCTTTAGTCCTAGCCCTAGAGAGGAATATAAAACAGGAGGACACAGCTCTAAGACACAGTCTCTTTCTGAAATTCCTGGAGGAAGGATGCCATTTTGGACTGAGGCAGAGGTAAGAGTAAGTGAGTGGCTGTTTTGATTTTCTGACCTGCAGGTTGAACCCCAATATCCGTCTCTGGGTTTTTTATAATGTATGCCACAATTTTTCACGTTTTTTACTTTTGACTATTAATTGACTTATTTTGGATGGGTTGCTGAACTTAACATGTTGGGCACAGGCTATGACAGATAAGTCTGTGGTAACAATAGTCTTCATGTGGACAAGGCCTCTAAGGTTTTCTCTCAAGTCCTATTAGCTCCAAGAAGAGACAGAAGCAAGTTGGAATGTACTTAGCAGGTATTGTTTGCTTTGTTTCGTAAAGATATCCATCAGAAAGAAACAAAAGTTTAAATAACTGATTTTTAAAAATGGACCACTGCCTAGGGCCATATCTCGGTCAATGGTCCCAGAGTGGCAAGGAGCTGGGTGACATCCATGACTTCTATTACTACCACAGGCTCTGCAGATGCCCAGGCTCTGCTCAACCACCTGAAACCACGCTGTTGCACTTGGGAAAGATAACCCTACCCCTCAGCACAGTTGTGCACCTCAGGGAGGCAGCAAACTAGAGCTGACCCTATGGTTAGGGAGGAAGATAAGTGGACCCTGGGGGTGTAATAGCAGAAGAGCTAACCTGCCCCCTCTTATCTTCTATGTGGGGAATGGGTGAGAAAATGATTCCCTCCCCCTTTTTCCCTTGTTATCTATGGCAGGCCAGAGAGCTGGCTCTGGAGTTAAGAGAGAGAGAGAAGTAGTCCTGCCTCTCACAATCTGCAGCACACAGGAGCACACTAGAGTTGACCCTGTTGTTGGGGGAGGGGACACAGGTGAGCCAACTCCGAGGTCAGGAGAGCAGAAGAGCAAACCCGACCCCTGTACACCTCCTAAAGCAATCTGGAAAGAGGACTCTACCTACATCTTGTCTGGGCAAAACAGTAGAGCTGGTCCTGATGATGTGAGTGTGGGTGACCTGGATCTGAGGACCTGAGCAGGAAAACTGGCCCTGCTCCTTGTGGCAGTCCAAATTGGTGACCTAGTCAAGGCAGAACTGGGGAGCTCACATGAGTTGTGATGAGGAGGGAAAGCTGGAGGGCTGACCGACCCAGCTACCTACCATCCAGGCTCAAAACCAGGGCTATAAGTTGCCCCCCGCCCCGCCTACATCCATCCCATCTAAGAACTGTTGGAGCATGCGAAGGGAACAAACTACAGATCTAAGACAGCAGGATGATGTTTTTCTGTTAGCACAAGGGCACCACCTGAATCTACTGTTCTTTCAGCCAATAATTGTGACTCTAGAGTTATTGACCCATTTTAGAGGCAATGACAGAAGGAAATATTACTTCCTGCTGAATCTGCCTCTTGCCCCTGCCACCAAATGTTATTTTAAAGTAAATCTCTATAGTTCTGTTTAGCAATAAGACTTGGGAGTCAGAGGCTGGGATAAAAACCTGCCAGTTCAGAGAAGTTGAGGAGAAACTCCTTCCCTCTTTGCCAGCATCTCAGAAAAAGAGTGACCTTCAGCTCCTCCAAACCTATAAAAACCGCCACACTCGAAGTCCCTCCCTACTACTTCCTGATTGTCCCTCTACCAATCTTCCAGACTCCCTATGACTCTCTATGTTCACTTTGTAAAGTAGTTTCTGGCTCTGTCTCCGGACCCAACGTTGATTTTATTTAATTAGCTCAACCTCCAGGGTTCACACTGTAATCGAATATCCGGCAACAGCAGGATCTCAGTGACACAGGGCAACAACATGATGTCCAAGAGAAGCCCGAGTGAGAATCCATTATCACTGGCTTGAGAAGAGCCAGAGGCCTCCAGTTGAATCAATGATTCATGGAAAAGAACACTTGTAAATAAAGATGAATAGATGAACTTACTAAAGGGTAAACTGTGTGACTCAAAGGGACACACTGTAGCTTCCATGACAAGATTCTTTGTTTTATAGTTGTGAGTTTTTTTGTTTGTTTTGTTTTGTTTTTGTTTCTGCTTGGTTTTGTTTCTTTGTATTGTTTGGCTTTAGGGTTTTCTTTTAAATTTCCATTTGTTATGGGTGGAGGTTGCAAGTGCAGAAGGTAGATGCAAGAGAACATGGAGATAAGGGGGACCAGAATTCATGATGTGAAATCCACAATGAATCAAAGAAAGTTAGAAATGTAGATTTTTTTTTACTTAAAAATTATTACAGTGCAACTTCGACCCTTACTAATCAAAGCTCTGTACTAGATAAAAGCCATTAGATGACGATCCATCTTCTCTTACATTTAAACATTTCTTTAAAACTGTCTCAACATTAAAACTGTCTCAAATATTATTTATATTAAATTTGAGGGAAGTCCAATTTTGCCTATAAAACAGTTTTGAATATGCTGATATGAGAAGAAACATGTCCATTATAATGAATTTAGAATATGCAAAGAAAGTAATCCTAACTATTCCCAATTCTTTGAAGGCAGAGATAATTTCCTCCAATATTTCTGTATTTTAAATTAGCAATACTTTGTAACCTGGCATTAGCATTAAAAATCTATTTCCTTTGAATATATGCATTTTTATGAAATACATTTCTAGTCTGGTCACATATGATAAAGTTTTAAAATCTCTTAGACTTACTACTTCTTTACCAGCATTAAATATTGTTAGGATTTCTTAATCTCTCTGTATTTTCCTTTTTATCTCAGTAAAACAAGACTAGTTATCTTTAACCTCACAGTGGATCTCAGTCGGATAAATTTGAGCTTCCAGGAAAATAATGTTTCTGTCTCATATATACAGGAATATATTATTGTCAATCAGATAAAAATTACTACAGTATTTAGGTACATGGCAAAGACTTGGCTCCTTCCTTCACGTGTTATAGGCACAGCCTTAAAGATGCAACACAGGTTGCAATATAAGTGTCAGTATTCCATGTTCTGCCTTCCCAAGTTTCAGTGTTTGTAAAGCAGAAACTCTCCCATGAGATGTCTAAATATATCCTATAAACATGAATATCATCAAATGATTCCATGTGGTTAGAGTTCCAAGATTATTGGCCAAATATTATTCCTGATATTTCTGTGAAGGTGGCTTTTAGATGACATTGACAATTAAAACTGTTTTGAATTAAGCACATTTATCTCTGTACCATGGGTGTGGCCCATCTAATCACCCTAAGGACTAAAGCAGACTGATTGCCCCTGAGTAAGAGGATATGCTGCCTGATCAAATGTACAAGTATATCAATTATCAATTTCATCAATATTTATATCTATCTATCTATCTATCTATCTATCTATCTATCTATCTATCTATCTATCTATCTCTGTCTCTCATCCCTAGCTCCACATTGGTTCTATTTACCTGGAGATGCCTTTTTCGTACAATGACTGAACCAATCTGCCTACCTTGAGTGCAAAAAAGCTCAATCTATTTTCATTCATCTACATGTAGCTTTAGTTTCACCAGAACCATTTGTTTCAAGAGTCTGTCCTTTCTCCAATATTTATTGTAGGTTTCTTTGGTAAAAGTCAGAGAGTAATAAAAGTGATGCTCATATGTATGTCCTTAATTTTATTCTGTTGTGTAATGTATATCTTTTTGTGCTAGCACTATAATTTCATTATATGACTTGAGATCTGAGATGGTGCTATCTGCAGAAACTCATTGTTTAGGATTGTTTTGGTTAAACTGAGTCTTTTTTGCTTCCATAGAATGTTTAAGTCTATTTTTCAGTTTCTGTGAAGAAATATTTGATTATTTAATGGAGATCATGCTGAATCTATGGATTGGTTTTGGTAGGATGGCCAGTTTCAAATACTAATTCTATAAATCAATGAGCGAGAGAAGGGGACTCTTTCTAGCTTATTTGAATCTTCTTTGTGTGTATTGTGTGTGTTTATATATCTTAAGATTTTTACTAATTGAGTCTTTTATTTCCTTAGCTAGATTTTTCCAAGATATTTTATTTTGTTTTTGAGGCTACTAAGAATAATTATTCACCCAATATTTTTATCCTTATGTTTCTAATTTGTATTAGGAAGGCTACAGAGTTTTGTGTGCTAAATTTTTATCCTGTTAATTTATTGAATGTGTTCATCCACTATAGACTTTTCTGGTGGTTTCTTTAGGGTATTTTTAACTATACAATTATGATTTCTCCCTATTTATTTAGTTTCTTCTTTGTGTTTTTTGCTTGCTTACTGTTCTAGCTAAAATTCTTCTATATTGAACAGGAAAAGGAAAGAGTGGCCATCCTTGTCTTGTTTCTGATTTTAGTGGAAATTCTGTGGATTTTTCTCTGTTTAGCAAGATTCTGGCTTATAGGTTTTATAAGACTTTTATTACAAAGTGATGATGTGGGATTTCCATCTGTTTGCTGTGAATATTGTTGGTTAATAAAGAAACTGCTTTGGAACTTAGCAGAGCTATACGGGAACAGAGCTAGGTGGGAAAAACTAAACTGAATCCTGGGAGTAAGGAGTTAGCGCCAGAGAGAATCCATGTAACCTTGCTGGAGACAGATGCCAGGAACTTTACCTGGTAAGCCATAGTCATATGGCAATACACAGATGAGCAGAAATGGGTTAAATTAAGATGTAAGATTTAGCAAATAAGAATCTAGACTTAATGGGCCAAGAAGTGATTTAATTAATACAGTTTCTGTGTGATTATTTCAGGTCTGAGCAGCTGGGAACAAATTAGCAGTCTCCTACAACAAAGTGATGTCATATGTTTCTTTTTTTTTATAGCCATATTCCCAACATGGAGAAGAGAAGAGAAAATTTACCCCCCTAGCTTACTCAAGGTGCTATTGGTAATTCATAGCTGCTGGGGAGAGGGATATATGTTTTCTTTAAGAGTATACTCCTTTAAAACTTTACTACGTGACAGAAGATGGCTAAATATAAAAGGAAGAATATATAGACACCACCAATTATATTTAATGGGTGAAAAATAAACAAAAGGGGATATCCATAAAGTTGTGTGAATAGTTATGGAAATTAAGAATTGCTCTGGGAGTGTTAGAGTTAAAAAAATAAAACAAAGTATTGTGGGGGTTTCTGTCCTGACCAGTTCCCGCAATCATTAAGTCCCAAAGAAATCACACAGAAATCTACATTAGTTATAAACTGACTGGCCCATAAGCTCAGGCTTCTTATTAACTCTTATTAACCCATTATTCTTATTTATGTTAGCTACATGGCTTGGTATCTTTTTCAGCAGGGCAGTCACATCTTGTTTCTTCTGTGGATGAGACAAGACTGTGTCTTCTTCCCAGAATTCTCCTGTTCTCTTTGACCTGCCTCTACTTCCTGTTTGGTTGTCTCACCTATACTTGCTGCCTGGCTACTGGCCAATCAGCATTTATTTAAAATATGATTGACAGAAAACAGACAATTCTCCCACACCAACAAAGAAAAAGAGACAGAAAACAAAACTGACTTCAGTGGAGATCTAACATCCTGGTTGTGATGGTTCAATCACTTTCACTAAGGAATAACCCTAGGAAACTGGGATTGCTTAAGCCATGCTAAAGTGATGAGAATAACCAATAGTTTTTAATGAGATTTTGTACATTTCTTTTACAGAATTCATATCTCCAATGTAGCACCTTAGAGGCCACAGCTCTAAGGGTCATAATTTTGCTCTTTTCTGAATTATATAGAAAGTTTAACTTTCTCATTTCCCATTTCTTTCTTGTGTGAGCATACATTTTTTTTAAAGTTTTGGATTTTCCCATAACGTGCCTTCTTATTCTTCCTGTAAATCTTCCCTCCCCACTATGTGGATAACTTCCATGCCTGCTTAAGTGCCTTCACTTTTTCTTTTCCTCTTCCAATCTCTGTAGCAGCTAAGATTTTTTAGTTTGCTTACCCTGAGATTTCTCCTTTGAGCTTTAATAAAATTGTATCAGTGCTTCCATTTGAGTCCATCTCTCAATTATTTTATTAGTGAGACTCAGAACCTCAAAGAAACCCTTGATGTGGGATTCCCCTCTGTATGGTATAAATATGTTTATTGCCTTTTGCTGATAAAGAAGCTGCTTTTAGTCAATGGCTTAACAGAATATAGCCAGGCTGGAGAGAGAGAGAAAGAGTAGACAGAGTCAGAGAGAAGCCATGTATCTGCCACAGGAGACAGATGCTGAACACAGGATAGAACCTTACCAGTAGGCCACAACCCATAGTGACACACAGAATTATAAAAATAGATTAATTTAAGATGTAAGAGCTAGCTAGAAATACACTTAAGCTATTGGTCAATGATATTGTAATTAATATAGTTTCTGTGTACTTATTTTGGGTCTGGGAGACTGAGAACAAACAAGCAGCCTTTGCCTACAGACCCTGACTTTTCCTGTCTCAAAGACAGTTGAGGAAGCAAGTGAATATAATCAAAGGCACATTGTACAAATACCTAAGGAGATAATATTGTTTTTAAATATGAAAAACATGAAATTCAAATACAAAAGCTCAAATTAGATCACCAATTTAAACACTCATCTTGTTTACAGTTATAGGATGTCTGTTTATGATACTGGGATAATTTATAACTCCAGGAGGTAAAAAAGATATGTTAGGCTAGATACTACAAAGACCTCTTTTTGGTAAGTGCATTTTTATTAAACATAAGCATATTTCTCTAAAGCAGGTGTTCTGAGTGTTAAAATGTATTTAGCATCAAAAAATAGTCAACATTGTGGGAAATAATTAGTATGAATCCTTTCTATCAAATACAGTAAAACTTGCATTTTATTTTTATTCCACCACATTTGAAGACTTATGAAAATGTTGAAATTGTTCCTGCCCAGTAAAACCCTTTGTTTACCCAAGAAACCACTGTTTCATTCTGGGAATTTCACCACCCTTTTCACTTTGGATTTATGACCTCTTTCTTTTCCCCCCTTCAATTTGTATGTCAGTTCTTTTAATATTACCCAATCAAATAATAAGTGAGGTGGCACCACAGCTAATAGGAGGTGGTTGGTTACTACCTAAGTTAGAAATAGAAATCAAACACACTACTGTGCCTATACTTTCTCTTCAGAGGGTGATGTCTTGACCAAGAGTAAATTTTGCCTTGTCCAGACACCAGCTGGGGCAGAGGTCTTTCTTTGGTACCTCAAACTTCTTCTCCACAGAACCACTAAAGAATTCCCTTATAATGTCTGCATAGGAAGCACTGACAGGTGCTAACAGCAAAACTGATATGCATAAGCATTCAGTCAATTATCTGGGCATTAAGACTGGGTTGCATTTCTACACTGAATGGATATACTTTTAATTTTTCAATCAACAAACTTTGCATGTTTTTATTACTGAATTGTTAAACCCAAAGAGTTCTGTCATTTATTAGCACTTAGGATTTCTACTTTGCAAATATGAGGCATCTATTTTTTTTTAACCAGTGAAAGCAATTCCATCAAAGGAAATGGGGTCACTTCTACAGAGTAACACCACATTACACTACAAGGTGTGTGGTCATCAGGTATTAACTCTGTTTTTCCTGCCACTTGTTCCCCCCTCTCTTTCCATGCTCTTTTCTTTTTCCTTTCTTTTTTTCTTTTTTATTTCCTTGGAGTATTGGGGATGGACCCAAGGACCTTGGACATGCCACTTGGGGGCCAGTGCTCTGTCACTCAGCTCTGCTATCAGCATTACATTTTCTTTATGGTGCTGCTCCTTTTATGTGGCTGTTGTTCTTGGATAGCCCAGTCATATTTGCTCAGTTAACAAAGTACACTGGAATGCAGAATATCTTTGTTATAAAGAAATGCTGTGAGCACCAAACTCAAAGTTTCATAGTTTGTGTTAGATTTAAAAGGAATGTATTCTCAACATTTTCAAATAAATTGTTGTATGCAGTTATTGAGAAACTTGTATTCCCATGCCATAGAATTACTTCTTTAAAATGTTATCAAAGTATCAATAATGGCATTTTTCTGGAGTGTAAATGCTAGAGTTTAACATTTAAAGTTTTTATTTGTACAAAGTTTTTTATATCAGAAACAGTTCTTACTATTGGGGTTATCAAAAATTCAGGAATATGATTATTGATTATTTGGCTTCATAATAGAACTCTCTCTATATAAAATATACTGCTTTCTCAGATCCCTGGAGGATGTTTGGTAGGAATTTAAGTTTGTCCTATCCCTACTGCCCCAACTAGTCAGAGTGGCAGAATGCAGGTGGAACGCTCAATCTCTTGAGTGTTCTTTGTCACCTCATTTTGACTAGTGGAATTTATGGAAGGGTGGTATAGATTTAAAGAGAAAGTAATAAGAGGAAATTCTTTACTGGGCACTGCATCAGGTATAAAGGAGAAGGAACTAACTAAATGAATATTAAACGAAGTGCAAGGAAAAGTAACCCAGATTGATGGTATCGGATGAAAAGGAATTAGTGGGTTGTTGCAAGGACCTTTGATGAAGAGACCCTTTCAAACTACAGTTCCCTATGATGGACAATGTTATGTGTTTTTCCAAATTGTTGAGAAATGGAAACTGTAGTGGAATGGTGTGTGTTAAGATAGTAAGATGAGTGTCGGCATTTAATTCAATGATGAGTCAAAAGGACCATCAGAAGAATTGGAGTAGAAAAATCAGAAAACAACACTGAATCAGGGACAGATCTGTGGCATGGTATTTTAGGGTATAAAACCAAACTCTCAATAAGCAGACGACTCCTAGTCTGCTTGAAATAGTAGCAGAGTTTTGTGCCTGTCAAGCAACAATCACAGGGCGAGAGAGTTGTGCGAGCTTTGTTGGAAATCTGTTCTTGGTAGCAAAACATGTTTCCATCTGTAATGATGGAAAAGAAGAAAAATGACAACAGAATAACCAAGATTACGAGTAGAACAGTTTTCCAAAGAAATGACAAACTCAAGAGAGGCTTGAGGACAATTCTTTCCATCAATATTTGGTATTCAAACAACCCAGGGAGATAGTCCCTAAGTTAAAAAGCATGAGGATAAATGTAGTGCAGGAAGAAGATTGGTGTCTAGAAGGAATTTCTCTCCAATACCAGAAGGACCTTTCTACCACTTACATAGCAGGAAGGAACTTCCTCTCATGGTGTGGAGGATATGGTGGAGAGTGGGTTGCAAAAGGCGTGCAATGTCTTCACTGTCTTCCATTTGGATCACACTTCACCACATCTCCAAGGGTTCTTGTTTATCAGGACCCTGATGTGAACAGTATGTTTTAAATTATACTTTGGTGAGTAAGATCAATTCCTCCCACAACATCATCTTTCCTCTTGTACAACCAGAGCATCCATGAAGATGCTTCCTCTCCTGCCTTTCTGTCCACTGTAGCCAGCTTTCTTTTTTTTTTTTAAATATTTATTTATTTATTATGTATACAATATCCTGTTTGTATGCCCGCACGCCAGAGGAGGGAGCCAGATCTCATTACAGATGGTTGTGAGCCACCATGTGGTTGCCGGGAATTGAACTCAGGACCTTTGGAAGAGCAGGCAGCGCTCTTAACCACTGAGCCATCTCTCCAGCCCCCTGTAGCCAGCTTTCAATCATCACTCTAAGTTGTAATTTTTCTAGAACTCCTTCAAAAACTAAAAACTACCCAAGTTTGGGAGTTAACTTTTGCTCTATATATTTACTTAGTGGTTAAACATGGTGGTTTACTTCTCCTGCCACTGACCCAGGGCAGGAACACCACAGATAAACATATCTCTATGAGGACACTGGCAGTGCCCTTTCTATTGGCATAAGATTTTTTTACAGCAGTCGTCTGGCATCATCTACATAAGTTAAAGAGCTTCTAACACCAAAAACCTCCTACTTCTCTAAGGTAAAGCATTATTTCTAAGGCTCAAACTCCATCTGAGTTTTTCAAAAACATTATGCAGAATGTGCCTTGCAAATCTTCGTTTGTTATTCATTTTGCCATCCCTTCTCATCCCATGCAACATTTGTTTTATACATAATTAGATTTTTGGATGCTCATACTTTCTACATTAAGTTGATCTTGAACCACCACTAGCAGCGCTGATGTTAATCACTCTCCCCCTGCCTCCATCTAAGTAATGTTATGTAGTGTTTGCCTGTCATTTTTGACTGAACTATAAAAAAGATTTAATCTTGGCCTCAAGGAGTCTAAACATAAATTTGAGATTTTAAAATCATGTTAGCATTTGCTACTGTATTATTCATAATTTTCCAGAATCAATAAGAAATGCAGATTTTTTTAATTTGTGTTCATGTGCATGTGGATAATTTTTAAAAATAACTGAGAGATTTATTGTACAAAATTAGTTCAATGTGAAAAAAACAAGCTGGTGATCCATTCTCCCAATGGATTAGACAGACTCTAAAACCCAATACTTAACAATGAGAACAGCCAAAAGTATATTCCAGTCCAAGGCTGGCACCAAATCTCTTACTTATTTTCAATAGCTGTGACAAAACACTATGACAAAAGGAACTTATAAAGGAAATGTTTAATTTGGCATTCATGATTCCAGAGGTTTAGAGTCTATGGTCATCATGTAGAGGAACATGGCAGCAGGCAGGCATGGTGTTAGAACAGTAACTGAAAGCTCACTTCTTGATCCACAAGCACTAGGCAAAGAGAAAGAGATAATGGGGATATATTTTGCAACCTCAAAGCCCACCACCCCCAGTGACACACCTTTTCCAACAAGGCCACACTTCCTAATCCTTCCAAAACAATTTCACCAACTGGGGGACCAAACATTTAATATATGAACTTATTGGAAGGCCATTCCCATTTAAACCACACAGAGTTTGAAGTTCAAGGCAAGACACAAACTGATGTCCTGTTCAAAGACTGAAAAAATTATGTTTTATTTCAGGACACTCAGCTTTTCATCCTATTCAAGCTTCTGTCCTTATTGTGTACTGTCTATACACCTTGAAGAGGGCAAATCTTACACAGTTTGTCTTCAATAATAAACCTTGACACATATGAGTTCTCTCCTGTTGGGAGCATAAAGGTCTTTGCACCCACAGATCACTAGGGAAAAAACAAATATCAAGCACACATGGTTGTCTTTTCAAAGTAAAAAATGTATAAATTGCTTTTCCACCCAGAAGACTTGAATTGGGAATGATATATAGCCTGGTAATCTTCATTATCTGAAGGGCCAAGTCATATCATTTTCCCACAAGCAGTACTTTGCATTATCTGTATGGCTGGGGATTATCCTAGGCTCTCACAACCAAAATCCTGATGGCTAATTGCCAAAAATGACCTCTACACTATATTCATGACCAAGACTATGTCAGCTCCTTCTCTAGACCTTTAAACTAATGCATGCAGTCTATTATTAGAGCCCATCTTCTTGGTTTTAATGAAATTATGCCTCTTTCTGAAGTGGGTATTGTATTACACAGGGAAACTTTTTCCCCAAATCGTACTGTACTATTATATGCTATATATGATAACAATAAATTGCTTGGGATCATACTCCAAAAATTTGAACCAACATAGACTAAGTCATGCTGAACTGAGTTTTTTCTTGTCTCTCACTGATACTTAGTCTGATAAAGACCCCCACATTCCACAGAAGTATCCAGGTAATATTTGAACAAATTTGTAGGAACTCTGGACTCCAATAAGTTAACAAATGAAGAAATCACCATCACAAACATTTTAGAGTGCAAATGTTAGATCTCAGACACACTCATTTATACAAAAAAACAAACATACTGAGTGCCTGGATACTGACAGCTACAGGCTACTTGGATCAGTCTGGAAATGCTCTCTCTCTCTCTTTCTCTGTCATTCTGTCTCTCTGTCTATCTATGTCTTTCTGCTACTCTCTCTCTCTCCTCTCTCTCTCTCTCTCTCTCTCTCTCTCTCTCTCTCTCTCTCTCTCTCTCTCTCTCTCTCTCTCTCTCTCTCATTTTTCAAATAGGATTTCTCTATGTAGCCTGGGCAGTCTTGGAACTAGCTCTGTAGACCAGGTTGTTCTTGAACTCACAGAAATTCAACTATCTCTGTCTCTGCAGTTCTGGGATTAATGGCATTTGCCAACCTCCTTGGAAACTCTTTATATTTCTGAGTCACTTTGCTTCTTGCTTCCAGACCATTCTGCTGTCCTTGTAGTAGAGAGATTTTCAATTCATCAACAAAAATCAAGACAATCCCAGGAACAGACCCCTTCCTCTACCTACTTCCAGCTTTTTGTGACTGACATACATGGATAAAAATGTGAAGCCCAGTTTTCTCTTATGGAATTGTTCCATCAGTAGAATTTATATCCCATGACCTCAGTGAGAACAGGTTTGGCCCGTCCACCCCTTTCCTAACACTCCCGATGAATCTGTTAATTATACCTTGAGAAAAGGTTGAAACCATTGCCACATGATTTAGGAAGATGTAGGCTATAATTTTTCTCATAAAATACTTACTAATGAAGGTATCTTCTTTCTGCTTCTATCATAGAAATCATAAAATTTTCTTTAGGCTACTTGGTCAAATACCTTGTAATTGAATTTTTGATAATTACTTAGACCTTTTCCTAATAAATTGTAACTGTACTGAATTTCCATTTGCAACTTAGTTTTATTTCTAATTTTATTAGGTCAACTGACGACCTGAAAATGTTTTTATTTGATTTTTTCATTTTCTTTTACAAGATTTGTGATATCAATGGCTCAATTTTTGGAACTGTGAACATACGCTATGTGTCACAAGCCCATGGGCATGAGAAGCCCTGCACTCTGAGAGGGTTAGAGATGCCTGGTGCTCCCAAGTAGATCAAGGACCACAAAGCAGAGCTTACTTCTTCTTTGCTCTCTCTTACTTCCCGAGTTACTAAATGTGCAGAGTGACTATCCTCACATAATCCCATTTAAGATAGGTGCAATTACCAATTATAGCGTTATAAATGTCAGAATATTTCCCTTTGCACTCTGGCTCATTCTCCACTCTTTACACACATTCCTTTAGAATGGTTTTGGCCTCATAACAATGTGGAAACTAGTTGAGTCCAGAATGTTAAAAGGTGCAAAGGACATTAAAATTTATCCAATTTTATACCTCATTTCACAGTTTGTTGCAGGCATAAAAAATCAGTCACAGATGGAATTAAGTTTCTAAATTTAGTCTTGGGGAAATTATGGAAATACAGTTTTGTTTTCATAAAGTGAGTGGCCACAGGTTTACATACAAATAAGGATATGCATTTTTATGTAACCTTCTGTTGATTTACAGTTGTTGGTTTTTGACTGAATTATAAAGATAGAAATAGGCCTCCAAAGCTAATGTACAGGTTAATGTACAGATAAAATTTAAAGTGGTTCAGACGAGTGTTCAGGGAAGCTTTTATTGGCAGGACACAAGTTGAGTAAAGACAGGGTTTACCCAGGAGATGGGGCACATGGTGGACTGTGTGCTATAGAGCCAGACTCAAACTACCAAGTGAACAGTGCAGACCTAACAGTTGTGCAGGGAGCAAACAACTGATCTTATAGTGCTTTAGGTTGCTCATACTCTGAGATCATAGAAAATCTAATAAGTTCAATTTACCTATAAAGTATTATGAAAGATGGAATGATAGCCCAACAGTTAAGGATGACATTCTGCTCTTGTAGAAGATATGAGTTGGTTCCCAGGACCGTCCTTGAGCAATAACTCCATCTCCAGAGCATTTAGTGAACTGTCCTGGAGTCCATGGTGCACTACATTCACATTCAAAACCCAACCACTCTTAAGCATATACACATAAATAAAAATATCTAAAAACAGTATTAGGAAATTTCAAAGGTAGGTTATTGGCATAGTAGATGAAAGACAAAATGTGAAAATGAGCTTTGTGAAGGGAGAACTGTCCGTAATTGTTGGAGTGTAGAGGGAGGAAGGGAAATGATAGAGATGAATAGATGATTGACTCATATGGGGAGCTGATGTTACGTGTCATGGGGCCTACTCTTCAATAAAATGAAACATATAAGCCTTAAGTGACGTCTATGTCTTGCAGTTATATAATAATACAAAGCTATAGTTCTAGCAAGCAATGTTGGTTTACCTTAGCAGGAGGTTCTTTTAAAATTCACGTTTCTTCTCACTTTTAGAGAAAAAAGTCACGGGCCGGGGAAGAAGTCTTATCCACTGAAACACTTGCCATGTAAGTGTGAAGATCATTCAGGTCATCAACCCACAACATAACATGAATGATTTGGCAGTAGATGCCAATAAACCTAGCACTGAGAAGGTAGATCAGGAAGATCCCTGGAATTTACTAGCCAGATAATCCTGACAAATTAGTAAGTCATAGGTTCAGTAAGAGTGACTGTCTCAAGAGAAAAAGTTAAAGAACAAACTAAAAAGGTACACTACATCCACTTATGCCTTCCACATGCACATCTATGTATGCACATACATAACGGAACACACATGCATACTTATGCTAGAGAGAGGAAGAAATAGGAAAAAGAAAAGAAGGAGAAACAGAAGCAGAAGCAGCAGCAGAAGGAGAAGGAGAAGAAGGAGAAGGAGGAGGAGGAGAAGGAGAAGAAGAAGAAAAGTGAATTAAGTTGAGTAATTGCAGACTCTGTCACTCAAGATCCTTTGTAAAACTTTTAGTTGCCCAAACAGAAATGAATTGCTTAAGTGTTAATTTCAGATATGTTCAGCTATTCTAGAAAAACACCCTGATTTTATCGCAAATTTTACTTCATTAAAGACCTCTAACCTCATTAGGTCACTAGGGGCAATGAAGAAGTAACAGTATCTCTGATCTCTCTGAAATAGAAGCAGGAGAAATAGAGACAGCATGATCAGTAATATATGCAATGCAGCCCCTTGCATATAAGTTAATATTAACCTCTCATTAAGTATCTGGTTTGTCTGTTTGGTAAAGAGATGCCATCTTACTAAACATGGAAAGTGACTCAGGAGAGATCTGTAGTTTTCTCTCATTAATAGTAAAGCACTTCAAGGTTTTTTATTAGGACCACCTGAATAATTTTTATGTGTGGAACACCATATAGGTACATTCCATTTTAGGTTTCAATTCTAAGGTAGTTGTTAGTCATCCATACTTCCTCTTGTTTATCTCTTTTTCCTCTACTCAATGACTGCCATGGTGTAAGCATCCCTTAAAGGGGTACCATACAATTTGGAGTAAACTATAAGTCACTTTAGCTTTCTTAGTTCCTTGTCAATTAGAAAACCTAATCATTTTCGTTGAATTTGTTAAATTTGAATGTTTAATCTGTGGACCTTTGATATTATTTTAATTTTTAATTAAAAAAGAATGAATGTGATTCCTTTTTAAATAATAAATACACAGTACCAGTTTTTAAGAAAATAAGAACTATTTAAAATGAAAATTTACAAAAGTACTATAGCTTTAATATTGTTGAGCTTATCAAGTCTAGAATATTCTACATGCTGTTAATGTATTACATAGAAATGCAAATAGTGAACAGTTTACCACAGCTCTATAATCAATTTTATTTCCTCTCTTTCTTCTTTTTTTTTAATATTTATTTATTTATTATGTATACAGTGTTCTATATGCATGTATCCCTGCAGGCCAGAAGAGGGCACCAAATCTCATTACAGATGGTAGTGAGCCACCATGTGGTTGCTGGGAATTGAACTCAGGACCTCTGGAAGAGCAGGCAGAGGTCTTAACCACTGAGCCATCTTTCCAGCCCTCTCTTTCTTCTTTTTAAAAGTTTTTTTTTCATTGCAACTGCAATTTTTCCTCTCCCCTCCTCTTCCAATCTCTTTCCCCACTTCCCTTCTGCCCTCCCCATCCATTCCTCCTCTGTTTCTCTTTTGAAAAAGGCAGGCTTCCTATGTATATCGAACAAACTTCAAGTTGCAGTAATTCTAGGAAACTGCTTTCCTATTGATGCTGGGCAAGGGAAGCCAGTATGAGGAAAAGGGTCCAAAAAGAAATCAAAACAGTCCATGAGAGCTTCTGCTCCCACTGTTAGGAGTCATACAAGAAGATCAAGCTATACAATTGTAACATATACACAGAGGGCCTAGGTCAGTCCCATGCAGGCTCTCTGGTTGTCTGGTCTCTTGGTAAGCCCCTATGAGCCCAAGTTAGTTGATTTTGTGGAGTTTCTTGTTCTGTCCTTGACCCCTCTGGCTCCTACAATCCTCCCTCCCCCTCTTGTGCAGGATTCCCCAAGATCAATCAAATGACTGGCTGTGGGTCTCTACATCTGTTTACATCACTTGCTGGATGAAGTGTCTCTCATGACAGTTGAGTGAAACACCAATCTATGAGTACAGCAGTATATCATTAGGAGTAATTTCATATCCAGGCTCTGGGGCTTGGCACTGCAGGAAGTATCAGGAGGTGGGCTCCCTCCTGTGCTGTGGGTCTCAACCTGGACAAATATGGTCAAATGTTTCTTGTTCAGTCCATTTGTTTCCAAATACCTAGCAGCACTTACCAAATTACCATACAGAGACTTATATTAATTATTAATGCTTAGCCAATAGCTTAGGCTTATTAGTAGCTAACTCTTACACTTGAATTAACTAATATTTCTATTTACACTCTGCCCTGTGGCAGTACCCTTATTAGAATAGCACATTCCTCTGCTCCTTCTGCATCTGTCTGGTGATTCCTGAATCTACCCTTCTTCCTATCATCCTTAGTTTGGTCACCCTGCCAATATTTCCTGCCTGTTTACTGGCCAATAAGCATTTTATTAAACCAGTTTGAGTGACAAATCTTTACAGTGTAAGAATGGATCATTCCACAGCACATTTGTCTTTGGATGCCAATAACCATTTTATTAAACCAATTTGAGTGAAAACCCTTTACAGTGTACAAACAAATTATTCCACAGCAGATCAGCCATTGATGGCCATTCCCACAATTTCTGGGACACTTTTACTTACCTCTTTTCTAAATAGGAAATTTATTAAAACGGCTTCTGTTTCATGTATTTAAGTTGTAATAATCAACAGTCAATATTATTTACATGTAACTCAATGCAAAGATTTTAAGAGAAAAATAGGTAAGTAGAAAACAACTTCATATTCACATTAACATCAATTAATCTATTTCTAATTAAATGACAACTTGATAATGAATTCAAAGTAGGTGTCGCTGAAAGTTTTTTTGAAAGGCACAGATATTATTATGTTCAAAGTTATCAGAGGAAGTTCTAATAAGCAAAAATAATTTGGAGATATAACTAATAATGTAAATTGGAGAAGGATTTTCTAATTTTCTCTCTGTGTATAGAAGAGAATTTTTGCTCAGCCGGTTATAGTGTAAAATGACTTGGTGAATAGCTTGATTCAGTGGATGGTGATTGACAGAAACAGGTGGATAAGAATGTGCAGCCTGTGCCCAGTCAGTCAAATCCATGATTCTTGCACTGCAAATCAGTGGTGACTCACTACCTAAAATCTGAAATTCCAGTTTGGAGTTTTGTCACGAGAAATGTGTGTTCTGTCAACACTGATGATAATCAGAATGAAAAGAGGAAACATTAATGATTTAGTCACCAAACATTAAAGGATTAAAAACAACTCCAAAAGATAAAGGAATAAAAAATGTATCAGTTAAAACTAATACAAAAGAGAGACAGAAAAACACACTACAAGAGGCTGACAAAGTGTATAAAATTTTTTTCTAATTTTTTAACTACAAATATCTGAGAATCACTTGGAAATTGTACAGAAGGAAAAGTTTAAAGAATGAAGGAAGAAAGACATGATGTAGAATTCACCCAATAAGCACAGCTTCAGAGTGGGTACTAAAGTAACTATAAGATTCTGTGAACCAAATTGTCATTGTAGATGCAAAAACTTGAAGGAAAAAATTTCTAGCACTGTATTTAAAAAATAAATAAATACCCAAGAAGCAAAATTAATGTTAATCTAAAATAACCAGGAATGTTGCTGAATCTCTAAAGTAAATTCTTCTCAGGGAATTTATAATGCTCATAAAACCTCCATTAGTTCTATCAAATAGTCAAGTTAATAGCCATTTCACATACATTATAAAAAAATCTTAGAAAACCCATTCACAATCTAGTACTGAAATAAACCAGGGGGATCAGTTCTGAAAGGAATATTAGCAAAACAAAATTTCTAAAAGAAATTGTCAAAGTCACTTCTTATTTGAAATACTGTATATGCAGTATTCATATATCTTTATATTTCAAAAGTTGGAGATAAATTATCTAAGGTATTAAAGTAACTATTTTCAAAAGGAAATGACTTTTATGTAAGCATAGTCCTGATATCAGTGTAACAGACGAATATAAAAAAGAATTGTTTAAGTGGCAATGACCTTTTCAGTGCAGTATATAGCATGGATTCATATTAGGTAGCTATTAAATGTTTCTTAGACAATCTAAAAACTATACGTGTGATTTCTCCTACCAAAAAAAATGGATTCTGTGTTGTCCAGATAGTAAAATAATATGAAAATAGAAAAAAAATGCAAATTGTTAAACAACAACAATTAGTCACTAGTAATGGTAGTATAATTGTTGTCACCATGCATATACAAAAATAATTATTAACTAATGAATTTATTTAGTTGTCTATAATTGAAAATGTAACCATGGAACATTCTTACAATGCCAAGGACACAGTGAATAAAATACCCACCACAATGAGTACCTTGTTAATGCTATAACAAATAATAAAGATATATTATCTAAAAACACCATAATATATCTTTATTATTTGAATTAGATAATATACTAAACACAACAGCGGCAGTAAAACTCAGAGTCGAGTTAAGTGACCATGGGCATGGACTGACGTGTGAATTTAAGAAATAACTCCCTCAGTGGAACACATATCTGCACAAAATGTGAAAAATATAAGGAAACAAACAAAACAAAACAAGAGTAGTCTGGAAAAAGTGTGTCAAACAGAAACAAATCAAATACAGGGCCCTACTCAAGTTGAGCCAACAGCTATTGCAAGTAAGAATGTGAACCTCAATCAGAGGGTACAATGATCAGAAGTACAAGGACCATGCACCTGCATGGAACTTCCCAGATCTTTGGGAAATTCAGCTTCTCTAGAGTGCAAAAAGGAACCCTGGGAGGGATTTGAGTTGGCAAAGGAGTTCATCTAACATCACAGTGAAAGGATCAATAAAGGAGGTAACAGGAAGGAGGAACAGAAAACTTTAACAGAAACAAACAAAGGGAATGGCTGCCTGGGGTTTTGGTAACCACAGATAAGTGGAGAAAGGTATTAAGATTGGAGCCAATGCAATTTCTTGATACATTATGTATGTCTATTAAAAAAGGACTGGAGTCAATTGTAACCATGCTGTAGTAATCTGACTTTGAAATTTGATATACATCAAGCAATTAGATTTTCACACAGGGAAAACAAATACAAAGTAACACAATATGATTTCATATAAAGAAGTCTAAACTAACAACTAGATAATTACTAAACATGAATATAAAGACACTTAAGGGACTAGAACAGTGTTTGAGATGATAAAGTCATTGCCATGTAATTGAGGAGCAGGGTTTTGGTCTCTAACACTTATGTAGCAAGCTGGTGGCAAGCTGGTGGCAAGCTGGAATCCCAGTGCTCCAGAGATGAAGACAAGAAAGCACTACCCAGTTAGTCTTCCTGAATTAGCAAACTTTAGATTCAGTGAAGAATTTGTCTTCAAAAATAGAGAGTGATGAAGGAAGACTTCCTGCTTCCATATGTGGGTGCGCACACACATACACCCCAACAGAGACAGACAGTCAGACAGACAGACAGACAGAGAAAGAAGGAGGCAGAGAGAAATTCAAGTTACAAATTTTATAGGAAATGTAGTTTAGAAGGTCAGTTAAAAGAACACTTAAGGATAAATACACAGGGAGATTAAATTTTTTAAAGGAAAAGTTTCAAAAATTAATCTATTCAAAGTTGTTTCAGTGAAAATCACTAGAGTCTCTGGGAAAATAGAACTTAAGACTGATTTTAAATTATACCAAAAACAATAACTCAGCCAATTGATCCCGAAGGAGAAGTTTAAGGTGGGGAAGAATCATGTGGCTACACAAATCCAGAGCGTTATTTAATGGATAAAGTTCATTTCCAAATAAATAAATAAGTTATTGGAATATAGGAGTGAGCATGAAAGGAAAAGAAAGAATAATGTGGAAGTTGATTTATGCTAAAGTTAGCACTAAATTTGGACAGAAGCAAGAGTGCTGAGGAAGTTGTGGGTGACGTTTTCCAGTGTGGATTTTAACAGACCCTGGATGTTCAAGTGATAGCAAGTAGTTTAGAGATTTAGTAGTACCACCAACTGACAGACAGACAGTCGTTAGCATGATGGGGATTCTAATGACCATTTACACCTACAAGGCAGAGTAAGAGCCCTTATAAGTCTCGGAGAAAGGGAGAGGGGGAGGCCATGTCATGTGATTTTTGAGAGCCAGGCCTTTCCTGACTCCAGGGTTGCAGAAATTGGAGAGGATTCCTAGGAAAGAATGTGTGATTACTAAGATGAAGGGGGAGTTTTGCTCAAGTTTACCCCTTATACAGCTGATGAATATGCTCCCACTGGTGGTTCTCTGAGGTTACAGAGTCCGGCAATCTGAGCCTGTAAACTTCCTGGGGGAAGTTAGAAAGCACCTGATACTAAGAATCTAAGGACCCTGGGGACTATTAAGGGTTAGAGATTCCTTTGCAGTGGCTGTGTTGGCTGGAGGGGGGCGGGGAATTGTGGTTGAAATGCAAAATGAAATTACAATAAATAAATAACAAAAATAACAGCCTTCTATAATTACATGCCCTAATTAGCTAAAAAATCAACATTTAGAGCAATCAGCTTTTAATATAAGAAGAGAGTTAAGACTTGTGGTACTTTGAATTTAATTGGCCCAAGGAAAACGATATCTTTTTTAAATTAATTAATTTATTTATTAAAGATTTCTGTCTCTTCCCTGTCACCGCCTCCCATTTCCCTCCCCCTCCCCCAATTAAGTCCCCCTCCCTCGTCAGCCCAAAGAGCAATCAGGGTTCCCTACCCTGTGGGAAGTCCAAGGACCCACACACTGAGACAATGGGGATGTTCTATCAGGAACTCACCAAGGCCAGCTGGCCTGGGTCTGAAAAAGCCTGGGATAAAACCGGTCTTGCTGAACATAGCAGACAATGAGGACTACTGAGAACTCAAGAACAATGGCAATGGGTTTTTGATCCTACTGCACATACTGGCTTTGTGGGAGCCTAGGCAGGTTGGATGCTCACCTTACTAGACCTGGAAAGCGATATCTTGATAGAGCAAGACCCAGAAGCAAGGCAGTAAGCAGCACCACTCCATGGCCTCTGCATCAGCCCCTTCCTCCAAGATTCTGCCCTGTTTTAGTTCCTATTCTGACTTCCTTCAATGATGAACAGTGCTGTAAGCCCTATAAACCCTTTCCTCCCCAGCTTGCTTTTTGGTCATGGTGTTTTATTACAGCAATAGAAATCTTAACAAGAACACACCCACAGTAGCAATCACATCAATATCCTTTAATGTTGATTCACTTCCCAGATGAGACACCTGCACTGTCCCCTTGCATGCCTGTCAGTATCTGTTACAGATAGGGCTGTGGCAAAGCAGCTGCTTGATTCTAATACCAGTCTCTTGTAAATGCCTGCGTACTGCATAGTGTGAACTGAGAGAACCTACCTTCAATCTCTAATTCCACCCCAAACAAAAACAAATAAAATCACAATAAAAATGAAAGGTGTGAGGTGCATCCCAGAAAAGCAACCCTATAAAGCATAAGTAATTAGTATCTAAAATACAAAATAGCTCTGAAATTTAAGAATCAAAGAATCAAATAGTAACAGGCATGGTCAGGCATTTTACACAACATGGTTTATGACAATATGTAAACAGAACTCATTCAGCTACTGGTTTATAGTTATAAAAATTGTAAAACAGTATTTTTGAAGACAGGGATTTTTAAATCTTATGAAAGGCTGATGAAAATGCAAAAACTCTATTTGGAAACGTTCATCTTTTTCACAAAGCTCAGAGGCCTACATTCATATTTTAAAACCTGAAGAAATTTAGCCCTTAGGCATTCACTTCCGATGAAGGTTTCACAATAGTGGCAAGCAGACACTTTGGGCTGGGAAATTCTGAAATGGCTGCTGCATGTTGTTGGATAGTTAGCAATACATTTGTGTTTTCTCACTAGATGTGAATAACATTCTCCTGGTGATAATCTGGAATGTCTCCAGAAACAGTCAAATATTAAGATAAACTTTCCCCCCACAGTGAAAGTCAAAGTTCTATAAATACTTCAAAATAGTAACTATGACGTGATGACAAAGTTGTTCCCAGGCACGGCATTACCTAGACAACCTCTATAACTAGCCAATTATCTTTTATAGATTAAATAAGTAATTTCTTTTTTGGTCACAATGTAAAAAGCTACCCAAAGATTTAAAAGCTCAACTATCATCACACATCACATTGTTAAGGTTTAGGAAAATAATAGTACGTGAAGAAAGTCATAGAATATTTTCTATATTTTTGTACTGATTGTATATGATTATAATATATAACTTTAAATGTAAAAATTTGTAATTATGATTTAGTGCTTATAATATCAATGGTATTCAATATTTGTAATTAAAAACATACTTCAACTGTTGCTACATTATTTACAATTATGAAAAAAAGAAATGTACTAAAATTTACTTATATTTTTACAGAAACATAATAGCACAAGTATATGGAGGTGAACTTGATTTGCACAATTGATGTGCATGTTAATTAGATGCTTCCCTTTCCTCTACTAAAATCCAAGATCAGAAAGGGCAAGCACTGTGACTCTCTGTGAAATCAAAGCATTGTACTATGTTTAAATCTGAATATGAGCAGGCACATACAGAGGCAAGGACAGGCAGATAGCGTCAATGTGGTCTCAGCAGACAGAGTCACTGACAAAGGAGCCGCCAATCAGTAGTTTTAAAGAATACCAGTCAAAGTCTATAAAGTTTAAAAAGCGCTTCAAGATATTTCCAGATCACCTAATCCACAGCAAACTATTTGAGATCTTGTAGCAGACAAAAATCTTCCAATAGGTGCTGTCATGCCATGCTAGCACAGTAAAAGACATAGATAATCAACATCTGTGATGGGAGAGAGAATACTGGATGATAAGCAAATGTTATCTGAGACATTAGTTGAAGGCAACAAAGCTATCAAATTTATATCATAATGTTTCTATGATATCATAGTAATTTAGGAAAAATGTTTATTTTACTTTTTCAAAATTCTGATGGAAAAAAACTTCTGCTATAATATAGTTATTTTGGTTGTGTAATTTAATGTTTACTTGAGATTAATAAAATTATCTACTTAATAAAGATAACAATGTGTATTTAGCTAAATAAATCATTGTACATAAATTAAAGCAAAGTTTGCATAATATAACACATGAAATCAAGTTGTGTATTTTAAGAAAGAAGGTGATTAAGGTTTCTTCTAGGAACTATAGAAACTATATCTATGTGATAGTTCATTCTAGGGAGAACACTATGAAGTTACATAAACAGCTGGGGTTTTTTTTATTTGTTTTGTTTTGTTTTCTGAGACTGTGGTACTGGGACAGAAGCCAGGGCCAGACAGAAGCCAGTGCCCCACAGAGCTAATCCACACTCCAGCCCTGTAGGTTCTCACTGCAGTCCAAGCTGTCCTTGGACCATAGATCTTTGTGTTTCATCTCCAGTCAGTCTGAATCACAGCCGCGAAGCCCTGTTCAAGCAATACAATGATTCCTTCTTTGCTTGTCAGGCACTGAGGTGCTGCCATGTGTCTTCAAGTATTTTTGCATTGACTTATAAAAGGTGGAATATGTTCCCAGAAGTTGCTCTGGATTCTCAGGGAACAAAGTCATACAATTTCTAATGTACTTATTTCAAAATCAAGCTTTCTAGGATCATTTTATATTTTGCCAAATATATTTATTACCCAAAAAAAGGATTTCATCATGAATTCTTAGCACTAAATGCAAATGAAGCACTTGATTAAAATTTCCTTATGAATCTTTATACTGGCACCTGTCTGATCTGATCACATCATGAGATATGACCAGAGTTCACCGATACAAATCTTCCAGACGGGGAAGTTAGCACTCTAATAAAGTGAAAGATGGACAAGAAGGATAGAGAGAATGCTGTCATTCAATAAAAATAAAAGAGAAAGAAAGAAGAAAGGGAGAGAAAGAGACAGACAGAGAGACAGAGAGAGAGAGAGAGAGAGAGAGAGAGAGAGAGAGAGAGAGAGAGAGAGAGAGAGAGAGAGAGAGAGAGAGAAAGAAAGAAAGAAAGAAAGAAAGAAAGAAAGAAAGAAAGAAAGAAAGAAAGAAAACAAAAAACAGGTATGGATGGTGGTATTTTCTTTAGGGAATATAAACAGATGTGTCTCAGTCAGTAGGCACTGTGTGGGAGTGGCTGCTGAGTCCATGCTCTGTTAGCCTGAAGCTCATACCAACACATGAGCAGCTTGGCACAAGGAAGCTGCCAGCAGCCCTGGAGGCTCAATCTCAGAGCTATTAGAAAGCAATCAGGAACATGATTAGCCCTCACTCAGAGCCAAACTTGGGCTCCAGATGCTTGTCAAATTCTGATTCTTCTAAAATAGAATTGCTCTCTGCATCATCTTATCAGGCCAGCTCTATCCTATGACCTCTATGCTTAAGGAGCTGGTTCAGTAGCACACTGAATAAAGAGAATGTCTTATGTAACAACTGTTTAATGTGTTACATAACATATTTTTTATCATTTCTATGTTTTAAGGAAAATTCATAATCTCTACCTTTATTTATATATTCATTTTATTATCATCGTTACCAAATAAAAAGGAGATGACCTAAAAGAGAAAGTGATTTACTTTGACCAACAATCTCAAAGCTCAATCTACTGCTACTTGGCCTTCAGGGTTTGGGAGAATATCACCATATCAGTGGGAGAATATAACACCAGCATTGAGCAATGTCAGCACATTCCAGGTAGGAAACAAGAAGTGAACTGGGGACAGGAAGCAGATAACCTTTATAGGCCCATTTCCTCTAGCTACTCTCCACCTTCCCCAGTTTCTGTTGCCTCATGAAGTAGGCACTAGCTGAGCACTGACCATTCAACATGCAAGTCTTATGTGGCAAATTTCACATTCAAATAGTAACCACCTAAACTTTGTAGAATCACTCATATTCAAAGTTGCATTTGTCACCTCTGGTCTATAGGATGAGCCTATTAAGGATCATGAATATGGCATGCTGCCCACAGGACTCATGGCATCTGCTTATATTTCATTATTTTCCAAATAAGAACTATTGCAAATACTTTTTAAGTTTCTTATGTTCTTATGCTTCTTTTTGGTTTTATTTTATTTTTTGTTTGTTTGTTTTTGGCTTGTTTTACTTTTTTGGCTTTCTGAGACAGGATTTCTCTGTAGCTTTGGAGCCTGTAATGGAAGTAGCTCTTCTAAACCAGGGTAGCCTTGAACTCATAGAGATCCACCTACCTCTTCCTCCTTAGTGCTGATATTAAAGATAAGGGCCTCCACTACCCAGCTGTTCTTATGTTTCTTTTGTTCTTTGTTCTATGGCCAAGATTAAGCCATATTTGACTCTGCATAGGCTACTAAAACAGTATGGCACGAAACAATCAACCACATGTAACCTTAATGAGGTGAAGTGAGGTTAACAGACTTTAGAAAAGACAATGTCTGAGCTGCTATCGAATGCCAGTCTGAACGATATGACATCATATTTCTGACTTTGACTGACAGCTCTCTGGAAGTCATCTCGCAAAAGGTCCCTTGTTCTATTGAATATTCTCCTGTGCACAGAAGCACCCTCAACTGCCTTGTGGCTATCACTGACTTCTTTATGTCCTAGAGAATCACACAGATACATCTATGCCTCACTCCTGAACTCACTAAGGAGTTTGCTCTCTGGTATATTATCAGTGCTTCATTAACCTCCTAAAGATTTTTTTGTGAGCTCAGAAGAAAGTAAAGAACGGTATGAAAATGCTGCTCTACCTCTAGGTGACAGATCCTTTCAGCCATAGATATGCATGATCATTGTCCACAGTGTTCTTAACTGTTGTAGTAGGCTGCTTGTTCAGTTACAGCTGTTCAACCCTGAAATAATCACACAGAAACATCATTTGCAATACCATTTGGCCAATAGCAAGAAAGGGGAGGTGATGTGGGATTCCCCTCATTATGCTGTGAATACCATTGGTTAAAAAAGAAGCTGCTTTGCACCTATAGCAGAGCAGGGCAGAATAGAGCTGGGTGGGGAAAACTAAACTGAATGCTGAGAGAAAGAAGGTGGAATCAGAGAGAAGCATTGTAGCTCCACTGGAGACAGATCCTGGAACTTGACTTAGTAAGCCACATCCTCATGGCAATACACAGATTAATAGAGATGGATTAATTAAAGATATGAGTTAATCAGAAATATGCTTAAGCTATTGGACAAACAGTATTCAAATAATATTGTTTTGTGTGATTATTTTGGGGCTGAGCAGTTGGAAACAAACAAGCAACCTCCTACAAGACTACACAGCTCTTCACAATGATTCAATTGTAATTTTCATGAAATTTTGCTTCTGCCCTGGGATTCTGTTGTTACAGTATTTTCCAGCTAAGTGTATTACACAATAGAAAGGAAAGCAGTGATTTATACTTATATATCTGGATAGATTCTAACCCACTCAATGTAATTCCTTTTGAAGCAGACAATTTAACGTAAGAATCATATGTCTACATGCTTGGCTGTTTTCTTGAGATAGTGTCTTATTCTTTTGTTCTGTGAGTCAGGCATCCCAAGAGCTCATTATATAGCCCAAGAACATGAAGGATGTTTGTTTACATCAGAATAAGTAATAAGCAGCACAAGCAGTGTTTTGGATGATCTGAATGTAAGGCATCTGCTTCAGTCAACATACAAAACCATGGTCTGTTATGTATTAAATCATTTCTCTTTCTTGAGAACCAGACTGTGAAGGGCACAGAAGGACATGTGCAGAAGTTTTGGCTCTAATGCTTTAGACAACATTGCAAATTGATGTCACTGTTTTAATGTGTATCAATGAGAAGTTCCTTTAAGTAACTATGAAAGTCTTACAAATGGGAATTTTCTATCATCTAAGAAGGGACTGAAGTATATCGCATATGTTATCTCATTGAATTTGTTAAACAAACTTAGAAGATACTTGTTTTGTTAGCCAAGTGCAATGAGATAAAGGCAGTTGATCAGGATCACAAACTAGTGGCTACTGAGTAGCACTCAGCTGTAGCACAGTTATCAATTCAAAATCCTTAACTCTTAACCCATTTGCCATGTAATGTTACAAGGAATTTAAAATTACCCTGGTCCATAGCATAATAGGACATTTTGAAAAATGCCAACTATTTCTGATAATATTAAACCATTCATTACATCTATTTATCTCTCTATTAGAAGAGAAAACCTGTAGGACATAGGCCTCACTCCTCACTCATCCACATGCCATTACCTTTCCAGTGCTGGCAACCATGACTGATTCACATTTTAATGAAAGCTAAAATGGTGTGTGGGTTGAATTCATGAGTGGAAAAAGAGGGCCATGCTACATTCTGGCAGGTGTCAATGAGTCTGGTTACCATTAAGCACAGACTTTGCAAAAAAAAGATCCACAAGAGATCAGAATTATATCATCCAAAATTATTTTTACCACTCAAACCAAGAATCAAAGCTTATACCCAACTTTTATATATAGATGAAATCTAAATTGTTTAAGATGTGTTAATGGTCTTTAAATTGTACTGTTAAGTATTGACTGATAGGAGTTGTAAAAAGGTCATAGTAAATCAGATATGAATTTTTCTGAAAAGGTATCCCAAGGGCTTGTATTTATCACTGAAAACATGTTTTATATATGTAAAAATATTCTTTATTTTATTCTTAAATATTTCTTAGTCTTTAAATCAATTTTCTTATTTATTTTTACATAATTTCTTTTAAGTTTTGTTTGATTCTTATTCTTTTCAAGAATAAAAGTTTTAGATTAAAAAATATTAATTTTCTTTCCTAGTTTATGAGTATATATTTTATTTTCATTAGAACTAGTTTTTATTACTATTATTGATGTTTTTCTCATTATTTTTCTTTCTTATATGTGTCTCTGGTATCTCTGATAAAGATTTAGTTTTTAGTTTTTATGTATTTTTGTTGTTGTTGTTGTTGCTTTTTTTTTGGTTTTTTTTTGAGACAGGGTTTCTCTGTAGCTTTGGAGCCTGTCCTGGAACTAGCTCTTGTAGACCAGACTGACCTCGAACTCACAGAGATCCGTCTGCCTCTGCCTCCCAAGTGCTGGGATTAAGGGCATGTGCTACCACCACCCGGTTTAGGATTTAACTTTAAAAGAACTGAAAAGTGTCATTTAAAATAAAATCTCTCAAACCTAGTTAAAGTACAGAAGAATTTAAATAGTAACAAAGTTATAAGATGAGGGAAAATGATATTAAAATCTACATGATAAAAATGATATAATATATCACTTATAAAATTATTTTTGAAAAATAGAAGTTAAGCAAAGTTAAAGAATAAAATTTAAAAATAATGAGTTTTCTTCCAAAGAGATAAGGGAAGCGTTTTAAAACATTCCCACCACCATCTTTTTTGCACAGAAATCCATTTATACATTTTGGAAACCACACTATAAACATATCTATCTCCTCCTTTATAATGAGACTTCATGACATGAGGTCTGATTCCAACTTTAAAAATTGAGTAAAAATGTTACATCTATTATCACTAGTGGTGTTTATTATATTAATATATGGATGTGTCATTTGTTTTGTAGGCTAGCTTCTGTTGATATGCATTTCTGTAGCTGTAAATTGTGCTTTTATAATTCTTGATAGATTTATGACCTATATGTAATTTTGAAAATCATTTTTCCTCATGATAAATTTGGATAAGTGGAATTGCTAACTCAGTGAGTTTAAACATGTTTGGTTCTTTTTATACATGTAGTGAAATTTCCCAGAGGCATTCTTGGTAAATCACAAGCTCACAGAATTTTAGAGTGAAAGATCTTACTACGTTGAACTGTTTGTTATTCTGTCTGCTTTAGTCTCCAGTAACAAGCAGGTAGGAATGTCAGTGCTTCTATAACATGCACATACTAAAATCCTAGCTCCTGAAGCTATGATGATGAGATATGGTCATGGGGAAGTCACAAAGTCCTGAGAGCTCTGCTCCCATGAATAAAATCACTGCCCTTGTGAATCAGCTTGCTACATCACTTGGCCATCTGAGGTTACAGAAAGAAGGCCACTCTTGTGAAAGAAGCCACTTTCTCTGGATATATGTCACACTGGTATGTTGTGAGATGGTTTGAATGAAAATGTCCCCCAAAGCTGCATATATGTGAAAGCTTAGTTCTCAGTTACCAGACTGCTTAGAATAATTTAGAGGTGTATGTAGTCTTGTTGAAGAAAGATTGTCTTTGAAAATGGACTTTGAGGTTTAAAAAGTCTAAAAAGTCTAAACCATATCTAGTTTCTTTTTCGCTCCTCTCCTCCTCCTCCTCTTCTTCTTCTTCTTCTTCTTCTTCTTCTTCTTCTTCTTCTTCTTCTTCTTCTTCTTCTTCTTCTTCTTCTTCTTCTTCTTCTTCTTCTTCTCTCTCTCTCTCTCTCTCTCTCTCACACACACACACACACACACACACACACACACACACGTGTGTGTGTGTGTGTGTGTGTGCACATGCGTGTCTGTCTCCTGTCTCCTCTCTCTATTTCTGTCTGATGCCCAAGGATCAGGATGTACAGTTCTCAGCTACTTTTCCAGCACAAACCAGGTCTGTGTTCCACCAGGCTCTGTAAATATAAGCAAGTTAAATTCTTCTTTGATAAAAATTTCCTTGGTCAAGATGCCTGTTTATAACAATAGAAGTATAATGAAGAGATTTTAATTATCTTGATCCTCAATGCCTTCAATACTGTCTGAGATTAACTTTCAAAGTTTATGCATGATCTCTTTTAGTGTATTTCCTCATTGTAGTCTGAATGGACTAAACAAAATATTAGGATTTGTCAGAAAAAATTCAGCTGTATTTAGCCAGACTCGTGACAGTCATGGCATTGTGTTCCCTTGGGCATGTATAATGGAATTTTAAAAAGTAACTGACATGAACTTATGCTGATCGACACAAGATAAATGTATTTTAATATAGGTATCTTTTTATTTATCCAGTTGTCATCCCTTGCTGATATTTTCTGGGATAATGTTTTATCGAATCCCACTAAAATGTTCTGTAGTAATTTCAAGCGCAAGCCCTGCTTTAACATCTTTGACTAGACAAATTTCAGAGACATCCTTTAGAGAATGAACCTATAGAAGTAGGCATAAGCATTGATATGTGTGAGTTGGCGCACATATTTGGCAGTGCATGTAGCCTCTCAAACTTGAGTATTCACCAGAATCCTCTACAGAGTCTGTCTCAAACAAAGTCATGAAAACCCCAGCAATTTCTGGGCTCATTTTCAGAATTCTGTATTCAACAGATATTGGCTAGAAAAAGTGTGATTTTAGCATACTCTCAGGTAGTATGGATACTGCCCATTAGTCACCTTGTCTGAGGACCCTTGTGCTAAGCCTTATTTTTCCTACATTATATAGGCATCTAGACAGTCTTCCAGGGTGTTCTCTACTAACGTCTTAGAACAGCTGCTGTTTGTCTAATAAAAAAAAAAGTGAGGCCTTCCTTGTGGTGCAGTTCAAACCATCATCCCTGTCTCTGACTTTTTCTTTGTTTTTGTTTTGACATTTTAATGAGGCTCTGAAAGAACAGACACATGACTGTGTTCATGACAGTTTCATACAAAAAGGCATTTGTCAATGAATTCCACCTTTGCCTAAATTCATTAAGTTATACCTTATCATTAATCTTATCTAAGAGAATGTCAGCAGAAGTTAATAATTGACTTATAGCAAATTTGATTGGTAAGGACTTAATATTCTTATAAGAAATATTCTATAATTATTATTACTTACTAAGAAGTTAAAAAATGACAACTAAGGGAAAGAGAATAAATTTGGCCCCACACTCCAGTGTTTTACTGTTTGTTTAACCAAACATTCCCAATGTATCTTGGTTGATTTGATTACAGCCCTGATGATATAAGATTGAATTCATCAAGTATCCAAGCTATTTTCCTTATGAAACTTCTAGTTTTAATTCAGTAATAACCTATATTCTAGATACTGTCATACTTAGAGTTTCTATCAAGTCCATTGTTAAAATATTGATAGATATCTCTTCATTATGTTATATATAAAAACAAATAACTGTACTCCTCAAGTATTTTAGTAATACTCGAAGAAATATTTTCATGTAATAAATTTCTAATCAATAGCGTGAGAGAGACTAAGACAGACACATACAGAGGAAGAATAAATTAGTATTTTTTTCTGATATGAACCTTGAGATGAGTTGTTAAATCCTAAGTGGTCAATCATAGATACATACACATATGAGCAACACAAAACGGATGCAGTAGACTGTATATGTGTGTGTGTGAGAGAGAGTATGTATTGCATGTATGGTGTGTGTGTGTGTGTGTGTGTGTGACAATAACAATTAAGAAAACAGTCATGAATTTGAGAGAGAGAGCGTGAGTTTGTAGGGAAATAATAGGAGTTGGTAGAAATTAGATGGAGTGAACATGATGTAAATACAGCACTAATGTGAAATTCTCACAAAACAAAAAGATATTAAATATAAATCTCATAAAAGTCATATTCAAATTTTTGATTCTAGAAATTCAGACATAAGAACATAAGCTTACTATTTTAACTGTGAATATTTGTTGTAGTATTTTATTGATGAAGGTATATGGAGGGCAAGTGAACACAGTAATATACCCTGAAATCCTTTTGTTTGGAAGATTTCCTATAAGTCCCAGTGAGATTCTGTTATAAGTAACTCAGACACCCCTTTGTTCTAATTAAAGTGAAATATACAGTGAGGTCAAAGATGCAAAGAAAGCATGTCATTTGCAAGCCCCAAACCATCATTCTTAATGCTCACAAAGGATTTTTTTTTACTCTCAAAGTTGAAAGAAAAACATGATGATACTGTTATTTTTGAATCGAGTTACCTGGATAACTTAGTCTCAATTATATAAGCTCTGTTAGGATATTCTTTTACCATATTTTTCACTACTTAAATGTGCTCTTTGATGATTTAATACACGTATATAATGCATTCTGATTATTTTGGAGCAAGCAAGATATTCTAGTATGGAGTATAATAAAAGCCAAAACTGTATGGTTATTTTATGTCTCAAACATCCTATTCCTAGGCATTCCTCAAGTGAGCAGTAACTCTGTCCATGAAAGGAATTGTATGAAAAATATAATGGCTTTATTTGTAGTACACAAAGCTTTATAAACAGCTCAAGTATTTATGAAGTGGTGAGATGACAAACAAATTTTAGCACATCTAGTACTGTGCTGCCTAGACACAAAAACATGAAAGCACTCACGCTCCTGCTATTATCACAACTGAACCAAAATAAAAATGAGTTAAAATACGAAGTCTACCATAGCTACAACTACATCTTAATTGTATCAGCTGTATCTAAGAGAGACATAACTTTAAATACAATAGTGGGTCATTTGTACAGAAGTTCAAGAAAGACACAGACAGGTCTTGGGGTAGACTTGAAAATGGTTATATGGAATCTATTAAAGATGCAAGATGGCATGTGCTCAGTGTGGTTTAACAAGCATACAGACACAGGGGTGTAATTGGAGGCTGCTCATTTGTTTCCTGGCTGCCAAAACCCAAATGATCACACAGATATTATATTAATTAAAACACTGTTTGACCAATGTTTCAGACATACTGCAGCTATCTCTTACATTTTAAATTAACACATTTCTATTAATCTGTGTATCACCATGAGACTGTGGCCTACGGGTAAGTTTTGTTCTTCTTCTTTGGCAATTACATGGTGTCTTTCTGACTGCCTACTCTCTTTATATATATATATATATATATATATATATATATATATATATATATCTTCCAGCCTGGCTATATTCTGCCTGGCCATAGGCCAAAATAGCTTTATTCATTAACCAATAGGAGCAACACATATATGGAAGGACATCCCACATAGGAGAATAAGGAGAAAGAATTAGCAAAATTTCACTGTGAACAGAGTCAGGGAAGTAAGGAAAGAAATTGCTCATGCAAGGAATGTAATCGCTTTTGGTCTATATGGTGAGTTAAGGCAATTGCAGAATATATGGATGAAAACATTAAGCAGTAAGTAGGATTTGAAGCAGTAATCAGAAACTCTGCAAAACCGATGAAAATGAAGATTTAATTATAAGCCTATGTGTTATTTAGAAAGGAACGCAGTTAAAAGAGTCTCTTATGCACTTTTTTTTTTGAGGAGGAAAGGGTTTCTTTGTCTTACAATTCCAGGTTACAGTTCAATTTTGCATTTAAGTCAAGGCAGAAACTCAAGTGGCTAATCATGTCCACACTCAAGGGAAGAAAGAAATGAATACATGCATATTGCTTGTTTGCTGCTCAGTTTGATTTCTCCATTCATAGAGTTTAGGGTTTTCTGCCTAAAGAATGGTGCCTCTCACAGTAGGCTCTGTCTTCTCACATCAATTAACAATAATGATAATCCCCCACAGGAAAAAAAAAAGAGTCTCTTGTTAAGGATGTAGGAGAAAAAATATCCATAGAAGAAATATATGAAAAAAATTAAAAATAAAAGGCATAAGATAATGACTATTACTTTTGTTCTTGCTGTTGTTGTTGTTGAGTAATTAGGGAGAATGCCGATTTGGTAAAATGCTTGAGGACGTGAATGTAATCCCCAAAATGCACAGGTAATTCTACAGAATGCCCTGGAGCTCACTTTATAGGCATCACAGCCTAAGCATTGAGCTTCAAGTCGGTAGAAAATTTTCTCAATAAACAATATGTATAGTATCTGAGGGACAACAGCCGAGATCATCTGAGTAGTCCTTGTGATCACTGTATTTACTGTGTTCCATACTGTGTACTAAGTACATTTGTCGCAATGAAGTAACATAAGATACATTAGACAGTCTTACAATTGTTGGGTTCTTATTGTGATTTGCCTGGAAGAGTCAGCGGCGATATCTCACCTAAGGACTGCTTTCTTGAACCATTTTTACTATCAAATGTCTAACATCTGGTTGTTCAATAATGAAATATTTGTATGGATGTGCATCCATCTTTTTTGAGGTAGAGGATTTGATAGAGAACAATATCCATACCGAAGTACAGAACAAAGAGGCTCTGGCAGATGTAGAAATAGCAGTTTTGATAGAATGTTTTATGGAATGGTTACCAAATACAAAAAAATGAACCCCACCTTTCAAAAGGACAGCAGAAAAAAATTATGAATATTTCTACCGTACATGATAAACATTCAGTGAGACAGATAAATTTAACCTGAATTAATATCTTATAACACACACACATACAAGGATGAAAACTCCAGAAGGTACTCAGTATTATGTACAATTTTAAGGTTTTATGTATTCTTAGAAACAAAAATAATGAATAAATGAATAAGTCAACACGCTGCCATGAGACACTATGAGTAACTCCAAATACCGGTGGAGATTTTCCTCCTGTTGAATACCAACAAGAAATTTCATTGCTGAACGAGACATATATAAACTTTTGTCTGAACGTGCTGTTTACTCAAATCCTATGCACTTTACGCATGCATAGCAACAAAACTCAGCACAAGCTAAAGATGTGCTGATCCTGTTCACTGCTATATTCTGTTTCCATTTAGGCTTTCAAATGGTGTCCTATCTCTATCCTCTTAAATACCACACACAGTGCCATACAATACCAGACATAGTCAGCATAAAAACTCACCAGACAGGCAGTGTGCTGGCCAGGTTCCTCTTACCTGTAACAAACCCTGTGTTTTAGACAAACACACAGAATGTTACCATGCAATACCCAGGAAGCAGTCATCTGTATCCCTTTCCCTTTTTTATCTGAAAAGTTTTGTAGTTCTAAAATTTCAAAATGTCAAAATTTTTAGCTCAATGCTTACCCAGCCAGAACCACTGCAGACCAGATGTCAAAGCCTTGTGGTCTGTACGGGCAAGTTGATCAGCATGACAGACCTGGATGCTGTTTCTGTGAACAATCCTCACGTGTGACAGCAGAAAGTATGTATGCATCTGGACTCCACTGTCTTTCACATTTATAGAAAGTGTGTTTCACCAACTATGCTTAATTTGGATCTTGTTTTTAATGGTAATTTACTGTAACCTAAAAAATATATGTTAGAGGTATTTACTAAGCTCTAAAAACTATATATGTATTTGGTCTTATTCTTCATCTCTATAAAGAACATGGTTTATTCTATGTTTTAGGGAAGAAAGTTACAGTCAGAGAAATCAACACTTAGAACCACTTTGCTTTGTTAATTAGACATTTTGCTGCCCCAAATCATTGATTAAATAGTCTTTTTTCTTGAATTTTACTGTTCAAATTTTCTTCCTGCTATTATTTTATTTTCTACCCCTTAGGAAAGCCTTGTTCTTTTAGTACCTGATACTTATGCAGCATGGTGAAAGTTGCTGAAAATTTGTATACTATTATTGGGAATGGTTTCTCTCATATTAAAGAAGTTATTGCCATCAGATATCTATGACTATGACATCTGTAACTCTCTATCTAAAAGATAAAAATAGTAAAGAAAATAGAAGAGGAGGAGAAAAATACAAACAACTAAGTCTTCAAAAATGTACAAGTTACAACAGCTTATCGACATGAAATAATACATAGCCATACAGAGGACCAGGATGCAGTCAGGTGTAACAACTGATATGCAACTGGAGAACATTGGAATAAACGAATGAAGCCAGGCATAGAAAGACAAATGACACATGCCACTTTTAAGGAAGTCAATAAATGTTGTGTAAGTATGAGTTGGGATAGTGGTTACAAGAGACAGAGAAAGGCAAGGAAGAGTGAGAGCAAGAAGTAATTAAGACAGACTTTTAGGAACTAGAAAGAGCCCTGAGGGGAAAGAAGGGGTCTGGAGCATGTCAGAGTGGACAGACGAGATGGATGCTTTGTTTGTCCATGTTAAGAGATTTCACCATCAAGTTATGCTGTTTTGTGCAATTAATATTTAAGGAAGAAATTAAAAGTATGCCACATGAAAAATGGAAGTGCATATACCAATAACGTGAGTTAGATGAAGTGGGTTTTAAAACAAGGAAAAGAAAGAAAAAACTAGGTTTTTGCAAGAGAGTTGGTTGTTGCCATAGTGTGAAAATGCATTCCTATCTAATATCATAAATTCAAATGCAGATTGGTAAAGGAGAGTCAGATTCAATCTGTGAGATGCTGATATCTGGTCTTTGTCCAGAAAATTAAACTTCCATTTGCACACTCATGGACGACATCAAGAATGTGTGAACTTTCCCCAAGGAGTCTTCCCAAGTACATCTATTGCCAGCCTGGCTATGAAAACTTTTCCTCCATGTAGCCATTGCATCAAACAGATGGTTTCTCGGTCATAGCCAGTGAATTCTTAGTGATGGCTAACATGCTTGGGCTTGTCATCATAGCAAATACTTATAATCCAAATCAAACAACACCATAGCTTCAATAACGAAAATGGTAAATCACCAAATTTATTAGAGAAAATGTTAATAAATATGGATTACACAGTCATAATGCAAAAATGCTAATGGGATTCATGAAGAGATTTAATGTGGAAAAATTAGCTCATGTGTGCTAGAGTATATCCTGACACAGCATATACTCAAGCAATGCCTGCTTAGCCACTTGGTGCATATGTGGCACAGTAATACGGAGCAGGTACACAGCACTGTGAACATTAGTTTCCTGGAGGTACACAGCACTGATAATTTTGATTTCTTTGGAAAGCTATAGAACCAACACTTCTTTTGCTACTTTCTTACATGCATTCATGCAATATGCACACTTGCACGTAAAAGTATACTTGCAAATAGTATCTGTGCTGTTAGGTGTTAAATGTCACATAAATGGCATAGGCAGGATCTTTTTATTTTGTTTATTTACTCTCAAACTATGATGTTCTTCTGATTTATTATTGCTGACATACGAAGTAGTTGTGTCCAAACCTACTTTTCTCTCTATCTTTGCCTTTTGAGACTTTTGACAGTTCATACATTTATCTCCATTTTAATAGATACATGAGTGTTGTGCAAACTCGTTGTGATGAATTGTGTTACCTGTAATGAAGTCATTAATTGATTGAGTGTTTCCCTATACTGTGTACTGGTAAAGAAAATTCTTGAATCATAGATTTCAGAATTTCAATCTCTTTGACAATATCATTTTACCAGAGGGGGTATGTCAATTTTCATTTCAAAGAAAGTCTGTGCTAGAGCTTATTTCCTGTTATTTTGGAAACATTTCATAATTCAACTTTTAATTTTGGTTCATGTAAATGTATCTAGGTTTCTTTGGTACATGTGACTATCTAGGTTTTTTATAATTTGTTTATATCGTTATGAAGCCTTTTATATTATTGTATTATTGAAAGGTTTATTTTTTTCTGCTCTGTGAATTGTCTGTTTTTCTTACTTTATGTTTTTATGTTTATTTTATGGTTTGTGTGTATACAAAATCATGCCAAAATATTGCAGAAATTAACATAAACCATGATAATATGACGTAATAAAATGATATATTTTCTTATTGCTGATCATTTGTAAAAAAGTTAGTTATTTTTAAATAATTAGAGTAATGTATCACTTTCTCCTGAGTTGTATAGAACTTCCATGAAACCAATTTTAAATGTTTTCATCCAAACATAATAATGCATATTTTTATGGATCTTGATGCTTAGCAGCTCTTCCACAATTAACTTCCCTCACTACCGCTAACACATGAAATGTAAATATTCATAATTTGCTATTTACATTTCTATATTAGCAAATGTATGTCTTATTTTGTGTATGGCCATTCGAGATAATATTTGATGATTTGCATATAGTTAACGTTTTCTCTTTTTTTTGCATGATCTACTGAATGATATTCTTCTCAGTTTCTAATAACCAGAATTTATGATGCAGCCTTATAGCAACACATGATGTTTGAGGAATATTTGCAATTTCTATGTTTCCAAAATGACACTTAAAATGACCTGTTAGACAAGAGCATTATTTTTAATATCTTCTAATTAAGTCTCACAAAAGCAGTCTGAGGATTTTCACTAAAATTTATTATCTTGTTAAAAAGTTCACACTTTTAAACCAAAAGTATTGTACACCATTTTTTAAAAATGTGCCTCAATTTGTGTTTTTAAAAGTTCAGTTTAGACATCACAGGCCATAGACACCAACGCAGACCCCAACTTCAACTATGGTAGAAGCATGGACCGAGACATGGTCCCCAGTGGCTGCCCTAGCCATGTCAACATGGCCCTGGGTCACTTATCTGTAGGCTGCAGTTCAGGCTGCCACCTTGCCCACCTTGGCCCTGGGAGGTACTATAGGCCACTCAGATCAGCATTGCTTTGGCTTCAGGGTGGTTCTCCAACATCAGCATCAACTCAAATAGCTGCCCAGACCTTGGGCATCTGCATGGCCTGTTCCCACACCTTTTCTTCAGACCTGCCTCTTTCCACAGGACATGAACAGTTATCTCTCTCGCTCGCTCTCTTGCTCACTCGCTCCCATACCCCATCATATATTTGTCCACTGTAATGGTACCTATTGACTCCTCAAGACCATGGTTTCTCCTACCCACCTGGAGCAAGCAACCTCAAGTGGGTGTGTGGGTTTCCTTCATCAGCCTAGTCCTAATGGTACATGGCAGGTCCATGATTTGGAAAGGCAGGAAAGAAAGAGGAATGAATTGGCTTTTATTTGTTTGCTTAATTTCTTCTTCTTCTTCTTCTTCTTCTTCTTCTTCTTCTTCTTCTTCTTCTTCTTCTTCTTCTTCTTCTTCTTCTTCTTCTTCTTTCTTTTTCTTCTTTTAATTTTGATTGTTTTGTTTTGTTCTTTGTTTGTTATTGAATTAATACTCTTATTTATGTTCTTTATTTTTATCATTTCTATTTAAGTTTTATTTGGGGGGGTCACTACAAGGGTGAAGTGTAGATACAAAGGCACTGTGAAAGTAATGGAGTTGGGGTACCTGCGGTAAAGTTCCCAAAGAATCAATTAACAAAGTATATTTTAAGAAAAGAAAATTCCGTCTAAGGGACTGGAGAAACAATCAGTGGTAAAAGCATTTACAGTTCTTACAGGGGACAGACTTGCTGTTCCAGCCACCAAAATGGTGGATCATAACGGCTTTGACACTGGCACAAGGGTCTTCTGCTCTTTGTGGGCACTACGCATATAAGTTGCACTTACATGCATGCAGATAAAACAGACATACAACAAAATGAAAATAAATACTGAAAAATCAATTATAAAGTTTTATTAGATTGATAACTTGTTTACAACCAAATTTTTTATATGATGTTTTAAACTATTCTGATGGTCCTCTTACTTTAATAAAAATAATTTTAGAGCATGCTAGTTGCTGTTCTTGGGCTAATTCAGAATGTTTTTTTATATATACCTTATCTTAGTTGACTTGAATTATCAACTTTACACAGCCTGGGATGCCTGAGAAGAGAGTAATTGAGCAATGTCTTTATCAAGTTGTCCTGCAGACATGACTATGAGGGATTTTCTTTAGTATTATTTGGTTTGGGAGGGTTTAGCCACTGCTGGCAGTGCTGTTCCCTTGGCAGATGCTCCAGGGATATATAAGAAAGCTCAGTAAACCAGCAGGCACCAAGCAAACAATATCCCTCCCTCCACAGTTTCTATTTCAACATCCTGCTTGAATTGCTGCCTTGACTTCAAACGAAGATGGATTGCTATCTGGTAACAAGTGTAAGACAAATAAAACATTGTTTTTGGTCAAAGTGGTTTATCACACCAGCATAAAGAAAACAAGAACAGTGGAAGGTCAGTCGTTCCCTTTATTTCAATTATTTACAGCTCTCACTGTGTGTTTCAAAAGCAGTGGTAAAAATGTCTACGAAGCCGTGCTTGTTGTGTTTTTTTCTGGTCCTACAGTTTCCTGTTAGTGTTATTGCTGTAGTGTTGACAAGATGTTCCCTAGTTCCAGGTCAACCATATAGTAGTTTATATATACTGATCCAAAGTGCAAAAGAAGAAACACTCATTTCATATATTCTCAACTTGTGGCTTTGGGTTTTATATTTTTAACATACTATTGAATTACCTAAAACCTTAAGTTTATTTTTTTTAACCTACTATCTTTAAATCATTTGAGATTATATATATATATATATATATATATATATATATATATATATATATATATAATATATGTATATATATATATATATATATATATATATATATATATATATATATATAGAGAGAGAGAGAGAGAGAGAGAGAGAGAGAGAAAGTTTTTCACAGTATACAGTGTATTTAATTTTTAAAATCAAAATTCATGTAGTTCAATTGTAATGGTAAAAGCAACACAGATCTCTTAGTCCTCAGGGGGTTGTTGGCAGGGCAGCCAGTCACAAAAGGAGCCATGAATAGGCACGCCATGCAGAGAAAGTGGATATTTATTTAGTGTGTTATGGAGGGTAAAAAGAAAAGGGAGAAGGGGAGAAGGGGGGAGAGCAGAGAGAGGCAAAGAAAGAGAAAGAGAAACAGAGAGAGAAAGAGGAGAGGAGAAGCTCCATCTTTGGGAGAGAGACAGAAAAGAGAGAGAGAGCTCAGGCTGGAAGCAGAAGGAAGTGCCACTTGCCTTGGTGAACAAGGAAAGGAGTGGGAGGGGCTTGTCTCTTAAAGGTACAGGACAGATCATTACATTAGTCATATAAATGTGACCCTGAGAGCCATCCTTGACTCTGAAAACAAAAGAAAAGAAGAGGAAGAAACAAAAAATAAAAATCACTTTGATCTGTGTCAAGACTCCTCTATCTCTGACTTTCCTTTCTTCCTTGGTCATTGGGACACTATTGTTGTCTAATTTGTTAATTTTTATAAAGATTTTATATTTGTATTTTATAAAGATTTATTGATTTGCTGATGCAATGGAATTCTCCTGTTGATGTCACTGCTCTTTCTCTGCTTAATGAGCACACTTTGACTTCATTTTCTTGTCAGGATAACTGCTTTGTTCTATTATCTATACATCGGAAGCTTGTCATCAAATCTTCACAATGGGTCTATGACAAAATATCTGATTATAAATCCTCTATTTCAAAATTTGTTTTGTAGTCTTAAAACGCATTACATGTTTCTAGGGTGTTTTTCAGTAGAGTTGCTTTGGGTGCAGCTAATAATATATCTAAGAGATTTCTGTCATATCAAAATATTTCACACTTTGTAAATCCTTTCATTCATTTGCTTAACGTTGCCTCTTATGTCCTTCTTAGTTGTTTCTGACCTTCCTTTATAAATCACCACTTTTCAGGAAGGCATTCCACTTCTATAGTCCTCCAGTAAGTATTTAGTGGAGGAAAATTTTCTGAATCCCTGTTTGCCTGATGACTGCCTTCAGCTGGTCTCAACACTGTCAGAGAAACTTAAGAGTAAGGGAGAGTGGTTCTTAAACAATTGCTTTTGAATTCTTTGATAATACTCACTGAAAACTCATCAATTTCTGGCTGTCCAGAAGTCTGCTTACACTGTTTTTTACCATCAAATTTTGTTTAAGTTTGAAAACCATCCATCTTTTCTTTTTCCTTATCTCTAAGACATTTTTCTTCCTTTTTATGTTCTGTAGTTTCTCTGCTGTTGGAGCCCACAAGACTATACAGTGAATGCACAGCTGATAGACCAATAGGCAGATCCACGGGAAGTGTGTGTGTGCATGTTCAAATGGAATAACCAATTTTGAAGTGCTGTGGAAAAAATATCTTTTGGAAAAGCCACTGTCATAACTGTGGAAACCTTGTGAAACTATGATTCTTCCCTTCGAAATGGGATTCATTCCCAAAACACCTCAGAAGTGTGACTTCTGCATGGAGAGTGGAGTGACCTTGCTCCATTCCCCCATACCACAAGGCCTTGGAGAAATGGCATTCACTCTTTGTTCTAGCAGTCAAATTTACATAGAGTCAAACCCTCAAAATTACCTGCTATTAGAATACATACAAATGTCTGTATAAGACAGGCACTGAGCAAAAAGGCAGCATGCCCCAATATGCTAACAAACAGATCTGTGTATCTCCAAAGCTGGTTATGACAAAAGAGATTTTATGAGAATGAGTGAATCCAGGATTCAGAGTTCAGAGATGCTTGGTAAGTTTATCTAATGCTTTGGAATGTCAGGTACTTCTTGAATGCTGGCTCTTTCCGGCACAGGTAACCTGCTCTGGAGTACTGCTTTGTCAGGTTCTACCTGCCCATTTTGTGACTTTAATATGCATATTATCATTGTCCTTGCCTATGGAATTTTCAAGCTATATCTGTAAAAACTAGAAACTGCATGGAGATCACCCCATCTTCTTTTTATTCTGCTCCTTATTCTTTTTCTCCTCGCTACTTCTACTTCTTCCCCTAACTCTCTTTTCTTCTCCTTACTCTTCTTCTTCATGCCCTTCACTTCACTTTTTCCCACCTCATACAAACAATAAAGAACATGTAGAGGTAATGTACGTGAGTTATTTTTTGCCCTCAGATTCTTGCCTGCCTTAGACATCTGATTCTGAGCCCTGAGGGGGTACTGAGGATGTTACTCAAGGCCCTGATACTCTCCTAGGATTAAATTTAGTTTAATTAGCCTTTCTTTGTACATTCCTCAATATTTGTTGCACATACATTTTATTGGACCCCAGAAAAGACTCTTTTTGTCTATTTTGAGTATGTTGTGTCAGAAACGTAGAAAGACATGTTTGTATCTTCACACATGCCAGCATTTATTTAATAACAATAAATTTCCACTGTAATGTGGTCTGAAATGAAATGGCAACAATTTGACAGAAGCTGCTACTTTCTTTACTAACCTGGTGAATATAGCTCCCTTTTTTCTCCAGTTTTATTACTAACCTTTACTCTAAGGTCAAATATAGACACAGAGAGCCTGCCTTTGGGGGGCGGGACGGACTCGGGCAAATGTTTATGGATAAATTCGGGCGCGCAGAAGCTGCTGCGCTTCCTGGTTCCGGTTTCCGTGCATCGCTGGAACTCCGGTTGCGTGAGTGTGCTATTTTCATTAAAGTTGTGTTAACTTATACCCATCTGTCTGTATTGATCCTCCTTTGTCATTTGGCGAACCAACGTGGGGCAGACTTGCCCCCACACCGGCAACTCACAGCAGGTCCGGGGAAGTCCCGGTGGCCGCAGTGCACATCCCCCACGCTGGCGGCCTGGGCAGCACTGAGACCGCCTTTGCTCGCCTCTCCCCACGAGCGGGCGGTGCTGAGGCCGCTTCTGCTAGCTTCTCCCCGCGGGCTCCTTGACCTCGGCGTCTGGCGCCGCGCGGTTCGCTAGAGAAGCCGCCAGCACCGGCCAACCCCGCACCCTCCCCCCGAGCTTGCTTGCTCGCAGCTACTGCTCCGGGGCTTTCATTGTGTTTCCCGGTGTGCTTGCCTGAGCAAACCACCACAGCGGCGGACTTGGTCTGATTCAAAATAACCTCTTCACACACATTATAAATCCTCAGGCGGAACGATAAATTTTGGTTTTGAGTTGTTTCAGACCGGCTCTCCACGTGGACTCAAGTGGACTCTTCCGCCACCTCTGGCAGAAACCAGTCATTGCAGGTAAATTTTTATTTCCTTATAAAAAAAAGGATGTCTGAGAACGTTACTCTAGAGTATTTTAACGGTCTTTTTGAGTGTGCCATGTGGGAGATCTTACAAGAGGTGTCTAGCACCCCACATCTATGCATTCTTCTGGGATTGGTAATTTTCCTTGGCACTAAATGGTTTGACAGCAAGGATATGATAAAGTCTTTAAGAGACGAATCCAGGATTCTTAATGCAGAAGCTGCACGTCTGGAAGCTATCGAGGACGAATCCAGGATTCTTAAGACAGAGGTAGAACTGCTGAAATCTATTAAACATGATTATGATATTCTCAAGAATCAGTTTGACGTTATACAGGAAGATAACAGATCCTTGTCTAACAAGACTCTGCTAACTGAGCAAAATTTAGAAAAGATTCAGGTTGATATTAAGGAAAAATTCGTTAATATGGAAGAGGAAAGAGCTGAGTTGTCCAATCCTTCAATCCCTTTCTGTAGGAACTGAAACATTATTGGCTGATATTAAGGAGAAATTCATTAATATGGAAGAAGGAACAGATGAATTAAATCGTAAATTTCAAAAGTCACTTTCTGATGGGATTGACACATTAACTGAGAGAATCAGAACGGTTGAATGTGACAATCGAATCTTGTCTAAAGCTTATGATAGATTGATGGAAAGATTGTCAATACAAGAAGGCACGGTTTATGCCATGAAAATTATGTCCAAAGATGAGAACTTATCTCTACTGGACAAACTTCATACTTCCGAAACCTCAATGAAGGCTTTGGAACATAATTTTGGACAGGAGATACAGACATTGCAGAAGGCAATGGTGAATAAAATTGAAAAGATTGAGGAATTTCTAAATTCTGATGAAGAAGAACACACGGTAGAAAGGCAAATTTTAACTACACCTGTGGGTAAATCCCTCCGGGACAATTTCCACAAAGCTCTACCTACGGCTTTATCTACCTTGCAAGTAATAACAACAGAGAAGGTGGTTGGTTCCAAAAACCCTAGGGTCATCAAGGAAGATATATGGGAGCCTGTTCATATGAATGATCTAAAGAAATTAAACAGGCTGTCATGTCTTTTGGGATGCATTCCTCTTTTGTTAAAGAGATGCTAAAATCTTGGGCCACGTTAAACAGAGCAACCCCTTTGGATTGGCTACAACTGACTGCTGCAGTCCTTGAGAGTGGGCCGGAATTAAGATGGAAATGCTTATTCAGGGAAGAGGCTAGACGTTTAGAACAGCAAGAAAAGACAAAGGGAAATGATGTTTCCATAGATAAAATTCTAGGTGAAGGAATCTTTTCTGACCCTCAAGAACAGGCTAATTTGGATGAATACACACTCTTCTTGTGCACTACAGCAGCCTTAAGAGCTTGGGATAGGGTACAAGATCCAGGACAGAAAACAGAATCATTTCTCACCATTAAACAAGGTCAGAGAGAACCCTTTATTGATTTTTTACAAAGACTTACTGAGGCTGTGCAAATAGGGATACCTGACCCGGACACAAGGCACATAATGATTGAGATCTTGGCTTATGAAAATGCAAATGTAACATGCAAAAGGATTGTGGCACCTTTAAAGCGCAGATCAGCGCCCTTGGAAGAATGGTTCTTACATACAATGGATGTTGATACATTTGATTATGGCACTGAAGCATGGGTAGAAGAAGCAATTTCCAATGGTAAAAGAAGATACCAGAATACCAAATGTTTTAATTGTGGCAAAATGGGTAATATGGAGAGAAATTGTAAACAACGGACATTCAGAAATAATAATAATGCATTTTCTAGAAATAATAGAAATAGAAGGACTCAGCCTTCAGGTTTATGTAGAAGATGTGGAAAGGGCAGACACTGGACAAATGAATGCAGATCTACAAGGGATAGACAAGGCAACCTAATACAGACGGGAAACGGGAGAGGGGGGCCTCACAGGCCCCCATGACACACATGGTTCAGTCATTTCCAGTTTCAGCGGAGAACGTGCCTCGTCAGGACAATTAGGAAACCCCATGCCTACGGTTACAAATAATAATGATCAGAAAGATGAGTTACGTGTGTTTTGGCAAATTTCTATAAATGATCAAAGACCTAAGCTGAGAGTATGTGTAAATGGCATTTTTATTACTGGCCTGCTGGACACAGGTGCCGATGTAAGTATCATTACTCCAGAATCTTGGCATCCATATTGGCCCCTTCAGAATGTAAATGTTCAGCTCCTGGGAATTGGAACTCTATCTCGAGTAAGACAGAGCACGAGATGGGTTGAATGTATAGGCCCTGAAGGACACATAGGAAAACTAAGGCCATATGTAGCCAATGTTGCAATGAATTTATGGGGTCGTGACCTATTACAACAATGGAATACCCGAGTTAACATTCCTGCTACTTCTAGAGCCTATACTTCTGAAAATAATGTTAAAAGATATTATAAACGGAGAAAACCGGCCATTCAGGCCATACAAGAACAAGCAATCGAAGCCCCTTCAGAGATACCAACAGCCTTGCCTCTAAAATGGTTGACGGAGAAACCAATATGGACAAAGCAATGGCCTCTAACTGAGGAAAAGTTACAGGCTTTAGAACAGCTGGTACAAGAGCAATTAGATGCTGGACATATAGAAGAATCTACCAGCCCTTGGAATTCTCCTGTATTTGTGGTTAAGAAAAAATCAGGTAAATGGAGAATGGTGACAGATCTTAGAGCTATCAACAAGGTTATTCAACCTATGAGCCCTCTGCAATCTGGACTCCCTTTGCCCTCTTTATTACCAAAAGGATGGCCTCTTATAGTTATTGATTTAAAGGACTGTTTTTTCACAATACCTTTACAAAAGGAAGATAGAGAAAAATTTGCCTTCACCGTGCCTACTTACAACAATTCTCAACCTTCCAAGAGGTACCACTGGGCCGTCCTCCCCCAGGGTATGTTAAATAGCCCCTCCTTGTGCCAATATTTTGTGAACCAACCATTGCAAATAATACGCAAGAAATTTCCTAAATCTATAATATATCACTACATGGACGACATATTGTTATCCGATCCAAACATGGATATCTTGAACAGACTGTTTGAAGAAATAAAGATACTTTTACCTAAATGGGGATTGCAAATTGCTCCTGAAAAAATACAGAAGGGAGATTCCGTTAATAACTTAGGTTATAAAATAGGTTTGCAAAAAATTAAGACACAAAAGGCACAAATTAGGAGAGATCGTCTATGGACACTTAATGACTTTCAAAGACTGTTAGGAGACATTTCCAGTCTACGACCAGCTATTGGGTTAACACCTGATCTAATAATTCATTTGAACAAAACCTTGGAAGGTGATAAAGATTTAAACAGTCCCAGAGAATTAACAGTTGAAGCAGAAAAGGAACTGACAATGATTGAGGAAAAATTACAACAGGCACATGTGGACAGGGTGAATCCAAAGCTCGATTGTATTCTTGTCATATTACCATCAAAAATTTCTCCCACAGGAATTTTAATGCAGAGAGATGATATTATCTTGGAATGGATCTTTTTACCACATAAACCAAGTAAGAAACTCAAAACTTATGTGGAAAAAGTGTCTGAGTTAATTATAAATGGCAAGCTGAGACTTCGTCAACTAGCAGGCATAGACCCAGCAGAAATTATAGTGGCTTTCACTGCTGATGAACTAAAGAAATTATGGGAAGATAATGAACCATGGCAACGAGCTTGTGCTAATTTTTTGGGAGACATTAATAACAACTATCCTAAGAGCAAGAGGCTTAACTTCATAAAGAGAACTTCTTGGATCCTTCCTCGAATCGTCCGCGATGCTCCAATAACTGGAGCCCGTACGTTCTATACTGATGCCAATAAAACAGGGAAGGCAGGTTACAAGTCAGAAGACTTGTGCAAGGTGGAACAAAGTCCTTATGATTCTGTCCAGAAGGCAGAATTATATGCCATTCTTATGGAGCTAAGGGATTTTAAAGAGCCTATTAATATAGTTACTGATTCACAATATGAAGAAAGAGTTATTTTACATATTGAAACTGCTGAATTTATACCCGATGATACAGAACTAACCTCATTGTTTATCCAGGTTCAAGATTTGATCAGGAACAGGCTCTGCCCTATGTACATAACACACATCCGATCCCATACGGGTCGGCCAGGTCCTCTAGCACAAGGTAATGCAGATATTGATCAATTATTGATTGGTAGTGTGCTACAAGCCTCTGAATTTCATAAAAAAACATCATGTTAATAGCAAAGGTTTGAAGAAAGAGTTTTCTATTACATGGGAACAAGCCAAGGAGATTGTAAAGAAATGCCCTACCTGCTCTTTCTATAACCAAACGCCACTGCCAGCAGGGGCTAATCCTAAGGGCACCCATAGGAATGAAATCTGGCAGATGGATGTGTTCCATTTTGCAGAGTTTGGCAAATTGAAGTATGTTCACCACACCATTGACACTTATTCAGGTTTTCAGTGGGCAACTGCTTTAAGTTCAGAAAAAGCTGATTCAGTAATCACTCATTTATTAGAAGTCATGGCTATCATGGGTATACCTACACAGATAAAGACAGATAATGGCCCTGCTTATGTCTCTAGGAAAATGAAACGGTTTTTTGACTATTACAATATCAAGCATGTTACAGGTATACCCTACAATCCCACAGGTCAAGCAGTTATAGAAAGATCAAATAGAACTATAAAGGATATGTTGAACAAACAGAAAGGGATGGAAAACACCCCCAGAAATAGGTTACATAATGTTTTGTTAACCTTGAATTTTCTTAATGCTAATGAGAAGGGAACAACAGCTGCAGAAAGACATTGGATAATGGAAAAGTCTACTGAACTGAATCAACCAGTTTATTTCAAGGATGTGCTGACCTCACAATGGAAGCCAGGAGATGTGCTGCGTTGGGGAAGGGGTTTTGCTCTTATCTCCACAGGTGAAGAAAAATTGTGGATACCATCAAAATTAATAAAGGTTCGGTATGAAGAGGAAAAGTCATTTGAAAAAGATAAATAACAATTCATTCACAAGGATGGCGAGCATGCTGATGGTAAGTAAAGTAAATAGGTTGGGGGCAGGGTTCTTTTCTTATCTCCACAGGTAAATACTGATCTTCAAAGAATTTAAGGGACCCTGAATAGTTAATTGTTGATGGATGGAAAATAGTTACAACCCACTGAGGATCAGTAAGTATTGATTTTATATATATATATATACTATATGTTTTATTGAACACTTCTTTATATGTATGTAGAGCTGGTTTTGGTGTTGGACTATGGCTCAGTCCCTTTTCAATTTCAAGCCTGTTGACAAGAGGTATCTCAGAGTTTCTGTCTCAGATCAGGAGCCATGAAACAGGACAGAATAAGAATAATTATATACTTGATAAACTTTCTTTGCTTTTCCTCATATCTGTGTCTTTCTTTGTATGTCAGCATGTGTCCTTGTGGTTAATGTCTAAATTTCCCATAACAAACAACAAATTTTCCTACAGTAATCTTTCAAGTTTCCAGGATGAAGATGGGGCCCCACAACATCAACTCAACCTGGTTTTTATGACGTCATGAATATTTTTTTCAAGAGCTGATATTAGACTTGTTTTTTGGTACCAACTGCACAAGTTAATTTCAAATGGTGCACATTTTTGACAACACTCTGGCCAGACATTCTCAAAATGCACAGAGACTAATTACAATTTTCTTAGGTCAAAGGTTAATTAGGGAATTTTACCATCATTTGCTTTCACAGGAGCCCCTAAGAAGAATGTCGCCCCCATGTCAGCTTGAAGCAATCTTAGAGAACGATGTCCCCTCTCCCAACAGAGTTTGCCCTCGGGGTTAGGGACGTCTTTTAATGGTTGGTTTGGGGTTGAGGAGATGGGGAGATGTTTTATGAAATTAGGAGTATGTTCAAAAAAAAAGGGGGGGGATGATTAACTGGTTTGATGGGATGATTGGTATTTGTGAGTTACTGTTTTTAGAAAATTGTATTGGTACTGTTTCCTGTATATTTATATATTGAATATTGAATGTGAGTGTTCCTACCTCTATTTTTGTATAAGAGTATGCTTATATTGTATTGATACATCTACCATATTACAATGTACATCTCTACCTCTGATACTATTTATGTAATATCATTGTTTACATTTGATATGTAATGACATTGTTTACAGATGAAGATCATTGTCTTCATATATTGCACAATTGTTTATTCTTTTAGTCTTCAAGTTAGATAGGTATTGAGAATTATATGTTTGTCATGTTTATTTTTAGATTAATCAGGTCTTCTAGTTACCTAGAGATTATATTTAGTATAGATAGTATAATCTTCAGCCTCTTTAAAGAGCTGTAGAAAAATGGCCTTTAATCTAACCTAGAATTCTGTGCCTACGAGACACAATTACTCCTGGCAACGCCACTCGACTCCCGAGAGAACGTTGAGCACCAAAGACACTCCACTGGGAGCTTGTCTTCTTGGCAGAACTGGCCTTTGGGTTAAGAAAAACCCAATCCTCAACTACTGACAAAGATATGAAACAGGATTGTCTTATCTTGCCAAGACAGGGTAGGATAATTCTAAGAAAGTTCCTTGCATTTGATAATGGCATGTCAGTTATGTTAGGCCTTAGCCAAAGTTGGTTGACTCAATATTGCAAACTAGAATTTGGGTGATTGCCCAGATAGTCAGTTGTCTCTGTCATTTTTTGGCACATTTTGGATATTTCTCATTTGTTAAGTAACATTTATTCCCTTCTCAGATCTTTGATGGAGTTGAAGATTATATAATTGTAATTACTCTCTACATCATTTAGACTCCTTGAGATAGAGTGTCTGGTAAATCTTTTGTTCTCAATATTGTTTGTTATATTTATTATTTGTTATAATTGTTTATAGTTGTAGTTGGTTTAGTTCTGTCTTATTTAGACAAAAGGGGGAGATGTAGGGAGAGCCTGCCTTTGGGGGTGGGACGGACTCTGGCAAATGTTTATGGATAAATTCGGGCGTGCAGAAGCTGCTGCGCTTCCTGGTTCCGGTTTCCGTGCATCGCTGGAACTCCGGTTGCGTGAGTGTGCTATTTTCATTAAAGTTGTGTTAACTTATACCCATCTGTCTGTATTGATCCTCCTTTGTCACACAACATAGTAAATTTTTCTCTGCATGTGTGACTGTAGACTACAAGATGCCTGGAAAGGCTTTAAGGGAAAAGCGTTTCAAAGCTTTTCAAACATTCTGAGAGCCTGAAGCTGGGAACCTGACGTTGCAGTCTTGTATTGAGGAACAAATTCATTGAAAAAAGTCCGGAGAGAAAGCTGTAGAAGCTGTGACTGCTGCATTCAGCTGCACCGTAGTCCCAGGTTTGACAATAAAGTAGAAAACTGAGTCCAACTGCAGAGGCGAAAGGGGAATGTATGATAGAATTTTCAGATGGGCCTGATGATACACTTCAGGTTTCAGTTTCTTGGAAGCCAGTATCCTGTGAAGAAATCATTTTAAAGATTTTTATTCTTAGTGAAATCTTTAACATGGTATGGCTTCCCTTGTCCTGAAAATGATGTAACAAGAGATAGAAAAGGACAAAGAACCTAACTCTGTTCTTTATGCCCTACATCATTACTAGGAGATATGTGAGTTGTTTATATTTATCTGGCCTTACTTTAATTGCCCTCTTAATGTAGAAAACTTAAATAAACCTAAAAATCCAAAGAACTCAGCCTCCATTTCATTCTCTATAACTTATACCTTATTCTCATAAACCAGTCTTTTATGTGGTTAGTATACAAGGAATATGATTCTAGAATATTTTAAATATTTCTGTTTACTGCTGTTAAGATCAAGAATTTCATATGTTTCTGCAGAGGATTCAGGATCTTACAGCCTTTCTCCCCTCAGCCTTCCTTGAACCAAATCACCCCCAGAATCTTCCATTCAGAGTCCAAGAAACCTTGAATGTGGACACATAGCAATCATGCTGAATTCTCCTATCCAGTGTTTCATGGCCCAAAGGCCAACTTCATTACATTTCAGCTAATCACACTTCTTCATGGTGCAGGACCTTGAGATCTCTCAGAAAATGTTAAGTGTAGACACCCTTCTATTTCAGACCCCATGATGCTTCACTGTGTGTCTACTGATCTCCGGCCATAGGACTATTTGAACTAATGCCTTCTTTTCTCAAATCCCCTCCCTGCTTCCTCCCTGATGTCAACTTTACAGAATCTAGAAACACCCAGTAAATGGGCTCCTGGGGATGCCAATATTTTTTAACTATGTCAACTGATGTGGGAAGACATCAGAATTATGAGCAAGACTACCACACATCCCTCTTTAGTTTCTGATCATGGATATGATGTAACCAGCTGCTTCAGCCTCCTCCCCTTTTTAATTCCCCACAGGATGGATTTCATAAGTCAAAATAAGCCCCCTTTCCTCTTAGTTGCTTTTGTTGGAGTATTTTTATCACAGCTATAAGTAAAAGAAAATAAACAAAATGTTGTTACTGTGAAGTGGAGTTGCTTTTGTTGGAGTATTTTATCACAGCTACAAGTAAAAGAAAATAGTCAAAATGCTGTTACTGTGAAGTGGGCTATTGCTGTAACAAATGCCATCATGGAGTTCTTAGGTCTTTGTAGCTATTTTGTGGTTGTAATTGGAAGAGGCTGGAACTTTGAACTAGAAATGCCCTTGAATGCTATAAGCAGAGTTTAACTGCCCATTCTTCAGGGAGCTTAGAAGACAAGAACATTGAGAAATGTAGACAGTGAAGGTTGACTCATGAGCATCAGAAAATAACAGGACTCTATCAGAAAGTGAGAGCATTACCATTAGTGTGATGTGTGGACCAAGAATCTAGTTTTACTCTACCTGTGATCATAGAAGTTGAACTTGAAAATAATGCAATACTTTGTTTGTCAGAGGGCATTTCGAGCCAGAAAAGAATCTAAGCTCAGGATCACTGAGAAGAGGCATGGACATGACCAGGATAAAAGGAAAATATTCTGAGGTCAACTCCACCCATCAGAAGTTACATTCTATCAAGAAGAAGGAGGAAGGCCTAAACTGAGGGGTTTCCTACTCCTTGAAGGCAACTGTCCAAGTAAGTGTTTTCTTAAAGTCGACTTAAGAAACAGAAGAGTTGTTGTCAAGGGCCAAGAGGGACGATGCCTGTGCAGGGCACCCTGGGCTATCTACAACAGAGAAAATGAGCTCAGCATTAGCACGCATTCATTTTCCTGTGTTCGTTGACTGTCACTAACTGCTTACTTCTGTGAGTTTCGTCCTTTTGAGTTGTAAATAGTGAACTGCATTGCTTCTTCATCTATTTTCAATGTGCCCTGAAGGATACTCTCAAGACTTCTCATAAGGTAAAGTCAACCAAAAAAGTGACATTGAAGGTCACGCTATGATTGACCACAGGCTGACTCCCTCCACAACCTATATTCATCTTGCTTTTATAGTGTAGCTATTCCTGGTTAGATATAAGGTTAGAAACTCATCTAAATCTTACATTACTAAAGGCTACTTTCACAGAATATTGACTTTTGTGGCATCATTCTGAATAAGTCCAGTTATCCTTTGTAAGAGGCCTCTCAGTTTTGTTTGGATGAATGGCATTTATAATATGAAAATGAGTTAAAGATTTCATGAGAATTGAGAACACTTTTCTCATCTTACAAGCAGTTTCTAAAAAAGAGATCAATATTCAATGAAAATAACATACTGCTCTTTGTATAATTATTCTTAGTGTAACACTTGTCAAATTTTTATTGCTCACAATAATTGGTTAGCTTTCATATTCTGACTTTAGAAAACATATATTTTTACTGACATTAAATGTGGTCTTGGGAATATTTAGCATGTAAATCATCAAGATCTAGACCAGTAAACAAGCAGGATTTTATATTCTACAGAATCAATGCTTTTAGCTGAATTGAATTTCAACACACACACACACACACACACACACACTCACAGTCTTGAATGCATCAGTGTTTATTTTTAGTGTGTGTGGTAGAACTGCAGTGGGGCTGTGTTTGGATTAGAACCCCCAAATTTGCATGGAAAAACAACTTTGCACCTGCAGGCTTCCCTAGAGTAATTTAATGTTACCGTTTTTGACAAGATAATTCCATCTTGACTTGAATTGAGTTTGCAAGAGCTACAGGGAGAAAATAAATGGAACCTATATTGGTATATATTTAACTGAACTTAGTACATATCTCCCAAACCCCAGGTTTGCATAGAACAAGATGAGACACAGAATGCAAATCTTGCTTTTGTTTGGTTTCCCTTACCAAGTCTTTATCTGTTCAGTAAGTTTTCATGAGTACAGCTGTGATGTCACTTATCTTCTAGTTACCTTTCTCTCTGTTTCCCCAAATCAGGCCACATCCCCAAACCAGCCTATATCCAAGCATTTGCAACTTAGAACAAAGAACTAACACACAGTTACTAAATAAGAAAGAGCACTCATCTCAGAAAAAAAAAAGCCTCTCCCCTTGCAATTGCAAGATCAATTTATGGACCAACCTTGTTCCTTTCCTCCATGGCACATGGTGCAGGCCAGGTTAAATCACGTAGTGTGGAATTTTCCATTGTCACCTATTAAAGATATCTGCAAGGATATTCTTGTGTCAACTACATCCTCAACCTGCTCTCTGTTTCTAAATAACCATGAGCTTGTATATGTGTTCATGTTGTTTAGGCTACTTTGTAAAAGGAGACTTGCATGTAGGGCAACTATTGCATAAAAACACACTTTCAACTTAGGACAAGAAGGAAACATTACACCGTTGTTCCTAAGTGCTCTGTGCAATAATAGCACTGTGGAATATGGCTGGTAATTTATAATTTCTTTCTTCAATCAAAAGATGTGACAGAGAGACAGGGAGAATAAGCGGCAGATGCAGAGAGACACATGCAGAGACAGAGAGAGGCTAAACTTCAGTGCCAGGGTACCTACAGCAGAATCACCATCTGTTATTCTGACTCACGCTTAGTAATTTTCACAAATTGGAAATTTATTTTGCCTTTCTCTTACTTGTATTTGCAAAGCTTTCAATAGACTCTCAATACCTTCAGGAAAGCCACAGAAAGTTTAGAGAAAACTTTTTCAGCATTGAATTCCAATTGTTTCTGTTCAGGAACTGCCCTCCACTAACCTAAGTGAGCAGGAGCATGGTCTCTATTGCTATGGAGGGTCTTCATTTTTTTACTTGCAGAGACTGATTCATAATACATCACCCCCTACTCTTCTGTGCTGTAATTTTTCTTTCAAATAGACAATCTTGGTGACAATTACTATAAGGTAAATAGGCAATCTGATTGTTTTATATTTTCTCTAGCTATCTAATTTTGAATTGTACTATTGTACTAGATTTTGCTAGGAGACATCATCTAAGTAAGATTAAGGAGATGAGAAAAATATTATCCTCAGATACCCAAAAGATATTCCATTTTAATTTTCTTTACTTTCCCACAGAGCTGTACAAATTTAGTTATGATTAAACTGCGTCAAATCAGTGCTACTTTAAGAGTTGGGAGTGTACAGGCTAAAGATTTATCTAGCAACTGATGGTCATTTCAGAGAAGAGTTATTTGAATATGCACATACTAGATATATTATTGTCTCTTTAAACTTTAAAATTACATGAGCTAACTTCCACCCTCCAGAGAGCAGAACATTAGCTCAGGAATGGATAGTGTTTTTTTTTTTTTGTATGGATTTGTATTCAAATTTAGCTTTTTTTTAGAATCACAATATCATGAGTTTTGATAAAATTTCTGTAATTATTTTAATCAATTCTTCCAAAGATTATAAGCTTACATTCTTTCATCATCTAGCTCACTGGGAAAATGCTTCACACTGCAGGATGTCTTCATGATTATAGTAGTAGTGATATTATAAGGTCCAAGAATCACTGAAAGGATGATTCTAAAAAATAATGAGTTTGATACATGGAATTCAAATTTGCAAAATATTAATTGACAATAAATTCACAACAATAAAGGAAGATAAAAGAAATTTAGAACAGGACTTTGTGGCTCATACTTCTTGTTCTAGCACAGGAGAGGCTGAAGCAAAAGGATCATGTATTGAAGAATGACCTGAGCTACAGAGTAAAACCTTGAATCTAAAGTTAACAAACAAAATATAATAGAAATTCTAGTTCAACCAAATCTGTGGCCCTAATACATATGTCCACTGGTGGTCAGTGTCTAGCCCTGGTGTTTCTAGGTTCTTATCATCTTCTTCAAAGAACTGAAATGAAGCATTCATGTACTGCAAAGTATGAAGGAAAGTTTACTAAAAAGCAAAGACATAGTACAGATATATGTTACAAGTGAACTCCCGAGTGAAAGAATGCTCAAGATACCAGTTACTGTTCAGAGCATATTTTCATGAGGCTGGAGGGAAGGTTTATATAATCCATGTATGTTGGTCAAAACTGAAAACCAATGACATTATACTCCCTATTAAGCAAATGTGTCTGTAGACAGAAGTTTTTGTCCCACCTGGTCCTGTAATTGATCAGTCACAAAGAAACACACAGAGACTTATATTTATCATAAGCTGTTTGGCCTATTATCAACTAGCTCATACAACTTAAATTAACCCATATTTCTTGTCTATGTTTAGCTACATGGCTTGTGTTTTTTTTTTTTTTTCTTTCAGTGAAGCATTCTCATCTTGCTTCCTTTGCATCTGTCTGGTTACCAAATCTCTGACTTGCCTCTTCTCAGAATTCTTCCCTATTCTCAGAATTATCGGTTGCCCAACCTATAATTCATGCCTGGATACTGGCCAGTGTCTTATTAAACCAATATGAGTGACAAATCTTTACAGTGTACAAGAGCATTATCACATAACATTTCCCCCCTTTTTTTTCTTTTCAAAACAAAAAACCTTGAATCTAATCTCCTTTGTTTACCACTTTGACTGACCATTATCCATAACAGCTTCTAACTAACATGCTAAACAAAGACAAATATCCATAAATCATTGTGGGGAATGTGGGCAGACTACTTCCTGCTGATTGGGGGTGCTGTAATCTTATGGGCACCAAAGAAAATTTAAGATTATGGTGAAGTTCTGAATGGAGTATTCTGTGAGGCTAGATAATTTCAGTCAGAAGCCTTGACAATGTTTTGGATAGAGAACTCAGAGAAAACTATCACAGAGGTGCTCTGAAACATTAGATGATCTGGGCCATCTATTCCCATTAGAAATTTTTCAGGAGGTCTTCCTCAATCAAATCTTATTTTTCTTAATCAAGAATGAATCCACTGCCTCTCATTTTCTGTAGAAATTAAGGCAGAACCTCTTTCCCAAAGTAACATTTTTTGACTAAAATTTTAAAGTCAAGGCATTTTTAAAATATAAAGGTTGGATTAATCCAGCAGCATTTATAATAAAATGTCTCTTAGCAGCTGTTGCTCCTTCCTCAGCCATCAAACAATTCAAAAACAACACAATAACATACAGCATCCAGACTCTCTTTATATTTTTTATCTTTACATGGCTTTTTTTCTTACTCTATTTCTTTTTAAAGGACTTTCTCTATTGTTTTTCTGTTCTCTCCCAAGCCTATGTATATTTTTAAGCACACTTTAAAACTTTTAGATTTTTTTCCCCATCAGAATCTGTCTTTACTTTGTATCTCTATTTTTTCCTGACCACCTGAATCTCCAACCTGCTAAGCCACATGACTAGGATTAAAGTGAAAGCTTTGCCAGCTGGCTCTGCTCATTCCTTGGCTTCCTGAGAATCTAGCTTCTTGGTGTAAGTATGGGCAGGAGTCATGTGTATTGCCACAGTTCTGCAGAGCTTCTAGGTCAATGCCACCATCAAGAAACATACCGTTTGTTTCTGATGAATACCATTTAAGGATTTTTTTTTCTTTTTTTTCATCAGGGCCTCTTTAAAGATCAGCCATGTGGTTTTTGTCACTAATGCTGTGTCAAGAAGCCTCTCTTAAAAAAGCAGTGACTCTGCTCACAATCAGCAAACAAGGTTATTAGAGTAAAAGTGGTTACCAAGAAGCTGTATGTACCTCTGCTCTTGTCTTTTTTCGGGCTTTATGTGGAAATTCTTGCCAAACTTTTGGTCACCATTTGTAGGCAAAAGTTTCTCTCCTTCCTGGTCCCACAGCTGTTCAGTCCCAAAGAAATACACAGAGGCTTTATTAGTTACTAACTGCTTATTATTATTAGCTCATGTTTATTATTAACTAGCTCTTACAACTTAAATTAACCCATAATACTTGTCTATGTTTACTCACATGTTTTGGTACCTTTTCTCAGTGAGGCATTGTCATATTGTTTCTGCCGAGTGACTGATTCTATTCCTTTCTTTTTCCCAGAATTCTTCTAGTCTGGTTGCTTTCCCTGTATTTCCAGTATAGCTACTGGCCAATCAGTCTTTTATTAAACCAATATGAGTGAAAAATCTTTACAGTGATCAAGAGCATTTTCCCACAAAAACATAGAAAGCTTTTGTAACAGGTAACATCTCCCCCCATCCCCACCTCTCCAAAAAAAGGGAAGCAGCTTCAATAGGAAGCCATTAAAGAGAATTCTAGCAAAATTGTGATAAGGATCCTGATGTGTACTTTCACAATTGATGGCTTCTAACAGGTAGGGTGTGGAAGGCTAATTTTTCTTTAAGGCCTCTGGGACTGTGGCTGTGCTTCACTGAGTATATGGACAAAACAAATTGTACTTGCCTTTTAGGGGAGTGTGTCACAATGAGGGTGCAGACCTGGGAGGATCGTGTAGTAAGTGTGATATGGCTGCACTGTGTAAAATTCCCAAATAATCAATAAAAGTACTACTCAGCAGTAAAAAACAAGGACTTCTTGAAGTTTGCAGGCAAATGGATGGAAATTGAAAACACTATCCTGAGTGAGGTAAGCCAGACCCAAAAAGAGGAACATGGGATGTACTCACTCATATTTGGTTTCTAGCCATAAATAAAGGACATTGAGCATATAATCCGGGTTCTTAGAGAAGCTAAATAAGAAGGAGAACCCAAAGCAAAACATATAGGCATCCTCCTGAATATTAACCTTCATCAGGCGATGAAAGGAGACAGAGACAGAGACCCACATTGGAGCACCGGACTGAAATCTCAAGGTCCAAGTCAAGAGCGGAAGGAAAGAGAACACGAGCAGTGAGCTCAGGACCACGAGGGGTGCACCCACATACTGAGGTAGTGGGGATGTTCTTTCAGGAACTCACCAAGGCCAGCTGGCCTGGGTCTAAAAAAGCCTGGGTTAAAACCGGTCTCGCTGAACATAGCGGACAATGAGGACTACTGAGACCTCAAGAACAATGGCAATGGGTTTTGGATCCTACTGCACCTATTGGCTTTGTGGGAGCCTAGGCAGTTTGGATGCTCACCTTACTAGACCTGGATAGAGGTGGGTGGTCCTTGAACTTCCCACAGGGCAGGGAATCCTGATTGCTCTTTGGGCGGTCGAGAAAGGGGGATTTGATTGGGGGAGGGGGAGGGAAGGGGGCGGCGGTGGGGAAGAGACAGAAATCTTTAATAAATAAAATAAATAAATAAATTAAAAAAGTATCATGTTGAAGAAAAAAATAACAGAGTAGATCTCAGAGTCAAGAAGATTGGTTGTAAGCAAAACTAGTGTTGCAGATAAGAGTTGTGAAAGTGAACATCATCTAGAAAGTTCTGTTGAGCTCAGAAGCCATCAAAGACAAGTAACCAACTCTTAACAAGGTCAAATAGAAAAACACAGAACTACTGGTATACTGATTTTTGCCAACAGCAGTGTTAATGCTTCCAGAATGTAAGATAACAGATTTATATTGCTATAAGCTATATTTGTTTATAAAAGCAAAAGTCTCAAATCACAATCATAGTATAACATGATGTATAGAGAATATTCATGACTTTAAAAATTAAGACATAGGCCTGGAGAGATGGCTCAGAGTTTAAGAGCACTGACTGCTCTTTCAAAGGCCTTGAGTTAAATTCCCAGAAACCATATGGTGGCTCATAACCATCTATAATGAAATCTGGTGCCCTCTTATGGCCTGCAAGCATACACTCAGGCAGAACACTTTACATAATAAATACACCTTAAATACATGAGAACATATTCTATTTTATTCTACATTGGTGTTACTCAACATTGGATAACCAAGGAAACAGGACTGGGACTTAACATATTAAAATAAATCATATCCATCTTGATCAGGGATTGAGCAATACCATGTGTTACTAGTCTCATTCTTTGATTAAAACACCCGACAAGAAGAGAACCTAAAGCAGAATGGGTTATTTTGACTAACAGAGCAAGGTACAGTCTCTCCTAGCAGGATATCGTGGTAACAGGAACTTGGGGTATCTAGTCATTTGGTGTCTGTGATTCTAGATTTTGTCAAGTTGAAAGTCACTTTTAAACAATAGAATGAATAAAATGTAAGTTTATTTAAGTCAGTTATAATGTTTGAAGAGAAGACACCAGAGCAATGTGAAAATGGCATTAATATGGTAGAGGGAAGACGAAGTACAGCCCGTGGGAAAGCAGAGATACCAACAGCCTTTGTGAAAAATGGTCTTTAGCCAGTAAGGATAACACTGTGCAAAATGAAGCCCCTAACCAGGAAAATAATATATAAGATGGTAATAGTATAAGTGGTGGAAATATCAGATCTGAAATAAGCAGAGAGAGGTGAAGCCAGCTGTCAGAATAAAGGCAAGAAAGAATTTGGCTGTGGAATAGTCGAGAATGACTTATTTATTTATGGACCTGATAGTAAATTGAACAAAGGTTTTTATTTGGACGTAAGCTTAGAATTTTTACTGGCTGATATTCTCCTCTTCAGATTAGTTTTAAGACAAGAAGTCAATTTGTGTCTTTCTGATGGTACTTAGCAGCAGTGTTAGCTTACAAACCATCTCTGTATCTTTCAGGATACAGGAGGAAAATGGAACTGCCACAAATCAAATATGTTTGTATATCAGCTTATCTGCAGTGGTTGTGGTTATTTCCCCATTGTGGGTAAGCCAGGAAGGAGGGTTGAGTTAAGGTCTCACAAAATTGCCAGATCCATCAAAATAAAGTGTATTTTGAAAGGTGTTGATGTTTCATGTAACAAAAAATAAAAAGCCTTATAGTTGATCTTGACACCATGTGAAACACTCCAAAGGATAAAACATAGGTCACTAAGGGAGGAATGTATGACTAGGCCATGCTGCATTTACTCCCCAAAACAAGATCTCTGGCATATGGTCAGAAAAAGAGAAGGAATTCTGCTTTAGAGTTGTTTTTCACTGGTTTTATGGGATGGATATAGATGCAGGTAAATAGTATAGATACAGATGACATGTCTGACTACAACAAGCCAATTAAGATTTTTTTTTTTGTCAACTGAATTAAGTCATCAGCATCATCTTTCAGATCAGGCTAACCTTAGAAAGGATTAAAGGAAATTTGTAGAAATTCAACTTCTTTAAGAGGAAACAAACCAGCGAATACTAATAACTAGCAAAATATTAATGCTTAAAAATCCATTATGCATTTTTATGTCCATATCGTTACCATATTTGCAACATTTTTACAATCTTCTCATTAACATGTCATATTTATATACCAGGCTTGTATTCTGAAATGGGCTTGTGTCCTATTTGAATTGTTGATAGGGCTTAATATAAATGATTCGTGATGAGGCTGAGTATGGTTTATCAAGTACCACATACCTCCTGGCTGTAAATATTTGCTCTGGAAAAATGTAGGCCAGTTTTAAAAATCAAAGAATTGCAACATCAGTGAGATTGCTTTTGTGCCTACATCCATAAGCAAGCCCACAGGCAATTTCAAGCCTTCAGGAAGTCTTCATTTGCCTGCCAGGTAGGAGAGCCATCTTTGCTGGTGGGAGTGGCAGTGTCAGAGGAGCAACAGGTAGCAATTGAAGTTCAGGTGTTGCCTGCCAGGAGGAAAATCCCTGATGGGTGAATCTCAGATAAGAAAGACCCTGAGACCACAGATTCCAGGATGTCGTTTGTTGCAGCTGTACCTTTGCATGTTTGCCACTGCCATCACCTCTGGTGTCTGGCATAGTGTGAATGGGTATGAGGAAATCAGCACTGCCTATAATGTAGTGTGTTTATCTCATGGAAAGATCATATTCTATTGGGTATTTTTACCTATGAATTATTATGAAGATGATTTCTTCTTAATCTGTACTGTCTAATTGATGATAATAACGGCAGTTTAAATAGAGTGTTGAGGAAAAAATAAAACAAGGAAGTGTTAAACAGCTAGAACACATGAGTTTCTATTAAAGAGCCACATAGACCGTGGTTTAGCTTAATGATTAAGAAGAACAATTGATGTTTTCTAGTTCCATCCATTTTTTTTCTGCAAAATTCAAGATGCTGTTATCTTTTTCTGCTGAGTAAATGTACCACATTTTCCTTATCCATTCTTCTGTTGGTGGGTATTTAGGTTATTTCCAGGGTCTGGCTATGACAAATAATGCTGCTATGGACATAGTTGAGCACATGTCCTTGTGGCATGATTGAGCATCCTTTGGATATATTCCCAAAAAGGTTATTACTGGGACTTGAGGAAGGTTTTTCCTGATTTTCTGAGAAATCGCCACACTGACATCCAAAGGGGATGGACCAGCATACATTCCCACCAGCAATGCAGACGTGTTCCCTTTATCCCACAACCTCTCCAGCTTAAGTTGTCATCAGTGTTTTAAACCTTGGCCAATCTTTGAGGTGAAAAACCTAAGAAGACAATCCAAAGTTTTAGAAAGGCACATAGTTGAATGAGGAACTCTTTAATGTCATGGAAAAAATACAAAGCAGCCCAATTATTACTAACTGATGTGCTTTCCTTGCTAGGTTTTGTTAGTGATCAAAGATGATGATTAATTCCTTATAGCCATTTCTGCCCTCAATTTCTGACATAAAAATCTTCTGATGAATAATTATGTACCCTAAAGATTTAAAGTAGAGCTGACTGATTGCCTTTCATATATACAACTTCAAATTTGTGATTCTTCTAAGATTCCTCATAAAATTACATTTCAATATAAATAATAAAGTGATTGGTCCTGTCTTTGTAACTGCAAAGCACATTCTGGCAGTTAAAAAAAATATCTTTCTTGCTTACACACTCTTAATCTATAACCAGTTTTTTGGGTATGAATGTACATGGTTTCTTGAGATAATTTGTTTTTCACCTGTAATATGTGAAATGCTTAATCATGTAGAGATGTGGAAAACACACTGATTTTTATTTGTATTCATTGCAATAAATCACCCGAGAAACAGAATGTAAACATATCATAGTTTTTATATTGCCTGAAGGATTTTGCGAGGGTATATAAGTTGTAGGAAGAATAAATAGAGTTAAAATGAGTAAGAAGGAGAACATCAAGAAAGAGTTAGAAGTAGTTAAGAGGAAATCATCAAGAATAAAGACAGAATGCAAAAAACAAAACCCATCAAGAATGAGAGAAGAAAATCACCAAGAAGACAAACAGTAAAAAATATGAAAGAAAAATAAAGAAAAGGTCTGAAGGAAACCATCAAGAGAGTGTGTCTTTTCTGCTAACCCCCTCAGATAAAAAGTCATAGTACGTTGGTACTGTCATCTTCTGAACTACAGGGTTGCTTCAGAACCATTAGTGCAATCAGAAGCATGTAGCATTCTCTCAGCACTGCATTTGTTTGCACTTGCTGATGTGGTTGAAAGAGTGTGAATAAATACAATACAGGCAAACACACAAATTCAACTAACAGCAGAGTTTTGCAGAGTTGGCTTAGCCAGGGTCTTTATTTCACTATTTCAAAAGGATATTCATATTAATAAGCAACTGTGGTGATTTTCATGAAAAGAAATCAATAGGAAGAAAAAATAAAATTCTTACAATGCCAAATGCCTAGGATACAAACTGTCATGAGAAGTGGTTCAGAACTCTTAGGCCATTATGGTTCTGCCACATCCCCACTATATACTCAGCAATACTGGTGCTTTCCATTTAGAAATTCAGAAAGCAATTTGTTTTTAGTATTTCTTCTCATTCTGAGGTGGAAGCTCCCATGCTGTCTACCAGAGCACGCCTCTGTGCTCTTTGATATGGGGAAATAAGGAAGAAAAGAGTAAATTCCAGGTATTTTATCTATTATCTATTATCTATCTAATAGATATTACCTATTATCTATCTTTCCATTTGGTAATGGAGATTTTAAGGATGGAAGTATTTAAATATTTCTCTTTACCAATGGAGAGAGTCTCTCTTTTTTAACACATGAGGACATTGTTTTGCTTTTAACACGTATTTGGTATGAAGTTTTCCAAGATAGATAAGCAGTTAACAAAATTCTTTGCTATGAAAAATGCAGTTATCCACTCGACATGTGGTTCTCTAGCATTTTTGCTCAGAGGAAAATAAGATACCTTTTCTCTCTCTTAATCTCTCTCTCTCTGTGTGTCTCTCTCTGTCTCTCTGTCTCTCTCTGTCTCTCTCTCTCTATCACACACACACACACATTTACCCCATCCCCACTAAAACACCTACAAAATAAAAAAAAAGCAGAATCAACAGAATCAAAGGTAAAGATTATACTTATTTAAGGAAGTTATTTTTGTTGTTGTCTTTTTTTTCTTTGGTCAGATTTTAACTGCCCATTCCTTGACCTTTGGACATCCAGCTTAATTTGCTACAATGTAGCTTCTGTAAAATAGACCCACCAACTGGCAGTTGTCCAATGACTGTACCGGTAACTCCACAGAACAGCTTTTATTTTTGTTTCTCTTAAGATACAGTCTCTAGTGAACCTTGTATATGAAGTGTAGACAATACCCTCTAAAGAGGTCAAAGCATTAGCAAAACATAGTATTTTTGCCAATGCCATGTTTCAGTATACCAGGTACTTCCAAAATGTTAGTGTTAAGAACAGATGCTTACTTATATGTGTGTTTTTGAAGCCAGTATCAGCTTTTCAAACATCTTGTAGCTCTTATCAGGAATGTAACATGGACATACTCTCTCAGAACCAGATGCTTGAAGCTTTTCTTGGAAAGTACAAGGGAATGCAGAAAATTCCACGGTGAGCAGACCTTAGTAAAACAGAACAAGTCTTATGAGGAAGATGGATTTCTTCACAGAATGCAAAGTCATAGCAATATAATAAAGAAAATGTCTACCTGGTCTCTCTCTCACACTCTTTTTTTCATCACATAAAACCATGCTTCTGCAGTAATTACAGATATTAAAATGTAGAACAAGCTTCAAGGACTTTATATTTTAAAAGATTATGTATCAATTTGAATAAGAATTCACTCCTCTAATTTTAAAGTGCATGTGCTGTTGTGTTAAGACAGACAAAGCAAGACACTGGTGAAGTAGATATAAAGAACTAGAAGTTCTAATGAAATGTACAGAGGGAAGAATAGCCAAATCATTACACTCTAAGTTTCTTGACGTATCCCATTTCTTAAGATTTATTAAACTGCATGACTTGAATAAAATCGTTCAATGTCAATATGTGTTTTTCTTGTTAAAACAGTTCAAAATTACCCCTCACAAACTTACCTGAGAAATCAATGAGAAAGTTCGTATAAAATAATATAATTCTTAACTGTTAATTAACAAATTGTTAGTCCTGTATATATACATGTTTATATTTGCATGTGTATATGTATACATAGATATGCATGTATGTTTGACTTCCACACACATAGTATATACATATGCACACATCCACAGAGAATATATTCCAGTCATCCGTAGCATGGGATTTGAATATTTTCTCTACAGATTTCCAATTGTTTTTCAAAATTGGTTTTTCTATGTTCTGATTTTTCATTTATGGGATGAAATACTCTTCTCTCCTTATAAGATTGCTATAAATGAGGAGCACTAACAGTGGCATATGCAGAAAAATAATTAGAAATCAGTTTATTTTATTCTAAGTTTTAATATGTCAGTAGATTGATGTAGAAATTATAAGTTTATATCATTTTCTATATTTTGAACCTCTATCATTTTCCTGAAAATAAAAATTACATAATTTGACTCTATTTTTAGTTTAATAAACGATGTGCCTGGGGATTAATTGTTTCTTCTTGTATTTAAGAGGCAAACTCCTTCCTTTGCATAAACCATAAACACAAAATTTCGAAAGCAAGAATAAAATTCTATTAACTTATGCTTTACTTCCTTACATATCCTGGAGCTCCCTGTATGCTCAGCCTAATATTTCAATTTTCTGCATTTTACCAAATGTGAAGTAAGCATGCAAATGCCTTGACCTTATTTTAGAATAACTAAGTAAACATGACAAATAAAACACATTCTTTGGAAGCATTGGAGATAAATGCCATTCTCATGGCCTAGCAAACCCCTCAGGTGGACCTTGGCACAGATGCTTCTCTATACTGTGTATGTTGCAGTTCAATTAATCCATAGGTATGCTCATGGGATTTGTTCTTAACATTAAAAACAAAAATGGCTGTAATATTTAGTAATAATACTTTCAACTCTAAATTTTGCATATAAAAGTTATAAAAATTTGAAGTTAAAATTTTAAAAACAACAAGCCTGATAATAACACCTCTATTAATATTTTGCTTTAAATAGCAGCGTAATCAATGTTATAATATAAAAATATAGCATTAGAAAGTATACAATAACAGATTACACAACTACACAAGGGATTGTAATAAAGTGAAAATGAAATCAAAACAGAGTAAAAAGGCAAATTTTCAAACTTTTTTCAGAAATCAGTTTTCAAATTAAATATAAATGTATACTAATGCCAATATGCTGAATATTAAAAGTAGAAAGATGTTATACCATGACCATGTCAAGGAAGACTTAATTTTAAAGCAAGTGATTGTAATAAAAAATGAGCTTATTATACTATTTATTTACAATACCATACTTGAAATTCAAATGAAAGTTACATAACTAATACAGAACTAGAAACACTTGATATAACAATTAACATGATGGGAACATAAAATTCAGAAGTATATAGATTATAAGACAATTTTGAATATGACAACAACTTGATGCTATTCCTAAATAAAGAGCTGAATTTACAGGCAAGTAGACTTTTCATTCTTGTTGATGTACTGGGGACATTTGAAAAGAATTACCATATTCTTGGAAAGTACACATTTCAGCTAAAGCAAAAGCAATAAAATAATAGAACATTTATTTTTGACTTCTATAAAATGAAAACAGAAATTAATGTCATAAAAAGAACTAATCTTTTCTAAACATATGCAAGATGATCTTTACCATTCTCCTTAACTCACAGGTAAATTAGAATGCCACAAACGATACATAATAATTTTGGCAAATCACAATGAAAATAAAATAATAAAATTTGTGAAAATTATAGTGGTGTTTTTTTTTTATTTATTTATTTTATTTTTCTCCATTAACAGCTTCAACTGGGTGTGGGGCAACAGAACCAATCCCAGTACAACCATGGGTGTGGGGTTCCCCATAGTCTCCCCAGGGCGATGGTTCCTGCAATGATTTCTAGGGGGAAACAGCTCCCAACAGATCCCCTCCCCCCTCCCATACAAAGGCAGGCAGCTATCAAGTGGAGAGCACCAGTCAGAGTCAACCATGGTGTCAGAGCAAAGGAGAAGGGACTGAGACAAGGAGAGACCCTCCTCTCGGGTGGTGAAGTGATCCCTCTCTCCTGGGAACAGAGGGGTGCCCAATGACTACTAGGTCAAGTGGGGACCAGGCCTTTTTTTTTTTTTTTTTTTTCCCTTACCCTTCCTAGGGTTCCCAGGGCCCTGCCTTAGGTTGGGGGATTATCCTGCCATAAGTCGCCCGTCCTTGGAGCTCCTCAAGTAAAAGGCATCTAGCAGGATTAAAGTAAGCAGATCACAGGGTACCCTGTCTTAGGCCATGTGGAGAGCACCCTCATACCTGAACCATGCCATGTTGAGCCGGTTTCTACAACCTCTGTATGGTGTGCTCTTCAGGCGAGGATCCACATTAACTCCCGTCATTGGGTCCCTGCGTCTGTCATTAATGAAAAGACTCTGAAGAGCTCCTCAAACAAAAGATATAATGATATAGTTTTGGCACCAGTAACTCCATCTCCAGATAAGAAGAAAGGGCTTTTTCCCAACCCAGTATTCACCTTTTAGTCTGGCCTATGGAATGACCACCTTCCTAAGTGCCTACTCCACATAAAGTTACGTGTGCTGCCTGCCAAAAAATTAGGGCAGTGTAAAAGGGCTCAAAATCCAAAATTTTAAACCTATGCATTAAAACCAAACACTTTACAACATGTGTCAGACTTTACCCATTATCTATAAGCAGTTACAAGTATCATTAGCTCAAATTCAGTGGGAGTACAATGACCTACATTGTTGTTATCATATATCGCCAGTTCCAGCCTCTGGGCAACAGTCACAGGAACCCCCAATTTTCCCCCTTCTTAAGTGAAGAGAGGTTAATATTTTAATTAAAATGAGTTCTGTGTCCCAAGGTTTAAAGCAGTCTGATGTTTAGTCTGCAACTCAGCTCCAAAGCAGACCAGAGTTCAAGCTGCAGAAGCAGTTTAGCATTTGTGCTCCTGGACAGGTGGGGTAGCCAGGGTGAGGCGAGCTGGTTTCAGGTACATGGAGCACATCCTGGCCCTTATGTCAGCCGGGTCTCCCTGGATTCTGGGGGCTGGGTGACACCATGCAGAGTGGTGTAGCTGGTTTTGTCAGCAGGCACTCCTTTCCTTGGGGGTAGGGAAGACCGGACCAAAGATCTCTCCTCAATCACCTCTGGAAGTCTGGAACTCCTCTGTGTCCGCAGCCTCGACATCACGTTCAGAATTCATTTTCTTTCTGTGAAAAAAGCACAAACACATCCTCGACCCCAAATATATATAGGTCGGGTTTTTTCATGATGCGTTGCGAGGGCTTTTTCACCTTGTCTTAGCAAAGGTCAGCTTGGTGTCAACAAGCCAGATCCGTTTGCATCAGGATCTGCTGGCAACTTGTATGAGTTGCTTTGAAGGAGCCTTGTTATGCTCCATAATTTTTATTATAATTAGCCATATATGCAGTTCCTCCATTGGAAGAGCCAATTGTAAAATTTAGCATAAAATCCTTTAAGGGATTTTTTGCTATAGCTTTAGCAAAATACAGGTGCATAAATTGTAGCAATGATCTGGGAAAAGACCATTGTTTTTGGCCTTTGAATTTAGCAAAGGCAAATATCCAGGAATCAATCTTAAAAATTATCAATGAGTCTACTGTTTAGTATAAGAAACCTTGATCATAGTCAAAATTTTGTTAAACCATTTTCCAGATTCTATCCTGTCTTTTTATATCAGACAGGCTACTGATTTAAATTAAGAGCTTAATATCTTAACTAGCAAAACTGATAAGATTTAGCCATAAGCCTCATTTTTTATAAAACTGTTGTAGAATAAGTTTTACATTTAATATACACACTTGCCATATCTGAATTATAATTAATATACTGTATTTGTTGATTATTGTATACTTTATCTGTTGATTTATACTTTACCTGCTTTAGGCAGCTGTTTTAAGCTCTCTATTGGAAACTGTTTTTTGTAAGAATTTTACCTAGCAGCTCAAGGTCTCCTAAAAGAATATTATCACTAGAGCTTTAACCATTGGACATCCAACCAAAAGTTTGTAAGCTATCCTTTTTTTTTTTTAGTTTTTTTATATTGGAAAAAAAGAGAAATTTCTGCCTTCTCCCCGCCTCCCATTTCCCTCCCCCTCCTCCCACTCCTCCCCGCCTCCCCCTCCTCCCCCTCCTTATCCAGACCGAAGTGCAGTCAGGGTTCCCTGCTCTGTGGGAAGTACAAAGTCCTCCCCCCTCAATCCTGGTCTAGGAAGGTGAACATCCGAACTGGCTAGGCTCCCACCAAGCCAGAACATGAAGTAGGATCAAAACCCTGTGCCATTGACCTTGGCTTCTCAGCAGCCCTCATTGGGTTCACCTTCTTATTTAGCTTCTTTAGTATCACAGAATATAGACTCAATGACCACAATTTGTGACTAGAAACCAATTATGAGTGAGTACATCCCATGTTCCTCTTTTTGGGTCTGGGATACCTCACTCAGAATAGTGTTTTCTATTTCCATCCATTTGCATGCAAAATTCGAGAAGTCATTGTTTTTTACTGCTGAGTAGTACTCTAGTATGTAAATATTCCACACTTTCTTCATCCATTCTTCCACTGAGGGACATCTAGGTTGTTTCCAGGTTCTGGCTATAACAAACAATGCTGCTATGAACATAGTTGAACAAATGCTTTTGTCATGTGATAGGGTGTCTCTTGGGTATATTCCCAAGAGTGGTATTGCTGGGTCCAGAGGTAGGTTGATCCCGACTTTCCTGAGAAACCACCACACTGATTTCCAAAGTGGTTGCACAAGATTGCATTCCCACCAACCATGGATGAGGGTACCCCTTCCTCCACAACCTCTCCAGCAAAGACTATCATTGGTGTTTTTGATTTTAGCCATTCTGACAGGCGTAAGATGATATCTCAATGTTGTTTTGATTTGCATTTCCCTGATCACTAAGGAAGTTGAGCATGACCTTAAGTGTCTTTTGGCCATTTGGAATTCTTCTGTTGAGAATTCTCTGTTCAGCTCAGTGCCCCATTTTTTAATTGGGTTATTTAGCATTTTAAAGTTTAGTTTCTTGAGTTCTTTATATATTTTGGAGATCAGGCCCTTGTCTGTTGCTGGGTTGGTGAAGATCTTCTCCCAATCAGTAGGTTGCCTTTTTGTCTTAGTGACAGTATCCTTTGCTTTACAGAAGCTTCTCAGCTTCAGGAGGTCCCATTTGTTCAGTGTTTCCCTTAATGCCTGTGCTTCTGGGGTTAAACATAGGAAGCGATCTCCTGTGCCCAACTGTTGTAGGGTACTTCCCACTTTCTCTTCTATCAGGTTCAGTGTGTAAAGATTGATATTGAGGTCTTTGATCCATTTGGACTTGAGTTTTGTGCATGGTGATAGATATGGGTCTATTTTCATTTTTCTACAGGTTGAAATCCAATTGTGCCAGCACCATTTGTTGAAGATGCTTTCTTTCTTCCAATGTATGTTTTTAGCTCCTTTATCAAAAATGAGGTGTTTATAGGTTTGTGGGTTAAGATCCGGGTCTTCTGTACGATTCCATTGATCGAGTTCTCTGTTTTTATGCCAGTACCAGACTGTTTTCATTACTGTAGCTCTGTAATAGAGTTTGAAGTCAGGGATGGTAATGCCTCCAGAAGTTCCTTTATTGTATAAGATTGTTTTGGCTATCCTGGGTTTTTTGTTTTTCCATATAAAGTTGATTATTGTCCTCTCAAGATCTGTGAAGAACTTTGATGGGATTTTGATGGGAATTGCATTGAATCTATAGATTGCTTTTGGTAGAATTGCCATTTTTACTATGTTGATCCTCCCAATCCAAGAGCAGGGGAGGTCCTTCCATTTTCTGGTATCCTCTTCAATTTCTTTCTTCAATGCCTTAAAGTTCTTGTCAAATAAATCTTTCACTTCCTTGGTTAGCGTTACCCCAAGATATTTTATGCTGTTTGTGGCTATCGTGAAAGGTGATGCTTCTCTGATAGCCCTCTCTGTTTCCATATCCTTTGTGTAAAGGAGGGCAACTGATTTTTTGGAGTTGATCTTGTATCCGGCCACATTACTAAAGGAGTTTATCAGCTGTAGGAGTTCTTTGGTGGAGTTTTTGGGGTCGCTTATGTACACTATCATATCATCTGCAAATAACGAAAGTTTAACTTCTTCCTTGCCAATTCGAATCCCCTTGATCCCCTTGTGTTGTCTTATTGCTATCGCTAACACTTCAAGCACTATATTGAAGAGGTATGGAGAGAGTGGACAGCCTTGTCTTGTTCCAGATTTCAGTGGGATGGCTTTGAGTTTCTCTCCATTTAATTTGATGTTAGCTGTCGGCTTGGTGTAAATAGCTTTTATTATATTTAGGTATGTCCCTTGTATCCCTAATCTCTCCAAGACTTTTATCATAAAGGGATGTTGAATTTTGTCAAATGCTTTTTCTGCATCTAATGAAATGATCATATGGTTTTTTTCTTTCAGTTTATTTATATGATGGATTACATTGATAGATTTTCGTATGTTGAACCAGCCCTGCATCCCTGGGATGAAGCCTACTTGGTCATAATGGATAATTTTTCTAATGTGTTCTTGGATTCGGTTTGCTAGTATTTTGTTGAGGATTTTTGCGTCGATGTTCATGAGCGAGATTGGCCTGTAATTCTCTTTCTTGGTTGAGTCTTTGTGTGGTTTTGGTATCAGAGTAACTGTAGCTTCATAAAAGGAATTTGGCAACGACTCTTCTGTTTCTATATTGTGAAATACCTTAAGGAGTATAGGTATTAGGTCTTCTTGGAAGTTCTGGTAGAATTCCGCATTGAAACCATCTGGACCTGGGCTTTTTTTTGGTAGGGAGGTTTTTGATAACAGTTTCTAATTCTTCACGACTAACAGGTCTATTTAGATCTTTCACCTGGTCTTGGTTTAGCTTTGGTATATGGTATTTATCTAAAAAAGTGTCCATTTCTTCCACATTTTCCAGTTTTGTGGCATACAGGCTTTTGTAGTACGATCTCAATATTCTCTGAATTTCCTCTGTGTCTGTTGTTATGTCTCCCTTTTCATTTCTGATCTTATTAATTTGTATATTCTCTCTCTGCCGTTTGATTAGTTTGGATAGGGGTTTATCGATCTTGTTGATTTTCTCCAGGAACCAGCTTTTTGTTTCATTGATTCTTTGGATAGTTTTCTGTGTTTCTATTTTATTGATTTCTGCCCTCAGTTTGATTATTTCCAGTCTTCTACTCCTCTTAGGAGAGTCTGCTTCTTTTTTTCTAGAGCTTTCAGGTGGGTTGTTAAGTCTCCAATGTGTGCTTTCTCTGTTTTTTTAAGTGGGCACTTAGTGCTATGAACTTTCCTCTCAGGACTGCTTTCATAGTGTCCCATAAGTTTGAGTAGGTTGTTTCTTTATTTTCATTGAATTCAAGGAAGACTTTAATCTCTTTCTTTATTTCTTCCTTGATCCATGTGTGGTTCAGTAGTTGACTGTTCAGTTTCCATGAGTTTGTAGGCCTTCTGGGTGTAGCTTTGTTTTTGAATTCTAACTTTAATCCATGGTGATCTGATAAGACGCAGGAGGTTATGCATATTTTTTTGTACCTGTGGAAGTTTGCTTTGTTACCGAGTATGTGGTCAATTTTCGAGAAGGTTCCATGAGCTGCAGAGAAGAAGGTATATTCTTTTCTTTTTGGGTGGAATGTTCTATAGATGTCTGTTAAGTCCATTTGATTCATTACCTCCATTAATTCTCTTATTTCTCTGTTAGGTTTCAGTCTGATTGACCTGTCCATTGGTGAGAGAGGAGTGTTGAAGTCTCCTACTATTAGTGTGTGTGGTTTGATGGCAGCCTTGAGTTTTAGTAATGTTTCTTTTACGTACGTGGGTGCTTTTACATTAGGGGCATAGATATTCAGGATTGAGACTTCCTCCTGATGAATTGTTCCTGTTATGAGTATAAAATGTCCCTCTCCATCTCTTCTGATTGATTTAAGTTTGAAATCAACTTTGTTCGAAATTAGTATGGCCACCCCTGCTTGTTTCTTAGGTCCATTTGCTTGATAAGCCTTTTCCCAGCCCTTTACTCTGAGTAGTTGCCTGTCTTTGTGTTTGAGGTGTGTTTCTTGTAGACAGCAGAGTGTTGGATCCTGTTTCCGTATCCAATCTCTTAGCCTGTGCCTTTTTATAGATGAGTTGAGTCCATTGACATTAAGTGATATTAATGTCCAGTGGTTGTTCATTCCGGTCATTTTTCTAGTAGTAGAGTTTGTGTGTTTCCCTTCTTTGAGATGTGTTGGTGAAGGGACTCTAGATATCTGAGTTATTGTGAGCCTTGTTGGACTCCTTGGTTTGTGATTTTCCTTCTATTACTTTCTGTAAGGCTGGATTTGTGGCTACATACTGTTTAAATTTGTTTTTATCTTGAAAAATTTTGTTTTCTCCATTTATAGTGAACGAAAGTTTGGCTGGGTATAGTAGTCTGGGCTTGCATCCATGGTCTCTTAGTTTCTGCAGTACATCTATCCAGGACCTTCTGGCTTTCATGGTTTCCAAAGAGAAGTCAGGTGTAAGTCTGATGGGTTTGCCTTTATAAGTAACTTGGCCTTTTTCCTTTGCAGCTCTTAATATTCTTTCTTTATTCTGTATGCTTTGTGTTTTGATTATTATATGGCGAGGGATGTTCTTTTTTGATCCAGCCTATTTGGTGTTCTGTAAGCTTCTTGGATCTTCATAGGTATATCTTTCTTTAGATTGGGAAAGTTTTCTTCTATAATTTTATTAAATATATTTTCTGGACCATTGAGCTGCACTTCTTCTCCTTCTTCAACTCCAATTATTCTTAGGTTTGGTCTTTTTATTGTGTCCCAGATTTCCTGAATGTTTTGTGATGAGAGCTTGTTGGATTTGCTGTTTTCATTGATCAGTGCGTTTATTTTCTCTATGGTATCTTCAGCGTCTGAGATTCTTTCTTCAATCTCTTGTATTCTGTTGGTTATACTCGTTTCTGTAGTTTCTATTCGTTTACCTAGATTCTCAATGTCCAGACGGCCCTCTGTTTGTGTTTTCTTCCTTGTCTCCATTTCAGTTTTCAGGTCTTGAACTGATTCCATTATCTGTTTGATTGTTTTTCCTTGGTTTCCTAGGGTATCATTCACTGATTTATTCAATTCTTCAAACTTTCTGTTATACTTCTCATCTATCTCTATGAGGGTATCATTCACTGATTTATTAAATTCTTCAAACTTTCTGTTATACTTCTCATCCATTTCCATGAGGGCGTTTTTTACATGCTGTTTAAGGATGTCAATCACTTTCAAAGATTCCATTTTTTCTCCTTCTTCTTGATTAAGGTGTTCATGTCCTCCTGATGTGGGGTCCCTGGGTTCAGGTGGTTTCACGCTGTTTTTCAGATTGTTGGGTGAATTCCTGCATTGGCGTCTGCC